>JAVIAB010000041.1:65913130-66403130 GCA_032433765.1 Megaustenia siamemsis | reverse complement strand
AGGGACGAAGAGATAGAGGGAAGCAAAGAGAAAAAATAACAGACAGCTTAAGAGAATGGCTTGGCAGAAGGTCAACAAGTAAAGTACCCCCGTCACGCCAAGTGGCGTATAGGGAAATATGGTGTTAGTGACCCTATATTTTACAGACCTTCAGCACATGATTTTTGGGGTAATGTTGTCAGTACTACGCCCGTGCTGCTTTACTTTCCCAGAAAAAAATCCGGTACCCATTTAAGGCTGGGTGAACCCGGAAGCCGTCGGTTGGGATCGAACCCTACCCCTTGTTCGTGGTAGTCCAGTTCACTAACCACTGAGCTATCGCGGCTCCCAGAAGGTCAACAACAGAAATGATAAATAGCTGCCGAGATCGAATGTTGTGGAGAGACATGATCACCTACTCCACTAGGCCCGGTACTTGATGATGATGATGATTATTCTAGAGGGAAAGTTCCCAGGCGATAATCATTGAATCATTTCAGAGGAAGAGCTATGTTTACAGCACTCGGAAAAACGCACAATATATTGTCCGAAGCAGAATCGAACCCCTACACAGTGGCACAGCTCCTTGCCACGAGAAGTCAAACACTAGAGAACACCGCCCACTCGGCTAACTAACAAATGAGTTACCTTGGCGATGTCTTTCATGCAGGTGTTCCCATGACTATAGCATAAATCTGCGATCACAGTTCGGGAATAAATTGTATATCTGTATTTTTTCCTACTAAGACAAATATCTCCCGGATATGGTAGGGCCGAATACTATGCTATAGTCATGGGAACGCGTGCGTGAAAGACATAGCCAATGGTAACTAATTTTTTAGTTAGCTGAGTTGGCAGTGTTCCCTAACGTTTGGCTTCTTGTGGCAAGGCGCTGTGTCACTGAGTACGGGTTTGATCCTGCTTCGGACCATATATTTTTCTTTGTTTGTTTGTTTTTTTTTTTTGTTGTTGATTATTTGTCATTTTTTTTCCCGAATGCTGTAAACATACCTCTTCTTCTGAAATGATTCTCTAAGCCACCACCATGAACGTGTTCCTTCATGTCCAAATCATTTTGTTTTCCTTGATTTTATCTTCTTTATTAACCAATTTTATGGAATATCAAGTTCTTGCAAAATGGGCAGGTTGTTAATTTCCTTGTCCGCGATATCTGATTGTCGTTCCGCAACACTTGCATCCCAATGTATTTATAGATTTGTCAGAAGTTCTGTCGATTATCGATTTTTCACAGCCAAATGTAAACTGCAAGGGAAATAGAGGCGCATA
Source organism: Megaustenia siamemsis (assembly GCA_032433765.1). Lineage (NCBI taxonomy): Eukaryota > Metazoa > Mollusca > Gastropoda > Stylommatophora > Ariophantidae > Megaustenia > Megaustenia siamemsis. The sequence continues at coordinate 66,401,864 of JAVIAB010000041.1, read as the reverse complement.
GAATTCCTAGTTTCTGTTTTTATTGAAACGAAAATCAACAACACTCACAGCCAAATGTAACTTCTAGGAAAGTAGCAATAGTAATAGAAGTTATATATATATTCACGTGCCATCTCCGCATTGAAGGTTGGTTACCATGGAGCGCAATTCTGCTCTGTCTCTTGTTCTGATAGTTCAAGTTGTCATAGGTTAACTTGTTCATCTTTTGATGTTACTCGTCCATGTTAGTCTTGGTCTTCTTTGCCTCTTTTATACTGTGACTTTTAACATGCCTCAAAAATATTATGTCTTATTTGAATTGTGTTTTGTAGTTCTCTTTTCGTTTTTAGTTGCTTTAAGAATTCATCGTTTGCTTTCTTTTCTTTCCGTCCAATTCTTCCTATTATCCTTAAATCCATATTTCAAAGTCTTCAATTTTCTGTTCTGTTTCATTGTCTAATGTTATTTCTGCACCATACATGAATGTTGAGAAGATATTATATTTTGCTATTCTTATTTTTTGCCATTATGTTATTTGTTTTGACGTTAGTATATTTTTCATGGCATTAAAATTACTTTTTGCCATTCCTATTTTTTCTTTTTATTTCAGTTGTACATTTCCCATCACTGGTTATAGTATGTCCAAGGTAGTTGTAGCTCTGAACTGTCTCCAGATCTATTCCTTCAACTTTAATATCCACTTGTACATTTTGAACATTATCTTTGTTTATGAACGTAGTTTTATTCTCTTGCTATTCATATTTAATAAAGATTTTATGTTTGTCATGTTTTATTCCGTTAAAGTAATTGTAGATCTTTAGGATTTTCTGCTATTAATACAGTATCACAAGCATATCTTTTGCATATATATATATATATATATATATATATATATATATATATATATATATGTGTGTGTGTGTGTGTGTGTGTGTGCATGTACGTGCGCGCGCGTGCGTGCATGCTTGTGTGTGTGTGTCTGTCTGTCTGTCTGTCTGTATACAACATACCAATTGACCAATGCTTACCCTCAGTGCAATAAATTTCTCAAATAAAACAATCCACGACAGCAAGTAAACAAAGCTGTGATTGGCTGCCAACAAGGCTGTACAATCTGCGGCTCCGAGTTTGTGAAGTGCCCGGATGTAGGTGTACATTGTAAGAGCCGAGACGAAGCAAAACAAACATGTCTTCCATAGAAACTGGATCCTGCTAAACTCGTCGATGACTTGGTAAAGATGAATGCACTCTCTGGGGATCGTCACAAAGATAGTTCAATCACAGATAGCGGAGACAGAGAGGGAAGCTTGAAGTAATAGTTTGACTGGTAGTACAGAGCTCAGCAGACGCGTGTCAGTATCAGGGATAAAAGTTATGAGCAACCCATAGCTGACTGATTACGTCAGGACCAGAGAATCAGAACTATCCAGACCCTAGTCCAACTCTTCATGGTGCCCTTAGTAAGAGACTAACCAGTCTCGAGAATTAAGTAGGGATTGAGTGGATAGGCAATCAGCCATGTCGAAGTCGGATGTGTTGGGCCGAAAGCGGCAAATGGATGGTTGGTTGGTTGCGTTCGCCCGATGACTAAAGTATTCTAGAGTATCGTGGTAGACTAGAATATTGGGTACAAATAATAATACATAAATATTATTATATGGGGAACTTCCGAGGCGATAATAGGGAATAATAGAACAAAGAAGTATGTGTTAGCACTCGGAAAAATTGACAGACAAACAACAATAGAAAAAAACGAAGAACAATATATGGTCCGAAGTGGGATCGAACCCGTACTCAGTGGCACCGCGCCTTGCCACGAGAAGCCGAACGCTTGGCACACTACCACGCAGCCAACTAAAAAATTGGCTATTGCAGTAGTGTCTTACACGATGACGTTCTCAATGACTATAGCATAGGGTAACGATCACAGACCGGAAATAAATTGTATATTTGTACTTTCCTATTAATGCAAGTATCTCCCAGTAGGGCTGAATACTTGTGTTGTAGACAAACATTTATTCCCCATATAATAATATTTATGTATTATTATTTGTACCCAGTATATAATCACTGGGAACTACTATTCGTGCTGTTTCGTCCAATAAATGTTTGTCTACAACACAAGTATTCAGCCCTACTGGGAGATACTTGCATTAATAGGAAAGTACAAATATACAATTTATTTCCGGTCTGTGATCGTTACCCTATGCTATAGTCATTGAGAACGTCATCGTGTAAGACACTACTGCAATAGCCAATTTTTTAGTTGGCTGCGTGGTAGTGTGCCAAGCGTTCGGCTTCTCGTGGCAAGGCGCGGTGCCACTGAGTACGGGTTCGATCCCACTTCGGACCATATATTGTTCTTCGTTTTTTTCTATTGTTGTTTGTCTGTCAATTTTTCCGAGTGCTAACACATACTTCTTTGTTCTATTATTCCCTAGACTAGAATATTCCTCTTCGTCATCCGCCCTTACAAGTACGTAGTGGACGTGTCTGCGTTGTGTTGTGGTTTGCAGTATAACTGTTATATTTACGCCTTTCGTCTTTCGGCCCAACACATCCGACTTCAGCACGACATTTTTGAGTACCGGGTTGTCTTCCCTCTTCGATCCCTGCACGCTTGGCCAGACTAGACAGGTTAATCTGTTACTGGAGGCACCGCGGAAAGGTGGAGCAGGGTCTGGATGGTTTTGGTTCACCGATCCTGGCGCAAGCCATCAGCTGTGGATCGCCGACAACTTCCAGCTCTGGTGCTGGGAGGCGCGCCTTCGCCTCCAAAAGCGGCAAATAAAACATAATGTCTGCGAATAACAACGCATGCTCTTAAAGTCATTTCCAGGCAGATGACGGAGAGGAATATGAATTCTTCCAGTAGCGGAGTGAAAACAAGAATGAAAAAGAACTGGCGAATCCGTTCTGTCGTTCCCCAAACACCTCAAGTTATAAGTTAGACAAGACCAGTGAGTGAGTTAGTCAATTGTGTTCATATCCATTGATTGTGTTAACTAATAATTAAGTTCATTAATTGGTTACTTGAAAGGTTTCACTGCACACAAAGGCAAGCCCATAGGTGTTTAATAAATCTAAAGCATAGCATGGATATTTTCTTTTGCTCGGTAGATTATCATGATGAAGTACTGTGCCTGCTGATGTGAGTCATCAGGTCTCTCTGTGACTTTCATTCATTTTCTTCAACAATGTGGTATCTTCTCTCTATTTCTTTCTCTCTTCTTTTTTCAATGTTTCATCATATTATCTATCTGTCGGTCTGTCTGTCTGTCTGTCTGTCTGTCTGACTGTCTGCCTGCCTGCCTCTCTATCTATCTATCTATCTATCTATCTATCTATCTATCTATCTATCTATCTATCTATCTATCTATCTATCTATCTATCTATCTATCTATCTATCTATCTATCTATCTATCTATCTATCTATCTATCTATCTATCTATCTATCTATCTATCTATCTATCTATCTATCTATCTATCTATATCTATCTATCTATCTATCTATCTATCTATCTATCTATCTATCTATCTATCTATCTATCTATCTATCTATCTATCTATCTATCTATCTATCTATCTATCTATCTATCTATCTATCTATCTATCTATCTATCTATCTATCTATCTATCTGCCTGTCTGTCTGTCTGTCTGTCTGTTCGTCTGTCCGTCTGCCCGTCTGCCCGTCTGTCCGTCTGTCCGTCTGTCTATCTGTCTATCTGTCTGTCTGTCTGTCTGTCTGTCTGTCTGTCTGTCTGTCTGTCTGTCTGTCTGTCTGTCTGTCGGTCTATCTAAATCCGTGTCATATTGCTCAGCTCCTCCTGTCTCATATTACATAGCCGAAAATGTTTCCTCCCCTTAATGTTTGCAACACGTGTTCTCTTTCCGTTGACCTTTATCGGAGCGGGTCAACATTATTACAATTATTGCTATTATTATTATCATCATCACTACCAGTATTATAATTTTTTATTACTATTATTATCATTATTGCTATTGTTATTGGTATTGCTAACATGTTAAATATTGTTATAGTTAACTTTACATTATATTGTCAATTATATTAATATATAATATTTAGCTCACCGGGGCATTTTTAACGCTGCAATGTAAAACCACATCACTACTGCTTCGGTGACTTTTTTTTACTTCGCTGTCCAATTGTCCATGATTCACCTCCATATATTAGCTGTGTGACACATTTTTGACAATAGAAACAAGAAAAAGAGTTCTTAAATGTTATGTAGAACCAGTCTTAACATATGGATGCGAATCATGGACAATAGGACAACATACAAGAAAATCACTGGAGTCTGTAGAAATGTGGTTTTACAGAAGAATGTTGAGAGTACCATGGACAGCTAAGAAGAGTAATGAAGATGTTCTGAGAGAGGTCAAAGCAAAAAGAGAACTATATTCCAATATTAGGAAGAAACAATCATCATTTTTTGGCCATGTAATGAGAAGAGAACAGCTGGAATATATTGTAACAACTGGAAAAATTGAGGGACGAAGAGATAGAGGGAAGCAAAGAGAAAAAATAACAGACAGCTTAAGAGAATGGCGGGGCAGAAGGTCAACAACAGATATGATAAATAGCTGGGTGAATGTAACGTTCTGTTGGAGATCAGACTAGAGACAGACGGACTGTAGTGAATGTAACGTTCTGTCGGAGATCAGACTAGAGACAGACGGGCTGTGGTGAATGTAACGTTCTGTCGGAGATCAGACTAGAGACAGACGGGCTGTGGTGAATGTAACGTTCTGTTGGAGATCAGACTAGAGACAGACGGGCTGTGGTGAATGTAACGTTCTGTCGGAGATCAGACTAGAGACAGACGGGCTGTGGTGAATGTAACGTTCTGTTGGAGATCAGACTAGAGACAGACGGGCTGTTGTGAATGTAACGTTCTGTCGGAGATCAGACTAGAGACAGACGGGCTGTGGTGAATGTAACGTTATGTTGGAGATCAGACTAGAGACAGACGGGCTGTGGTGAATGTAACGTTCTGTCGGAGATCAGACTAGAGACAGACGGGCTGTGGTGAATGTAACGTTATGTTGGAGATCAGATTAGAGACAGACGGGCTGTAGTGAATGTAACATCCTGCCAAGGACATGCTACCTAATAAGATAATGATGGTGATGATAGAGTATATAAAAATAAAACAAATAACATAGTTTGACCACGTGATCGACGGAAAGAACTAAATGTAACACAACTGGCTATCAACAAACACATCGAGAACACAAGATCAAATGTCTGACTACAAAATGTTTTGGTCTCATTGAATATTAGAAACACTCGGACACAATAGCAGGACAGGCTGACATAGGGTCTGAGGATAACAAAGTTATAACTGCTCAACACTGAAGGGTAAAGGAGAAGGAAAATCAGCGGCTGGTTATATTTGTGGTTGTTGTTGATGTAATGTCACGAGTTGATGCCGGTAAATTGCCCTACTCATTGATGTAAGAGTAAAAGTAAATAGCCCCCGTCACGCCTAGTGTATAGCATTTCACCTACGGAGTTGTTGATTTTTGTTTCGACAAGAAACTAGTTTACTATTGTACACACACAATGCTGTCATTCCGTAACAGTTTGATACATACGACACTTAGCGATACAATAATACTGTTGTCACTAGCGTCATCATGTAAAACAATTTTATTCCGGAAAATGAGCCCATCAAAACGTGCTCCCAGTTTCTACTGGAAAATTCATTCATTCATTCATTCATTCATTCATTCATTCATTCAATCATTCATTCAATCATTCAACCATTCATTCATCCAATCAATCATTTATTTTCTCGAGCCGAAGGCAGCATATAGGGTCGAAGTCACAGTTCTCTACAATAGTACGATTTGCTGTTAGCTCTTGTAGGTCTTGGTTGTTTTTTTCAGTCCTGTGGTTGAGCCTTCTCTATTAATTGTTCTGCCTAGCGATTTTCTTGGTCTACCTTGTTTTCTTTTCATCATCATCATCAAGTACCATGCCTGCTGGCGAAGGTGATCATGTCTCATTACAACTTTCGATCTCGACAGTTATTTATCATTTCTGCTGTTCTGCCAAGTCATTCTCTTAAGCTGTCTGTTATTTTTTCTCTTTGCTTCCCTCTATCTCTTAGTCCCTCAATTTTTCCAGTTGTTACAATATATTCCAGTTGTTCTCTTCTCATTACATGGCCAAGCAATGATGATTGTTGCTTTCTAATATTGGAAATTAGCTCTCTTTTTGTTTTGACCTCTTTCAGAACATTTTAATTACTCTTCTTAGCTGCCCATGGTATTCTCAACATCTTTCTGTAAAACCACATTTCTACAGATTCCAGTGATTTTCTTGTCAGTTGTCCTATTGTCCATGATTCGCATCCATATGTTAAGACTGGCTCTACATAACATTTAAGAACTCTTTTTCTTGTTTCTATTGTCAAAAATGGATTGCATAGTATTTTCCTCATTTTTTGGAAAGCTGCTTTTGCCTGAATCATTCTGCATCTCACCTCTTTTGTACATCTTTCGTGTGAGGTTAACAAAGTTCCCAAATATTTAAATTCAATGTTTTCTTTTACCTGATTGTTTTCACACGAATATATGATGAGGAAGTCTTTCTTCAATCATTCTCAGCACAACCGATGAATTTCAAATGTCTTCTTCTCATAACGCTGGCGTCTAGTTCTATATAGTTAATATTTTCCTAGTACATGAGTAGATTAAGGTAGATTTACAACGTAAAAAGAGGGGAAAAATCTCGTTGAAACAATACCTGATAGTGTCGCTGATTGGTCGCAACTTCATCACGCGCGCCCCACAAAGAAAAACTGGAAAAATGTATGTGGAAAACGTCATGAAGAAGTAGGTGAGAAAAAACGGTGCACTCAAGCTTTTCTGTTGAACAACATCCTGAACAATTTCACTGAACGCTCCCCACGCCACAGCCGTTGTCATGGAGACGAGTAAGCCAATCAGAATTCTGCTGCGCGGACTTGACCAATCCCATCTATTCTTACTTTCTGATGCATCTTTTTGACAGATAGCAGCCAGGCCGTATTGGATTTCACCTACAATAAAACAAAAACAAAAATCCAAGAGAGAAGGCAATACAGAAAATACATTTGTAAAAAGTGAAAGTTAAAATTGTTTCTTCCTCTTCTTCTTCTTCTTCTTCCTCTTCTTCTTCTTTTTTTGGTCTTCTCTTCTTTTTTCGTCTTCTTCTTCTTTTTTTGGTCTTCTCTTCTTTTTCGTCTTCTTCTTCTTTTTTTGGTCTTCTTCTTCTTCTTCTTCTTCTTCTTGTTCTTCTTCTTCTTCTTCTTCTTGTTCTTCTTCTTCCTCTTCTTCTTCTTTTTTGGTCTTCTCTTCTTTTTCGTCTTCTTCTTCTTCTTCTTCTTCTTCCTCTTCTTCTTCTTCTTCTTCTTCTTCTACTTCTTCTTCTTCTTCTTCCTCTTCTTCTTCTTCTTCTTCTTCTACTTCTTCTTCTTCTTCTTCCTCTTCTTCTTCTTTTTTTGGTCTTCTCTTCTTTTCGTCTTCTTCTTCTTTTTTTGGTCTTCTCTTCTTTTTCGTCTCTTCCTCTTCTTCTTCTTCTTCTTCTTCTTCGATGGCTTTGCTCTTCTCTAACTGTGCTCAGGACCAAGATCAATGTCAATCCCCCTTAAAAAAAACAAAAAAAACGAAAAATAGGAGGCCCGTGTGCAGTCGCGCACGTTAAAGAACCCTATGCAGTTTAAAAATCTAAAATAGTAGACCAAAAATGACCGCTATCCAAGTAAAAATTATTAATCTTCTTTTGATGAAGACGGATGTGTCGGGTTGAAAGGCGTAGATATCTGGACTTGCCGTAAACCCCTTGACGCTGGAAGTCAAATGTGGAAGGCAAGAAAAAGTCGTAAACTAGCGACACAGCGCAATAACGCCAATTTAACGGGTGAACACGGGTGAAGAAGGGAGCCGCGATAGCTCAGTGGTTAGTGAACTGGAATACAAAGGACAAGAGGTAGGGTTCGATCCCAACCGACGGCTTCCGGTTCACCCAGCCTTTAATGGTTACCGGATTATTTTCTGGGAAAGTAAAGCGGCACGGGCGTAATACCGACCACATTACCCCAAAAATCATATGCTGAAGGTTTGTAAAATTTATGGTCACTAACACCATATTTCTTATACGGCACTTGGCGTGACGGGGGTACTTTATTTTTTTTACAGGTGAAGAAGAAGAGGAAGAAGAAGAGGAAGAAGAAGAAGATGGAGGAGGAAGAGGATTGTGATGAAAAGAATGGACAAATAAAATGTGGAAGACAGGAGAAAGGATGAGAAGGAAACATCAAAGAATAGACAGTCCTTGAATTCTTTAGTTCACGATGATTCTTTGTAAAGAGGAAAAGAATGGAAGAAAGTAATTTAGTTACGAATGTTTACCTCACTGCTATAAGGACTGCGGAATAGAAAGAAAGACAGAGAGAAAGACAGAGAGTAAGAAAGACGGAAAGAAAGACAAAAAAAGTAAAGAAAGAAAGAGAGTGAGTGAAAAAAAGACAGAAAGGCAGAGAGTAAGAAAGAAAGAAAGAAAGATGGAAAGAAAGACAAAAAAATAAAGAAAGAAAGAGAGTGAGTGAAAGAAAAAAGACAGAAAGACAGAAAAAAAATAGAAGAAAGAAAGACAGAGAGTCAGAAAGACAGAAATAAAGAAAGAAAGAAAAAGAGAAAGAAGGAAAGAAAGAAAGAAGGAAAGAAAGAAAGACAGAAAGAAAGAAGGAAGGAAGGAAAGAAAGAAAGAAAGAAAGAAAGAAAGAAAGAAAGAAAGAAAGAAAGAAAAAAAGAAAGGAAGGAAAGGGGCTAAAGGAGAAACAACAACAGAGATGAAAGCTGTCAGCCATTCATAGCTGATGTCTTACCCCGATAATATTCGAGTCCTACCCACCTCTTCGTAGTGCCCCCCACTCCAGTAACAGACTTGACATCTAGTCTCGTCAAGTGAGTAGGCATCCAGGAGGAAGGCAACCCGGGACTCTAAATCTTCAAGTTGATGACTGATGAATTGGGCAGAAAGGTTTTATCACAGTTTTACTGTAAACTGCAACACAATACATTTCATCATCATCATCAAGTACCGGGCCTGCTGGCGTAGGTGATCATGTCTTTCCACAACTTTCGATCACGACAGTTATTTATTATTTCTGTTGTTGACCTCCTGCCAAGCCATTCTATTAAGCTGTCTGGTATCTTTTCTTTTCGATTATCTCTATATCTTTGTCCATCAATGTTCCCAGTTGTCACAATATATTCCCGACTTTTCCTTTCACATTACATGACCAAAAGATGGTGATTGTTGATAACAATATAATCTAAGAGAGTTAATATTAGAAATTAGCTCTTTCTTTGCTTTGGCCACTTTCAGAAAGTTTACATTCCTCTTTTTAGCTGACCATAGTATTCTCAACATTTTTCTGTAAAACCACATTTCTTAAGCCTCCAGTGATTTTCTTGTCTGTTGTCCTATTGTCCATGATTCACATCCATATGTTAAGACTGACCCTACATAACACTTAAGAACTCTTTCTCTTGTTTCTATTGTCAAAAATGGGCTGCATAGCATCTTCCTCATTTTTTTTGGAAAGCTGTTTTTGCCTGAGCTGTTCTGCATCTCACCTCTGTTGTACATCTACCATATGAGATCTACATGGACATAGTCAATTATATACATTTTTGTTTGTCCATTACTATGTCCAACATTCATTTACACCCTCGTAATGTCCTTGTAAATAAAGAGCCATAGAGGTGAAAACAGATCTATACCTATGTTTCATAGATTACATCAAGGCATTTGACAATGTAAAGCATGAAGAAATAATCAAAATTTTAGAAAGCATAAACCTAGATAGCAAAGATCTAAGAATAATAAAGAACATGTACTGGCAACAAACAGCGGCCATAAGAACTGGAAACCAATTGGGAATGTTTCAACAAATAAAACAGGGTGTTAGACAAGGTTGTGTGCTGTCACCAGATTTGTTTAATATTTATAGTGAGATTATTTTAAGATTCATAAGGGGCATGCCTAAGTAGTATGAGGAGTAGGAAATAGATATTTTTTTGGAGTTGAGCTAGCTAAGAATTAATACGGTGCAATACAAAGAAATATAGGAATTAATTATGGGTCTGGAGCAGCCGTTGCCTGGTGCAAAGAATATTAGCAGACTTTATATTAGTAGTAAGGTGGTGTAGGTTGTTTAAGTTGGTTTATTAGTACTATGGTGTTAGACGACCACCTAGCATCCTCACCCGCTCCCCCACCCCATTATCCGCTAATTAATGAGTAATGGACATGGTCTCCCGCCTTTTTTTTTACAGTTATCAATAAACGCGGGTTATTTTTCCCGCTAAAACTCTATAGCCACGCCCACAAAATCATCGGAAGCATTTTGTCCATAAACGAAGGAGAGGGTTAACAGACATTAATGTATACACTATCTTCTTTTCTTTATACTATAATATATCCTTAAAGGGTCACGAGTCATTAGTTACTCAAAATAAGACTATATACAAGGATTTATTAGCTACTCTCGCTGACGCCATGAACCGACCGCTCAATATCTCCCATTTAGTTGTACACTCGCACGGATCGATTAACTGCTCCCATGCGAGCGCGAATAGTCCGCTGGATGTGATCTAAAACAATCGAATACGCGATTTAATATATTCATTCGACTAACATATGTCATTTGTCACAAAGTAGCCAGCCTGGAAACACTAACCAACAGTAACACCTGAATATATAGAAATTGATAAGTGTCCAGATCTGTAAATCTAATAACAGAGCCTCACTGATATTATCCTACCAGAGCTGTAAATCTAACAGCAGATAACCACAGGTGTTATACTGAAACACCATCGGAGAAGCTAGGAGAACCAGCCTTTAAAAACCAACATTATAAGAATACAGGTAAGTTGAAATTATGCTTAAAATACATAACAATGTGTGTTTATTACAATAGTTTTATTAATGGAAATGAATTACATAACATATAGGAATGTGTTCGGTAAATCTCTTAACGGTCACAGAGCAAAGCTGTTACGAAATAGAGTCCACAGTGTCGTATCCTTTTCGTTAGAGAAGTATTTAAATGTTCCCAACATCCGTTTTTTACAAGTCAGTCTCCGAATACCCCAACCAATAAAAGAATCGGCCCCAAAAGGCGAACTCCAGAAATAGCTGTACCTATATGATATTCGTAACTAACCGTTTATGTTATTAGTAAAAGTGACGCATAAGTGCTGTATAACTAAAAGGTCTGACCTATAGTGGTAGTAAGATGAATATTACAGATAATCATAGTTGAGCAACGGTATTTTAAGAACGGCGCATAGAAACAATGTCGGATGTCTTAGATCGATAATTGCATGAACGTGCCATGCATCGCTCACGTGTAAAATAGTTCAACTACAGAGTCTTACTAAATATGCTAACAAAGGCTGCCCCTCGTACTGTAATGTAAAATGACCGACCGTTCGTATTGTGCATACTGCATACCTTAAAACCGCTAAATCTTATACAGATAAGCTTTTAGTTAGCTGTGTGGCAGTGTTCCCTAGCGTTAGGCTTTTCGTGGCAAGGCGCTGTGCCACTGAGTACAGGTTCGATCTTGCTTTGGTCCATATATTTTGTTGTTGTTGTTGTTGTTGTTGCTTATTTGTCATTTTTCCGAGTGCTGTAAACATACCTCTTCCTCTCAATTGATTTACATCTTATACAGTCTGTCATGGTAAGGTGATAGACGAAGAAACCGCCGTTTAGGGGTAAGTCCCAAAAAGTTTTCTTTTTCCTCATCTCAATAATCGTTTTTAAACCGGGAATTATTTTCTGATAGAACGACACATGATAGTGATGGTTAGCTTATTTTTTATTCACATATAGTCGAGTTTGGACTCGTTGTAAAGATAATTTTAAGAGTAGTTATATGTTTAATGTTTAGTTCCTTTAAAAAAAAAAACAATAAAGCTACTATACTTGTAACTAATCCTGTTTAACATTAAAATAAATACCCCATATTAACAGTATCCAATAGAGCACCCCAGAATGAATCTGTACCAGTACGCTCCATTGACCGAAAGAAGGCTATTGTTCCCCACGCGTCCCGGGGATAATTGATATAATTGCTCTCTCGCGAGTGGCGTGTGGCATTGTATAGCACTTGAGGGTTTATTGTGCGTGCACTAAAAAGGTGAACTTTAACACATAGGCGCGTTACTAAATAAACAAGTAATTTACTACTAATAAAAAAAAATAAAAAAATATATATATATATAATATACGTTATTTATTTTTAAATCCTTCATCTCGAGACACGCAAATAGATACCAAACAAGATATAGTTTTTAGTATAACAAGTTATTTTCTTTCATCAATGTGCCGGCTTCGTAACTAAGGTATATTTCTATCTCGCTCTCTCTCTCTCTCTCTGTCTGTTTGTGAGTGTATGTATGTGTGTGTGTATGTATGTATGTATAGCTGTATGTTTATAGATTATTCACTCTAGTTCGCTGTTTGTCTAAACCTATGTTATTAGTATAGGATACAAGTCAACAGACTAATAGAACGAATATCTTAATACCTTTTACAGCTCGATGATTAATGACAACGCTGAAAGACACACAAAAAAAACAAGGCGACCCGGTTAGTTTAGTCATATTTAGACGTAATCTATATCAAAATATGCGTATTTTAAACCAGTTTTATACTAAAGCAGTTATTTTATAAATAACATTACAGTGTAAACGTTCAGCCGAGTACATATTTTTGTCTTCTTATATATATATATATATATATATATATATATATATATATATATATATATATATATATATATATATAAAAGGCGAACTAAAAATCTTAAAAAGCTACTTACATAGTCATTATAGTTAGACACACCGAGCAGGAATTTAGATTCAATGTCCAAAAAGTTAGACCAAATCGCAAAATGTTAGCACCAGAACACAACAATTTAGGCTCATAAGCAAAAAGTCGAGCTAAAAACCTTACAAACCTACTCATATAGGCGTAATAGTTAGACACAATGAACAGGAAGTAATAGCAAAAATCCCAAAAGTTACGCCTAAGCGCAAAAAATGTTACCCCAGAACACAAAATATAGGCTCGTATTAAAAAAGTCGACATAAAAAGCTTAAAATTCTACACACATAGTCATAATAGTTAGATACACCGAGCAGGAATATAGATTCAATGTCCAAAAAGTTAGACCAAATCGCAAAATTTTATCACCAGAACACAAATTTAGGCTCATAAGCAAAAATCCGATTCGAAAACCATACAAACCTACTTATATTGGCATAATAGTTAGACACAACGAGCAGGAAGGTCAAAAGCCCAAAAGTTACGCCAAATCGCAAAAAAGGTTACCCCTAGAACACAAAAATATAGGTTCGTATTAAAAAAGTCGACCTAAAAAGCCTAAAAATCTACGCACATAGTCATAATAGTTAGACACAACGAGTAGAAAGTTATAGTCAAGGTCCAAAAAGTTAGGCAAAATCGCAAAATTTTACCACCAAAACACACAAAAAAAAAATGTAGGCTCATAAGCAAAGAGTCGATCTCAAACCCTAAAAGCTACCCCCATACTCATACTAGTTAGACGCATCGAACAGATAGTTATATCCAAAGTTCCAAAAGTTACGCCAAAGCGCAAAATATTTGCCCTCAGAACACAAAAAATGTAGTCTCATATTCAAAAAGGCGAAGTAAAAAGCTACTCACATAGTCATAATAGTTAGACACAACGACCAGGAATTTAGATTCAATGGCCAAAAAGTTAGAACAAATCGCAAAATTTTAGCACCAGAACACACAAATTTAGGCTCATAACCAAAAAGTCGATCTGAAAACCCTACAAATCTACTCCCATACTTATACTAGTTAGACGTGTCGAACAGATAGTTATATCCGAAGTCCAAAAAGTTAGGCCAAATCGCTAACATTTTACCACTAGAACACAAAAAATGTAGACGCATATTCAAAAAGTCGACCTAAAAACCCTAAAATGCTACTCATATAATTATAATTGTAAGACACAAAGAGCAGGAAGTTATATCCAAAGTCCCAAAAGTTACGCCAAAGCACAAAAATGTTACCCCCAGAACACAAAAATGTAGGTTCGTATTAAAAAAGTCGACCTAAAAGCCCTAAAAATATACGCACATAGTCATAATAGTTACACACAACGAGTAGAAAGTTATAGTCAAAGTCCAAAAAGTTAGGCCAAATCGCAAAATGTTAGCACCAAAACAGAAAAAATTTAGGCGCATAAGCATAAAGTCGATCTGAAAACCCCACAAAGCTACTCCCATACTCATACTAGTTAGACACAACGAGTAGAAAGTTATAGTCAAGGTCCAAAAAGTTAGGCCAAAGCGCAAAATTTTAGCACCAAAACACACAAAAAAAATTAGGCTCATAACCATAAAGTCGATCTGAAAACCATACAAAGTTACTCCCATACTCATACTAGCTAGACACAACGAGTAGAAAGTTATATCCAAAGTCACAAAAGTTAGACCATATCGCAAAATCTTAGCACCAGAACAAATAAAATTTAGGCTCGTATTAAAAAAGTCGATCTGAAAATCCTAAAAAACTACTCATATAGTCATAATAGTTAGAAACAAAAGTAGGAAGTTATATCCAAAGTCCCAAAAGTTACACCAAATCGCAAAATGTTAGCACCAAAAAGAAAAAAAATTAGGCGCATAAGCATAAAGTCGAGCTGAAAACCCTACAAAGCTACTCCCATACTCATACTAGTTAGGCACAACGAGTAGAAAGTTATAGTCAAGGTCCAAAAAGTTAGACCAAAACACAAAATTTTAGCACCAAAACACAACAAATTTAGGCTCATAACCAAAGAGTCGATCTCAAACTCTACAAAGCTACTCCCAAACTCATACTAGTTAGACGCATCGAACAGATAGTTATATCCAAAGTCCCAAAGGTTACGCCAAATCGCAAAAATTTTACCCTCATAACACACAAAATGTAGGCTCATATCAAAAAGACGATCTAAAAACCCTAAACAGCTACTCACATAGTCATAATAGTTAGACACAACGACCAGGAATTTAGATTCAATGTCCCAAAAGTTAGAACAAATCGCAAAATCTTAGCACCAGAATACACAAATTTAGACTCATAAGTAAAAAGTCGATCTGAAAACCCTACAAATCTACTCCCAAACTCATACTAGTTAGAAACATCGAAAAGATAGTTATATCCAAAGACCAAAAAGTTAGGCCAAAGCGCAAACATTGTACCACCAGAACACAAAAAATGTAGGCGCATATTCAAAAAGTCGACCTAAAAACCCTACAAACCTACTCATATTGGCATAATAGTTAGACACAACGAGCAGGAAGGTATATCCAAAATCCCAAAACTTACGCCAAATAGCAAAATTTTAGCACTAGAACACAAGAATGTAGGCTCGTATTAAAAAAGTCGACATAAAAAGCCTAAAGATCGACGCACATAGTCATAATAGTTAGACACAGCGAGTAGAAAGTTATAGTCAATGTCCCAAAAGTTAGAACAAATCGCAAAATCTTAGCACCAGAATACACAAATTTAGACTCATAAGTAAAAAGTCGATCTGAAAACCCTACAAATCTACTCCCAAACTCATACTAGTTAGAAACATCGAAAAGATAGTTATATCCAAAGACCAAAAAGTTAGGCCAAAGCGCAAACATTGTACCACCAGAACACAAAAAAATGTAGGCGCATATTCAAAAAGTCGATCTGAAAATCCTAAAAAGCTACTCATATAGTCATAATAGTTAGACACAAAGAGTAGGAAGTTATATCCAAAGTCCCAAAAGTTACACCAAATCGCAAAAATGTTACCCCCAGAACACAAAAATGTAGGCTCGTATTAAAAAAGTCGACCTAAAAAGCTTAAAAATCTACCCACATAGTCATAATAGTTAGACACAACGAGTAGAAAGTTATAGTCAAGGTCCAAAAGGTTAGCCACGCTATGTTGAATCATATTCAGGGCGCGTAGACATTACCCTGTTCAATAGACCCACTACTAACTGGATAGTGGAGAACTTTCCCACCCCAAGATTTTATTTATTTCACCTACATGGCTTCTCGGTTGTCTGTCCTTTGTTAAAGTGACAAAGATATTGAAATCCAAAGAGGTTAGGATAAGTACAAGAATAAACATTTCCAACACGCTTGTTAAGTCAGTCCCATAAAACTCGGCCTCTGCTATTTCAAAACTAACCTGAAAGTTGTCCTCTACTTTTTCAAAAGTTGTCCTTCTCAATTCAAAAGTTGTCTTTGTCAAATCAAAAGTTGTCCTCTACTATTTCAAAAATTGTCCTATACTATTTCAAAAGTTGTCCTTTCCAATTCAAAAGTCGACCGTTACTATTTCAAAAGTTGTCCTTCTCGATTCAAAAGTTGTCTTTGTCAAAGCAAAAGTTGTCCTCTACTATTTCAAAAGTTGTCCTCTGCTATTTCAAAAGTTGTCCTCTATTATTTCAAAAGTTGTCCGCTACTATTTCAAAAGTTGTCCTCGGCTAAACCAAACACATCATCTAACAACTTCAACTAGTACTACTACTACTACTACAACTTCTACAACAACTGCGTCTACAACTTCCACAACCAACTACTACTACAACTATTACAACTTCCACAACCAACTACTACTACACCTACTACGGCTACAACAACAACTACTGCTACTACAAAAAGCGTACACCAAACGAACGCCAGGGCTTTTTAAACTGGGTAGAATTGGATGGAAGGAAAAGAAAACAAACGAGGATGTCTTAAAACAAGACAGCACCTATTAACATGCTCCAAAAATTTCATTTGTCTTGTTTTTGACTGACTTAACAAGCGTGTTGGAAATGTTTATTCTTGTACTTATCCTAACCTCTTTGGATTTCAATATCTTTGTCACTTTAACAAAGGACAGACAACCGAGAAGCCATGTAGGTGAAATAAATAAAATCTTGGGGTGGGAAAGTTCTCCACTATCCAGTTAGTAGTGGGTCTATTGAACAGGGTAATGTCTACGCGCCCTGAATATGATTCAACATAGCGTGGCTAACCTTTTGGACCTTGACTATAACTTTCTACTCGTTGTGTCTAACTATTATGACTATGTGGGTAGATTTTTAAGCTTTTTAGGTCGACTTTTTTAATACGAGCCTACATTTTTGTGTTCTGGGGGTAACATTTTTGCGATTTGGTGTAACTTTTGGGACTTTGGATATAACTTCCTACTCTTTGTGTCTAACTATTATGACTATATGAGTAGCTTTTTAGGATTTTCAGATCGACTTTTTGAATATGCGCCTACATTTTTTTGTGTTCTGGTGGTACAATGTTTGCGCTTTGGCCTAACTTTTTGGTCTTTGGATATAACTATCTTTTCGATGTTTCTAACTAGTATGAGTTTGGGAGTAGATTTGTAGGGTTTTCAGATCGACTTTTTACTTATGAGTCTAAATTTGTGTATTCTGGTGCTAAGATTTTGCGATTTGTTCTAACTTTTGGGACATTGACTATAACTTTCTACTCGCTGTGTCTAACTATTATGACTATGTGCGTCGATCTTTAGGCTTTTTATGTCGACTTTTTTAATACGAGCCTACATTCTTGTGTTCTAGTGCTAAAATTTTGCTATTTGGCGTAAGTTTTGGGATTTTGGATATACCTTCCTGCTCGTTGTGTCTAACTATTATGCCAATATGAGTAGGTTTGTAGGGTTTTTAGGTCGACTTTTTGAATATGCGCCTACATTTTTTGTGTTCTGGTGGTACAATGTTTGCGCTTTGGCCTAACTTTTTTGGTCTTTGGATATAACTATCTTTTCGATGTTTCTAACTAGTATGAGTTTGGGAGTAGATTTGTAGGGTTTTCAGATCGACTTTTTACTTATGAGTCTAAATTTGTGTATTCTGGTGCTAAGATTTTGCGATTTGTTCTAACTTTTGGGACATTGAATCTAAATTCCTGGTCGTTGTGTCTAACTATTATGACTATGTGAGTAGCTGTTTAGGGTTTTTAGATCGTCTTTTTGATATGAGCCTACATTTTGTGTGTTATGAGGGTAAAATTTTTGCGATTTGGCGTAACCTTTGGGACTTTGGATATAACTATCTGTTCGATGCGTCTAACTAGTATGAGTTTGGGAGTAGCTTTGTAGAGTTTGAGATCGACTCTTTGGTTATGAGCCTAAATTTGTTGTGTTTTGGTGCTAAAATTTTGTGTTTTGGTCTAACTTTTTGGACCTTGACTATAACTTTCTACTCGTTGTGCCTAACTAGTATGAGTATGGGAGTAGCTTTGTAGGGTTTTCAGCTCGACTTTATGCTTATGCGCCTAATTTTTTTTCTTTTTGGTGCTAACATTTTGCGATTTGGTGTAACTTTTGGGACTTTGGATATAACTTCCTACTTTTGTTTCTAACTATTATGACTATATGAGTAGTTTTTTAGGATTTTCAGATCGACTTTTTTAATACGAGCCTAAATTTTATTTGTTCTGGTGCTAAGATTTTGCGATATGGTCTAACTTTTGTGACTTTGGATATAACTTTCTACTCGTTGTGTCTAGCTAGTATGAGTATGGGAGTAACTTTGTATGGTTTTCAGATCGACTTTATGGTTATGAGCCTAATTTTTTTTGTGTGTTTTGGTGCTAAAATTTTGCGCTTTGGCCTAACTTTTTGGACCTTGACTATAACTTTCTACTCGTTGTGTCTAACTAGTATGAGTATGGGAGTAGCTTTGTGGGGTTTTCAGATCGACTTTATGCTTATGCGCCTAAATTTTTTCTGTTTTGGTGCTAACATTTTGCGATTTGGCCTAACTTTTTGGACTTTGACTATAACTTTCTACTCGTTGTGTGTAACTATTATGACTATGTGCGTATATTTTTAGGGCTTTTAGGTCGACTTTTTTAATACGAACCTACATTTTTGTGTTCTGGGGGTAACATTTTTGTGCTTTGGCGTAACTTTTGGGACTTTGGATATAACTTCCTGCTCTTTGTGTCTTACAATTATAATTATATGAGTAGCATTTTAGGGTTTTTAGGTCGACTTTTTGAATATGCGTCTACATTTTTTGTGTTCTAGTGGTAAAATGTTAGCGATTTGGCCTAACTTTTTGGACTTCGGATATAACTATCTGTTCGACACGTCTAACTAGTATAAGTATGGGAGTAGATTTGTAGGGTTTTCAGATCGACTTTTTGGTTATGAGCCTAAATTTGTGTGTTCTGGTGCTAAAATTTTGCGATTTGTTCTAACTTTTTGGCCATTGAATCTAAATTCCTGGTCGTTGTGTCTAACTATTATGACTATGTGAGTAGCTTTTTACTTCGCCTTTTTGAATATGAGACTACATTTTTTGTGTTCTGAGGGCAAATATTTTGCGCTTTGGCGTAACTTTTGGAACTTTGGATATAACTATCTGTTCGATGCGTCTAACTAGTATGAGTATGGGGGTAGCTTTTAGGGTTTGAGATCGACTCTTTGCTTATGAGCCTACATTTTTTTTTTGTGTGTTTTGGTGGTAAAATTTTGCGATTTTGCCTAACTTTTTGGACCTTGACTATAACTTTCTACTCGTTGTGTCTAACTATTATGACTATGTGCGTAGATTTTTAGGCTTTTTAGGTCGACTTTTTTAATACGAACCTATATTTTTGTGTTCTAGGGGTAACCTTTTTTGCGATTTGGCGTAACTTTTGGGCTTTTGACCTTCCTGCTCGTTGTGTCTAACTATTATGCCAATATAAGTAGGTTTGTATGGTTTTCGAATCGGATTTTTGCTTATGAGCCTAAATTTGTGTTCTGGTGATAAAATTTTGCGATTTGGTCTAACTTTTTGGACATTGAATCTATATTCCTGCTCGGTGTATCTAACTATTATGACTATGTGTGTAGAATTTTAAGCTTTTTATGTCGACTTTTTTAATACGAGCCTATATTTTGTGTTCTGGGGTAACATTTTTTGCGCTTAGGCGTAACTTTTGGGATTTTTGCTATTACTTCCTGTTCATTGTGTCTAACTATTACGCCTATATGAGTAGGTTTGTAAGGTTTTTAGCTCGACTTTTTGCTTATGAGCCTAAATTGTTGTGTTCTGGTGCTAACATTTTGCGATTTGGTCTAACTTTTTGGACATTGAATCTAAATTCCTGCTCGGTGTGTCTAACTATAATGACTATGTAAGTAGCTTTTTAAGATTTTTAGTTCGCCTTTTATATATATATATATATATATATATATATATATATATATATATATATATATATATATATATAAGAAGACAAAAATATGTACTCGGCTGAACGTTTACACTGTAATGTTATTTATAAAATAACTGCTTTAGTATAAAACTGGTTTAAAATACGCATATTTTGATATAGATTACGTCTAAATATGACTAAACTAACCGGGTCGCCTTGTTTTTTTTGTGTGTCTTTCAGCGTTGTCATTAATCATCGAGCTGTAAAAGGTATTAAGATATTCGTTCTATTAGTCTGTTGACTTGTATCCTATACTAATAACATAGGTTTAGACAAACAGCGAACTAGAGTGAATAATCTATAAACATACAGCTATACATACATACATACACACACACATACATACACTCACAAACAGACAGAGAGAGAGAGAGAGAGCGAGATAGAAATATACCTTAGTTACGAAGCCGGCACATTGATGAAAGAAAATAACTTGTTATACTAAAAACTATATCTTGTTTGGTATCTATTTGCGTGTCTCGAGATGAAGGATTTAAAAATAAATAACGTATATTATATATATATATATTTTTTTATTTTTTTTTATTAGTAGTAAATTACTTGTTTATTTAGTAACGCGCCTATGTGTTAAAGTTCACCTTTTTAGTGCACGCACAATAAACCCTCAAGTGCTATACAATGCCACACGCCACTCGCGAGAGAGCAATTATATCAATTATCCCCGGGACGCGTGGGGAACAATAGCCTTCTTTCGGTCAATGGAGCGTACTGGTACAGATTCATTCTGGGGTGCTCTATTGGATACTGTTAATATGGGGTATTTATTTTAATGTTAAACAGGATTAGTTACAAGTATAGTAGCTTTATTGTTTTTTTTTTAAAGGAACTAAACATTAAACATATAACTACTCTTAAAATTATCTTTACAACGAGTCCAAACTCGACTATATGTGAATAAAAAATAAGCTAACCATCACTATCATGTGTCGTTCTATCAGAAAATAATTCCCGGTTTAAAAACGATTATTGAGATGAGGAAAAAGAAAACTTTTTGGGACTTACCCCTAAACGGCGGTTTCTTCGTCTATCACCTTACCATGACAGACTGTATAAGATGTAAATCAATTGAGAGGAAGAGGTATGTTTACAGCACTCGGAAAAATGACAAATAAGCAACAACAACAACAACAACAACAAAATATATGGACCAAAGCAAGATCGAACCTGTACTCAGTGGCACAGCGCCTTGCCACGAAAAGCCTAACGCTAGGGAACACTGCCACACAGCTAACTAAAAGCTTATCTGTATAAGATTTAGCGGTTTTAAGGTATGCAGTATGCACAATACGAACGGTCGGTCATTTTACATTACAGTACGAGGGGCAGCCTTTGTTAGCATATTTAGTAAGACTCTGTAGTTGAACTATTTTACACGTGAGCGATGCATGGCACGTTCATGCAATTATCGATCTAAGACATCCGACATTGTTTCTATGCGCCGTTCTTAAAATACCGTTGCTCAACTATGATTATCTGTAATATTCATCTTACTACCACTATAGGTCAGACCTTTTAGTTATACAGCACTTATGCGTCACTTTTACTAATAACATAAACGGTTAGTTACGAATATCATATAGGTACAGCTATTTCTGGAGTTCGCCTTTTGGGGCCGATTCTTTTATTGGTTGGGGTATTCGGAGACTGACTTGTAAAAAACGGATGTTGGGAACATTTAAATACTTCTCTAACGAAAAGGATACGACACTGTGGACTCTATTTCGTAACAGCTTTGCTCTGTGACCGTTAAGAGATTTACCGAACACATTCCTATATGTTATGTAATTCATTTCCATTAATAAAACTATTGTAATAAACACACATTGTTATGTATTTTAAGCATAATTTCAACTTACCTGTATTCTTATAATGTTGGTTTTTAAAGGCTGGTTCTCCTAGCTTCTCCGATGGTGTTTCAGTATAACACCTGTGGTTATCTGCTGTTAGATTTACAGCTCTGGTAGGATAATATCAGTGAGGCTCTGTTATTAGATTTACAGATCTGGACACTTATCAATTTCTATATATTCAGGTGTTACTGTTGGTTAGTGTTTCCAGGCTGGCTACTTTGTGACAAATGACATATGTTAGTCGAATGAATATATTAAATCGCGTATTCGATTGTTTTAGATCACATCCAGCGGACTATTCGCGCTCGCATGGGAGCAGTTAATCGATCCGTGCGAGTGTACAACTAAATGGGAGATATTGAGCGGTCGGTTCATGGCATCAGCGAGAGTAGCTAATAAATCCTTGTATATAGTCTTATTTTGAGTAACTAATGACTCGTGACCCTTTAAGGATATATTATAGTATAAAGAAAAGAAGATAGTGTATACATTAATGTCTGTTAACCCTCTCCTTCGTTTATGGACAAAATGCTTCCGGTGATTTTGTGGGCGTGGCTATAGAGTTTTAGCGGGAAAAATAACCCGCGTTTATTGATAACTGTAAAAAAAAAGGCGGGAGACCGTGTCCATTACTCATTAATTAGCGGATAATGGGGTGGGGGAGCGGGTGAGGATGCTAGGTGGTCGTCTAACACCATAGTACTAATAAACCAACTTAAACAACCTACACCACCTTACTACTAATATAAAGTCTGCTAATATTCTTTGCACCAGGCAACGGCTGCTCCAGACCCATAATTAATTCCTATATTTCTTTGTATTGCACCGTATTAATTCTTAGCTAGCTCAACTCCAAAAAAATATCTATTTCCTACTCCTCATACTACTTGCCTAGAATAACAATCAGAGGTCATAATATAAATAATCTAATGTATGCTGATGATACAGTATTAGTCGGTAAGAGTGAAAATGAATTTCAAGAAATGTTGGACATTATAGCGAAAGAAAGCAAAAATAAAGGACTCAGCCTTAATAGCAAAAAGAGAGAAGTAATGGTAACAACAAAGATAAAGCCATCACCTCAGTGAAAATAAAGACAAGACAAGACTATTAAAACAGGTAAATGAATTTAAATATTTGAAAACTTTGTTAACCTCAGACGGAAGATGTACAACATAGGTGAGGTGCAGAATGGCTCAGGCAAAGGCAGCTTTCCAAAAATTGAAGATACTTTGCAATCTATTTTTGACAATAGAAACAAGAAAAAGAGTTCTTAAATGTTATGTAGAGCCAGTCTTAACATATGGATGTGAATCACGGACAATATGACAGCAGACAAGAAAATCACTGGAGTCTGTAGAAATGTGGTTTTACAGACAGAAGAATGTTGAGAATACCATGGACCGCTAAGAACAGTAATGAAAATGTTCTGAAAGAGGCTAAAGCAAAAAGAGAGCTAATTTCCAATATTAGGAAGAAACAATCATAATTTTTTTGGCCATGTAATGAGAAGAGAACAACTGGAATATATTGTAACAACTGGGAAAATTGAGGGACGAAGAGACAGAGGGAAGCAAAGAGAGAAAATACCAGACAGCTTAAGAGAATGGCTTGGCAGAAGGTCAACAACAGAAATGATAAATAAATGTCGCGATTGAAAGTTGTGGAAAGACATGATCACCTACGCCAGCAGGCTCGGTACTTGATGATGATGAATGTCCTTGTAATGGCGAATGACTTAAATGTATAACCATTCCTGTTGTTATCAGATGAACGCAAAGAAGAAAAAAGAAAGATAGCAAAAAAAAAAAAAAAAAAGAAAGAAAAAGAAAGAATTAAAGAATTAAACAAAGGCCTTCGTCAGTAGTAATGGGCGAACAAAATTATATATAATCGACTATGTCCAATCATTAACACATGATATTACTGCAGCGTCCTCCAGGTCTATATTAGGTCCCTCAGTCCCTCTCCGCTGCCAATCATAACACGAGACCGCATTCGTTAAATGACCCTATAAATATCCGTACAAGTGTATAATTTCTATCAATCTTGAAGGCCTAATCTCCGGCTAATGAAATCACCAAATTAAAAACGGCAGCTTTTTCTGAAATAATCTCGGACTTAATAGTAACAAGTATCCGACGAATGAGAGTTGTGTTCTTCTTTCTTTCCTTATTTGCATTTCAGCTTTCTTCTTCTTTCGTTCCTCATTTGTCTTTCAGTGTCGAGTGAAGATATAATTTGTGGTCTTGTTTTGGTCTCATATTCTGTTATAAAAAAAAGTAAAGTACCCCCGTCACGCCAAGTGGCGTAAAGGGAATATGGTGTTAGTAAACATAAATTTTACAGACTTTCTGCACATGATTTTTGGGGTAATGTGGTCGGTATTATGCCCGTGACGCTTTACTGTATCAGAAAAAAATCCAGTACCCATTTAAATCTGGGTGAACCTGGAAGCAGTAGATTAATACCATCTCAGTCTATTGTTTTATTAGCGTTCTCTGATAGTTCTGTCGATTGTGTTTGGTATTTCAGTCGTTTTATTTTCTTGTTTGTTGTAAAATTTAACATCCAATGATGACATTAGTAGTACAGCGCTTGGGTGAAGATTGTGTTGTAAAGGGGTGAAAATTGTGCTGTAGCGGGGTGAAGATTGTGCTGTAGAATTGTGAATATTGTGTTATAGAGGGGTGAAGATTGTGCTGTAGAGTGGTGAAGATTGTTTTGTAGAGAGGTGAAGATTGTGCTTTAGAGTGGTGAAGATTGTGTTGTAGAGGGGTGAAGATTATGCTGTAAAGGGGTGAAGATTGTGTTGTAGAGGTGTGAAGATTATGCTGTAAAGGGGTGAAGATTGTGCTGTAGAGGGGTGAAGATTGTGTTGTAAAGGGGTGAAGATTGTGCTGTAGAGGAGTGAAGATTGTGCCGTAGATGGGTGAAGATTGTGCTGTAGAGTGGTGAAGATTGTGTTGTAAAGGGGTGAAGATTGTGCTGTAGATGGCTGAAGATTGTGCTGTAGAGTGGTGAAGATTGTGTTGTAAAGGGGTGAAGATTGTGCTGTAGAGGGGTGAAGATTGTGCTGTAGAGGGGTGAAGATTGTGTTGTAGAGGGGTGAAGATTGTGCTGTAGAGTGGTGAAGATTGTGTTGTAGAGGGGTGAAGATTGTGCTGTAAAGGGGTGAAGATTGTGCTGTAGAGGGGTGAAGATTGTGTTGTAAAGGGGTGAAGATTGTGCTGTAGAGGAGTGAAGATTGTGCTGTAGATGGGTGAAGATTGTGCTGTAGAGTGGTGAAGATTGTGTTGTAAAGGGGTGAAGATTGTGCTGTAGAGGGGTGAAGATTGTGCTGTAGAGTGGTGAAGATTGTGTTGTAGAGGGGTGAAGATTGTGCTGTAGAGTGGTGAAGATTATGCTGTAGAGTGGTAAAGGTTGTGCTGTAGAGTGGTGAAGATTGTGCTGTAGAGTGTGAAGATTGTGTTGTAAAGGGGTGAAGATTGTCCTGTAGAGAGGTTAAGATTGTGTTGTAAAGGGGTAAAAATTGTGCTGTAGAGTGTGAAGATTGTGTTGTAAATGGGTGAAGATTGTGCTGTAGAGTGGTGAAGATTGTTCTGTGGAGGGGTGAAGATTATGCTGTAAAGTGGTGAAGATTGTGTTGTAAAGGGGTGAAGATTGTGCTGCAAAGTGTTGAAGATTTTGTTGTGAAGGGGTGAAGACTGTGTTGTAAAGGGGTGAAGATTGTGCGGTAGAGGGGTGAATATTGTGCTGTTGAGGGGTGGAGATTGTGTTGTAAAGTGGTGAAGATTGTGTTACAAAGGGGTGAAAATTATGTTGTAAAGGGGTGAAGAATGTGTTGTAAAGGGGTGAAGATTGTGTTGCAAATGGGTGAAGATTGCGTTGTAAAGTGGGGAAGATTGTGTTATAAAGGGGTGAAAATTGTGTTGTAAAGTGGTGAAGATTGTGTTATAGAGTGGTAAAGATTGTGCTGTATAGAGTGTAAAGATTGTAAAGGGATGAAGATTGTGTTGTAAAGGGGTGAAGATTGTGCTGTAGAGGGGTGAAGATTATGTTGTAAAGGGGTGAAGATTGTGCTATAGAGGGGTGAAGATTGTGTTGTAAAGGGGTAAAGATTGTGTTGTAAAGGGGTGAAGATTGTGCTGTAGAGGGGTGAAGATTGTGCTGTAGAGGGATGCATATTGTGCTGTAGAGGGGTGAAGATTGTGCTGTAGAGGGGTGAAGATTGTGCTGTAGAGGGGTGTAGATTGTGTTGTAGAGGGGTGAAGATTGTGCTGTAGAGTGGTGAAGATTGTGCTGTAGAGTGGTGAAGATTGTGCTGTAGATGGGTGAAGATTGTGCTGTAGAGTGGTGAAGGTTGTGCTGTAGAGTGGTGAAGATTGTGCTGTAGAGTGTGAAGATTGTGTTGTAAAGGGGTGAAGATTGTCCTGTAGAGAGGTTAAGATTGTGTTGTAAAGGGGTGAAGATTGTGCTGTAGAGGGGTGAAAATTGTGCTGTAGAGTGTGAAGATTGTGTTGTAAATGGGTGAAGATTGTGCTGTAGAGTGGTGAAGATTGTACTGTGGAGGGGTGGAGATTGTGCTGTTGAGGGGTGGAGATTGTGTTGTAGAGGAGTGAAAATTGTGTTGTAAAGTGGTGAAGAATGTGTTGTAAAGGGGTGAAGATTGTGTTGTAAATGGGTGAAGATTGCGTTGTAAAGTGGGGAAGATTGTGTTATAAAGGGTGAAAATTGTGTTTTAAAGTGGTGAAGATTGTGCTGTATAGAGTGTAAAGATTGTAAAGGGATGAAGATTGTGTTGTAAAGGGGTGAAGATTGTGCTGTAGAGGGGTGAAGATTGTGTTGTAAAGGGGTGAAGATTGTGCTATAGAGGGATGAAGATTGTGCTGTAGATGGGTGAAGATTGTGCTGTAGAGAAGTGAAGATTGTGCTGTAGATGGGTGAAGATTGTGCTGTAGATGGGTGAAGATTGTGCTGTAGAGGGATGAAGATTGTGCTGTAGAGGGATGAAGATTGTGCTGTAGAGGGATGAAGATTGTGCTGTAGAGGGGTGAAGATTGTGCTGTAGAGGGGTAAAGATTGTGCTGTAGATGAGTGAAGATTGTGCTGTAGATTGTTGAAGATTGTGCTGTAGAGGGATGAAGATTGTGCTGTAGAGGGATGAAGATTGTGCTGTAGAGAGGTAAAGATTGTGTTGTAGAGGGGTGAAGATTTTGCTGTAGAGTGCTCTATTGCATCTATTGTGATTTCTTTGTTGATCAATACTGATTCCATCTGAGACAGACACGCTTGACCTCATCTTGCTCTATTTTCGCTACCTCTTTGTTGTTGTAACTGAGAAGAAAGCTAGGAATGATTCCTACCACCGAATACGTAAAGAAACAACATATTAAATTGTTTGGCCACGTGATAGACAGAACGACCAAAATACAACACAACAAGCATTCAATTAACGTTGCGAGAACACACGACTCAAGGGCAGATCAGATAGCACCAAAAAAAATTGAATTGACGGAATATTAGAAACACTAGTAAACAGAACAGCAGGAGAGGCCAACAGAAGAGCAAAAGACTGACAGCTATACCTCCCATTGACGCTGAAAGGGTATCGAGTAAGGAATAAAGAAATGAACGGTAGACTTGTCTTTACATATGACCAAACTACGTTGTTGTTTGAAACCGTCAGCTTGCTTTATTTGTTCTTCCCTTTGTCTTTATGTTGATGTTAATCTTTCTGTCAACTTTCATTACTCTATCTCATCAAAATTTAATTTAGCAACAAATCGCTCGACAATCAAATGAACTTTGGTTAGGTTTTGTTATAGATTATCTACGTTTTCCTGAATTAAGGTTTGCTCCCCAGGGAGTACAGCGTTGGTTTGTTTATTCTGCTGATTGATTTTACCGCATTGTTTGTGTTCCAAGTACATGAACAGCAATGGGATAAGGGGGATAAACAACCCTGCTTTACTCCACGCGTATAAACACGAAGTATTCTGTGTAACTCCAGTCATAAACACGAAGTATTCTGTGTAACTCCAGTCATAAACACGTAGAGTGGGAGCTCCAGAGTGTGTAACTCCAGTCATAAACAAGATGTATTCTGTGTAACTCCAGTTTAAACAAGATGTATTCTGTGTAACTCCAGTCATAAACAAGATGTATTCTGTGTAGCTCCAGTCATAAACAAGATGTATTCTGTGTAGCTCCAGTTTAAACAAGATGTATTCTGTGTAGCTCCAGTTTAAAAAAGATGTATTCTGTGTAGCTTCAGTCATAAACAAGATGTATTCTGTGTAACTCCAGTCATAAACAAGATGTATTCTGTGTAACTCCAGTCATAAACAAGATGTATTCTGTGTAACTCCAGTCATAAACAAGATGTATTCTGTGTAACTCAAGTCATAAACAAGAAGTATTCTGTGTAGCTCCAGTTTAAACAAGATGTATTCTGTGTAACTCCAGTCATAAACAAGATGTATTCTGTGTAACTCCAGTCATAAACAAGATGTATTCTGTGTAACTCAAGTCATAAACAAGAAGTATTCTGTGTAGCTCCAGTTTAAACAAGATGTATTCTGTGTAGCTCCAGTCATAAACAAGATGTATTCTGTGTAACTTCAGCTATAGACAAGATGTATTCTGTGTAAACTCCAATCAGAAACAAGAAGTATTCTGTGTAACTCCAGTCATAAACAAGAAGTATTCTGTGTAACTTTAGCTATAGACAAGAAGTATTCTGTGTAAACTCCAATCAGAAACAAGAAGTATTCTGTGTAACTCCAGTCATAATCAAGATGTATTCTGTGTAACTCCAGTCATAAACAAGAAGTATTCTGTGTAACTTCAGCCATAGACAAGAAGTATTCTGTGTAAACTCCAATCAGAAACAAGAAGTATTCTGTGTAAACTCCAATCAGAAACAAGAAGTATTCTGTGTAAACTCCAATCAGAAACAAGAAGTATTCTGTGTAAACTCCAATCAGAAACAAGATGTATTCTGTGTAACTCCAGTCATAATCAAGATGTATTCTGTGTAACTCCAGTCATAAACAAGATGTATTCTGTGTAACTCCAGTCATAAACAAGAAGTATTCTGTGTAGCTCCAGTTTAAACAAGATGTATTCTGTGTAGCTCCAGTCATAAACAAGATGTATTCTGTGTAGCTCCAGTCATAAACAAGATGTATTCTGTGTAACTTCAGCTATAGACAAGATGTATTCTGTGTAAACTCCAATCAGAAACAAGAAGTATTCTGTGTAACTCCAGTCATAAACAAGAAGTATTCTGTGTAGCTCCAGTCATAAACAAGATGTATTCCGTGTAACTTCAGCTATAGACAAGATGTATTCTGTGTAAACTCCAATCAGAAACAAGAAGTATTCTGTGTAACTCCAGTCATAAACAAGAAGTATTCTGTGTAACTTTAGCTATAGACAAGAAGTATTCTGTGTAAACTCCAATCAGAAACAAGAAGTATTCTGTGTAACTCCAGTCATAATCAAGATGTATTCTGTGTAACTCCAGTCATAAACAAGAAGTATTCTGTGTAACTTCAGCCATAGACAAGAAGTATTCTGTGTAAACTCCAATCAGAAACAAGAAGTATTCTGTGTAAACTCCAATCAGAAACAAGAAGTATTCTGTGTAAACTCCAATAAGAAAAAAGAAGTATCCTGTGTAACTACAATCATAAACAAGATGTATTCTGTGTAACTTCAATCATAAACAAGAAGTATTCTGTGTAACACCAATCATAAAGAAGAAGTATTCTGTGTAACTCCAATCATAAACAAGAAGTATTCTGTGTAACTCCAATCATAAAGAAGAAGTATTCTGTGTAACTCCAATCATAAACAAGAAGTATTCTGTGTAACTCCAATCATAAACAAGAAGTATTCTGTGTAACTTCTGCATTCTTCGTTTCCCAGCTTCAACTCCCAGTGAAATATTTCCCTTCTGCTAAGAATTTCCAAACTCTGCTGTTTGATGCCATTCTCACTTCATGTCTTCGTCATCTTCTCTCTTTACATCAGAATATACTTTGGTCTTCTTTTTTCATCTACTGAGAATTCAAGGAAAAGTCTGCCACGTGATACTCTCAGATATACCTACCTACCTACCTAACTGCATAGCTGCCTGCCTACCTGCCTGTCTGCCTGCCTGCCTGCCCGCCCGCCTGCCTGCCTGCCTGCCTGCCTACCTACCTACCTACCTACCTACCTACCTACCTACCTACCTACCTACCTACCTACCTACCTACCTACCTACCTACCTACCTACCTACCTACCTATCTACCTATCTACCTACCTACCTATCTACCTACCTACTTATCTACCTATCTACCTACCTATCTACCTACCTACCTACCTATCTACCTACCTACCTATCTACCTACCTACCTGCATGCCTGCCTACCTACCTACCTACCTACCTGCATACCTGCATACCTGCCTGCCTATCTACATACCTACCCGTGGAAGCGGGCTTTGTACGCACCCAATGGGTACAGTCATTGCAGAAGTCAAAAATACATAAGGTCACGTTTGTCTACGTCACAGGACATGCGGGAGTACGGGGAAATGAAAGAGCGGACAGGTTGGCTAGCTGCGCTGTCATTGAAGACGGTCAACCAATGAATCGGGCGGGCGTCACTCAATGCCCTCCGAGATGTGGGAAGGGCACCAGAACTTCGATAACCATGAGTCCACGTCATTCCTTCGGATGAAAGAGATGGGAGTTAAGATGAGCACAGCCTGAAACGAGAAACTTAGTGGGCGTGTAAGAAGACTTATCAACCAACACAGAACTGGAGTCGTCAGTCGCTGTACACTGCGGGACTTGCTGAGGGAGCGGGGGGATCTAAGCACCTATGGACGTGTTCGGAGTGCACTGATGATGATGACCGTCAAATAACTCAATAACTCTCAACTGTTAACGTTGTCGTATTGATCATTCACAGAAATAACACAAGTCTCAGTAACACGCTGTGTGCTCATTCCTGCATCTCCAAACGATGTTGTTGTAAGCAAAGCTTATCATGTTCTTTCATCCTTTCTCTAGATATCATCCCTTGTTCCACCCTTGGATCTCACTTATCTTTTCCATTGTGTAAACGTGCACACAATCTTGTGTCACATTTATATCCCTCATTAATTATATCTCCATGTTTAGTGTCTGGGCTTGGTAAAAGACACAACAACCTAAAAAAAGTAATATTGGAAGGGAAAATACAAGGTAAAAGAGGCAGAGGCAGACCAAGTGGACGGGTAACATCTAAAGATGGACAAGTCAACCTATGATAATCTGCACCATCAAAGCAAGAGACAGAGTGGAATGGCGCTCCATAGTAGCCTACCTTCGATGCGGAGACGGCACTAATTGATGATGTTTAGTGTCTACGTACTGCATCCATTTATCTGTTTCAAATTACCTGTAATGCGCTATTTCATCTGTACAATTAGGTTGAATGAATTCACTCGCTAATGAACTAATTTCACTTGTAAATGTTACATTCTAAATTCATAAAACGTTTTTTGTTTTGATTTTATTTTCTTCGTCAGCGATGTTTCATGGATCAATTCTGAATGTGTTGTTTAGACCTACAAAAGTTTACATTTTTGTTCTTTATTAAATAAGTTTTGTTGTAGATCAGTCTATATCGGTTCTTTTTTCAATTATGACCTTCTTCCGCTGTCATTAGACCATACATCCGGTTAGTCACACTTGAACACACTTCCTGAATTTCTCTTTCTTTAATTAACGTTATATCGACCATTTGGGAAAGTTGAAGGATGAAGAGATAGAAGGAAGCAAAGAGAAAAGATACCAAGCAGTTTAAGAAAATGACTTGGTCGAAAGTCAACAACAGAAATGATAAATAACTGTAGAGATCGAAAGTTGTGGAGAGACACGATCACATACGTCAGCAGGTTGATGATGATTCACAATTACGACTCTTCGTCGCTCCCACTCAAAATAACGCTTAATGAGCCTACTTGCGTTGTTCCTTAATTTACGTTTACATAATACACAGCTGTTTATTTTAATCTTAAAATAGTATTTTAGTTACAGTCACGCAAATGTTGCAACATGTGTAAATGAAGATGTGCTGGTAAAGCCACATTATACTCGTTCTTGAGATTGAAATTTTATTGAAGTGGTTCACATTTGTGACACTGAACAAAAATATGAATATTCTAGAATAGAAAATGTTTATACTGTTGATATATTAGTCCAATATCATTTATGAGAATACATATATTTCAAAATGTGATCATTTCCGGTGTAAAAAAAAAAACCCATAATTTAACCACAAAAATTCTAAATATTTAAGTTATAACGTCTCTTATGATCAATTTTAATGTTTTATAGCAACGAGAAAATATACCAGACAGCTTAAAATAATGTCTGAGGTATTGGTCGCCCTCGAGACAGAGAGGTTGTGGGTTCAAATTCCGGCTGCACCAGTTGGGATTTTTATTTATGATTTCTCTCCTGGTCTCAGCAACCATCCCTGGTCTCAGCAGCGAGGCCTGGCTTGAAACGTCAATTACTCATGGATGGAAAAAATATGAGTACCTCCGAAGACGGAGTTATCTGCCTGTGCGAGAGACCCCTGTGCACACATCTGCCAGGGAAAAACGGATTAACAAGCAAAATGCAGTTCCTAGTCTCTAGGGACTTCATTAGAGATGAAAGCTGGCGAACGAAATTTTTTTTTTTAAAATTCCTTGTTCAATTATCTAAAAAATAATCTATAATATGTCATATTTTAGATAACCATAAACATGTAGATTGATATTTTAAAACATGACACATTTTGTCTCTGAAATCTCTTCCGTTGCAATGATAAAAACCTTCCGTATGGAAAGAGTTCTCTAAACTCAACGGGAATCTCCAATTTGCATTTTCTTTATTTCTCTCCCCGCTTTTTTCCCCCGCCTTCCTTGTATGTCACGCCGTTCTTCTCTCTCTCACAAAAACACACACACAGACACACAAAACATCCGGTATCTATTTTCAGCTTGGTGAATACAGAAGCCATCGATGTGAATCGAACCCGACGACCTCTTGTGTGCTTTCTGTAGACTGCTAACCTTTGCTCTACTGTACTCCTTTACAACACTCCAGTCATGATGCTTTTACCAAGTATTCCATCTTCATATTTGTTCATAGTAAGCTTGCAATAATAAATGAATACACTGACGTAGATATATTTCTTCTGTTGCCTTCTTCCTCTTCTCCTTCTTATTGCTTGCCTCATCTACCTTTCAGCGTCGAGTCGAGATAAGGTGTGTGGTCTTTGGCTCTTCTGTTGGCTTCTCCTGTTGTTGTTTCCTAGTGTTTATAATATTGCATCAAACCATCTTTTGCTCTTCTGTTGGCGTCTCCACTGCTGTTATATTTCCTAGTGTTTCTGTTATTCCATCAAACCATCTTTAGCTCTTCTGTTGGCGTCTCCACTGCTGTTATGTTTCTTAGTGATTCTAATATTCCATCAATCCATCTTTTTCACTACTGTTGGCGTCACCTGCTATTATGTTTCCTAGTGTTTATAATATTCCATCAATCCATCTTTTGATATTCTATTGGTTTCTCCTGCTGTTATGTTTCCTAGTGTTTCTGTTATTCCATCAATCCATCTTTTGATATTCTATTGATTTCTCCTGCTGTTATGTTTCCTAGTGTTTCTGTTATTCCATCAATCCATCTTTTGATATTCTATTGATTTCTCCTGCTGTTATGTTTCCTAGTGTTTCTGTTATTCCATCAATCCATCTTGTTTGTGGTTGATCCTTGGGTCTGGTTATTGTTGCAACGTTTATTGAAAGTTCGTTTGTTTTGATCCTTCTGTCTTGTCTCGTGACCAAATCATTTCATTTGTTGTTTATGTATTCCATGGTGGGAATTATTCCTAGTTTTTTTTTCCTCATTTCTTCATTTCTGATCTCATCTCTCAGACTGTTTCCTGCGTGAAAAAAAAACTATAAATAATTCTTGTCATAGAATTCTTAAAGAAACAACAGACAAAATTATTTGCCCACGTGATAAAACGTAAAACACAAAACAACGAGCCTTCAATAAATGCTATGAGAACACACGACCCAAGGGCAGTCTCAAAAAAGTGGTTTACCTTTTCCATGGATTCTCTCACTCCTATCTGCTTTATATCTTTCTCTTTTCCATTTCCTTATATTAAGAAAGCATCAACGGCCACTCCTCACGTAATGAAAGCGCCGCCTCCATCTGGGATAATTTAAATGGTTTCTCTATTTGCCAGACCCTTCAGCGAACCGTCATTGTAATCAATGGGCTTCCATAACCTTTCAGAACTCTCGCTGACTTCCCCCTGGCAAGGGCGGTTGGTCTGAAACGATTTGTTACATTATCAGAATGATGAGGTAATTTGACTTTTTAAATGGCTCGGCTTGTAAAATGTACGCCCGTGGAGGTCTCAGCAAATTTGTGAGACCGTTGATAATACAATGATAAAGATGTAATGCGGCGTGATTAATTGACACATTTGCCATGTTGTAAAACGAGGGGAAAAAGGGGAGGGGGGATAATTCTCAAAGAAGTAAAGACATTTCTGAAACAAGCTAGGAAATTAGAATGGAGAGAGTTATGTGGAAAATATGAGCTTGCATATTTCAGCTTAAACAAGCTCAGCAGACATGGGTAGACCAAGATATTTAGACTCAAAACAGGTCATCGTGGTCTAAAAGCACACATACACAAGACAGGACTCAGTGACGTTGCAACATGTGACTGTGGAGCATCCAAACAAACTCCAGATCATACACTACAGGACTGCAGCACTGTAAACACCACCAGGAACACAAATATGCCCTACAGAAACAACCCTACATGACCAGCTATGGGGAAATGGTGATGACCTCAAGCGCACCATATTTTTCTTGACCCAAGCTGGTCTAAATGTTTAGCAATAGCTGATCGCTGAAGTATAGAAGAAGAAGAAGAAAAAGAAGAAGAAAAGAAAGAAGAAGAAGAAGAGGAAGAAAAAGAGGAAGCAGTAGAGGAAGAAGAAGAGGAAGTAGAAAAAGAGGAAGAAAAGAAGAGGAAGAAGAAGAAGAAGAAAAAAAGAAGAGGAAGAAGAAGAAGGTGAAGAAAAAGAGGAAGAAAAAGAGGAAGAAGAAGAAGAGGAAGAAAAAAAGAGGAAGAAAAAAAGAGGAAGAAGAAAAGGAAGAAGAAGAAGAGGAAGAAGAAGAAGAGGAAGAAGAAGAAGAAGAGGAAGAAGAAGAGGAAGAAGAAGAGGAAGAAGAAGAAGAATAAGAAGAGGAAAAAGAAGAAGAAGAAGAAACTAATTCTTCATACTGATTCCAAAACTCGATATACTCATTACTCAGTGGATAAATCCGGAGAAAAAACAACAGTGAAGTATCAGTGGGTTTAGCTTTCCCCTAAAATTTGTCCAGGAGAAATGGAGACCCACATATGACAGAGACCAGAGCTGGATTTAGGGAGAACGAAGTTACAGCAGGAAAGATCTGTGTCAAGAAAAGTCTCAAGAGACAGACTCTCTGATGCATAATTGGATAGGACAGGACGAAATTAAACAACAGCAAACATCCATTCAGGCACATACGTCAACATGTCTTCATAACTTACCGTCAACTTCCGCGACGACTTCTTGTCCAGATACTGACATTTTAACACGCAATATCCGGTCAGTTGTCACTTCCGGTTGTTTGTTGTGGTTTTCGTGCCATCATTTTGTGAGCAGTGATGGTGCAACTGTTGTTGCTATAACAATCGAACGTCGATTGTTGGAATTCTTCATTAATAAATGGAGTTCGTGGAAAACAAGGTAGCGGTAGGGTAATGGTCAGCCTTTAGCTAACACTCGTGGACTGCACAGAAATGACGAGAGTCAACCAAGTCCAGAACTTCCTGTGAGGGTTTTCTAATGTTAATAAACACTTGAATGAAATACGATAATTAAACATTCTTTTAAAACAATAATCGTTCAGTTTCTTCGTTTCTTCATGTTTATGTTGCTAAACACAAAACTAACTGTCTGTCTGTCTGTCTGTTTGTATGCCTGTCTGTCTATCCATCCATCCATCCATCCATCCATCCATCCATCCATCCATCCATCCATCCATTCATGCATCCGTCCGTCCGTCCGTCCGTCTGTCTGTCTGTCTGTCTGTCTGTCCATCAATCCAACTATCCATCCATGTCTGGATCTCTGTCTGTCTGTCTGCCTGTCTGCCTGCCTGTCTGTCTGTCTTCTGTTTATTCATCAATCCAACTGTCCATCTATGTCTGGATCTCTGTCTGTCTATTTGTCTGTCTGTCTGTTTGTCTGTCTGTCTTATATATGTAACTTCCAGCTTCAAATTGTATTCTTTTCTTGCCTCTCGTACAACTGACATTACATCTCTCCATCGTCCGCTCCTTAAAGAACATTACACCTCTCCATCGTCCGCTCCTTAAAGAACATTACACCTCTCCATCGTCCGCTCCTTAAAGAACATTACAACTCTCCATCGTCCGCTCCTTAAAGAACATTACACCTCTCCATCGTCCGCTCCTTAAAGAACATTACACCTCTCTATCGTCCGCTCCTTAAAGAACATTACACCTCTCTATCGTCCGCTCCTTAAAGAACATTACACCTCTCCATCGTCCGCTCCTTAAAGAACATTACACCTCTCCATCGTCCGCTCCTTAAAGAACATTACACCTCTCTATCGTCCGCTCCTTAAAGAACATTACACCTCTCCATCGTCCGCTCCTTAAAGAACATTACACCTCTCTATCGTCCGCTCCTTAAAGAACATTACACCTCTCTATCGTCCGCTCCTTAAAGAACATTACACCTCTCCATCGCCCGCTCCTTAAAGAACATTACACCTCTCCATCGCCCGCTCCTTAAAGAAGATTACACCTCTCTATCGTCCGCTCCTTAAAGAAGATTACACCTCTCTATCGTCCGCTCCTTAAAGAACATTACACCTCTCTACCGTCCGCTCCTTAAAGAACATTACACCTCTCTATCGTCCGCTCCTTAAAGAACATTACAACTCTCCACCGTCCACTCCTTAAAGAACATTAATGTGTTGTGCTGTTATCTGCACCCTTCGACCCAGTGCATCTGACGCCATCAATGCATTTTTAGTGTCGTGGTTGCTTTCCTTCTGTTACATGCCTGGAATAACAGTTGGAGGTCATAACATAAATAATCTAAAGTATGCTGCCGATACGATCCGCGATAGCTCAGTGGTTAGTGAACTGGACTTCAAAGGACAAGGGGTAGGGTTCGATCCCAACCGACGGCTTCCGGGTTTACCCAGCCTTAAAATGGGTACCGTATTTTTTTCTGGGAAAGTAAAGCAGCACGGGCGTAATACCGACCACATTACCCCAAAAATCATGTGCTGAAGGTCTGTAAAATATAGGGTCACTAACACCATATTTCCCTATACGCCACTTGGCGTGACGGGGGTACTTTACTTTTTTTTAATGCTGCCGATACAGTCTTAATTGCTAAGAGTGAAAATGAGTTACAAGAAATGTTAGACATTAAAGTGAAGGAAAGCAAAAATAAAGGACTCAGCCTTAATATCAAAAAGACAGAAGTAATGGTAAAAACAAAGAAAAAGTCATCACCGCAATGCACAATAAAGACAGGTGGGACAATATTAAAACAGGTAAATGAATTGAAATATTTGGGAACTTTGTTAACCTCAGACGGAAGATGTACAAAAGAGGTGAGGTGCAGATTGGCTCAGGCAAAAGCAGCTTTCCAAAAAAATGAGGAAGATACTATGTAATCCATTTTTGACAATAGAAACAAGAAAAAGAGTTCTTAAATGTTATGTAGAGCCAACCTTAACATATGGATGTGAATCATGGACAATTGGACAACAGACAAAAAAAATCACTGGAGGCTGTAGAAATGTGGTTACAGAAGAATGTTGAGAATACCATGGACAGCTAAGAAGAGTAATGAAAACGTTCTGAAAGAGGCCAAAACAAAGAGAGAGCTAATTTCCAATATTAGGAAGAAACAATCATCAATTTTTGGCCATGTAATGAAGAGAGAACTGCTGGAATATATTGTAACAACAGGGGAAGTTGAGGGACGAAGAGATAGAGGGAAACAAAGAGAAAAGATACCAGACAGCTTAAGAGAATAGCTTGGCAGAAGGCTAACAACAAAAATCGAAAGTTGTGGAGAGACATGATCACCTACGCCAGCAGGCATGGTACTTGATGATGATGATGATGATGATTGTACCGGAAGAAGACTCTTGCCGAAACATAGTATTTTTTCTCGTCTCTCCTTACACTCAAATGTTTAATACCATTTTATGTTTATTCTCTTTCTCTCTCTCGTTCTCTCTCTCCCTCGCTCTCTCTCTCTCTCTCTCTCTTTGTCTCTCTCTTTGTCTCTCTCCTTCTCTCGTTCCCTCTCTCTCTCTCTTTATAAAACATTAAACGTAAAGTGGAGCAGTTGGATCAATGTCTCCAAAAACAAGCTATCACCTCCTCCCCCCACTTCCCCGTCCCTCGCGAGGCTTGGAGGATCCATGGGGCGGGTGTAGTCTCGGGTGCAATTAACGGGGATCAGTGAATGGAAGCAAGTGACTGCCTTAGAATAAAGAAAGAGGAGAAGAGAATTGTGAAAAAGCTTTTGTTAGGATGTCGCGCTGAGATGAATCAAGTAGCCTATAAACAAGCGGACTCAGATCAACGGATTTTCGCTGAAGTTGGGCAAACTTCTGACAGTCTGGTGGAAATTTTCCTTGTTAAGTGGGTATTTATCTTCTTTTCATTCGAGATAGACCTATCAGTGATAGGTCATTGTTTTTCACTGTCGTGCATGGCCGACGGGAATGTCCAACCCGAATTGTACTAAGTTTGTGACGGTGGATGGAGCTGCTTGCCTTAATAGGAAAATACAGAAATACAATTTGTTTCCGATCTGTGATCGTAACCCTATGCTATAGTCATGGGAACGCCTTCGTGTAAGACACTGCTCACAATAGCTAATTTTTTAATTAGCTGAGTGGCGATGTACCAAACGTTCGGCTTCTCGTGGCAAGACGCAGTGCCATGGAGTACGGGTTCGATCCTGCTTCGGACCATATATTGTTCTTTGTTTTTTTCTGTTGTTTATTTGTCATTTTTTCTGAGTGCTAACACATACCTTTTCCTTCTATTATTCCCTGGTACACAAGAGGCATGTTCAGGACACGAAAGACGAATGTGACAGACCACAGTGAAAGAGATTTGAGCCTCATCACGTACTAGTCCAGAGAAAGCCATATAGGGGAATTGGAACTTATGTCGGAGGAAACATCTAAAAATAAATACATGGAATTTTAGGACTATGAAGTCTTAAAACAACTAAAAATGAAAAGAGAACTACTAAATACAATTCAAACAAGACAAATGAGATTTTTAGGCCGTGTTAAAAGACACAACAGTCTACTAAAAGTAATCCTGGAGGGGAAAATACAAGGTAACAGAGGCAGAGGCAGACCAAGACTAACATGGACGAGTAACATCAAAAGATGGACAAGTCAGCCTATGACAACCTGCATCATCAAAGCAAGAGACAGAGCAGAATGGCGCTCCATGGTAGCCAAGCTTCGTTGCGGAGATGGCACTCGATGATGATGATGTTGGGCAGACCACTGCGATCCAACAGTAATCGAGTATTCAAAATCGTATCGGTATGTGAATAATCGTAATTGACCGGCGAACAACAATCTGATTACCTTGACCAGAACTGCAAATGTCTTGTTTAAGCTGAGACTATAAATTTAGGTCTGTATTTTCTCATAGCAACATATGGCTGTAAAACATGGACAGTCGACAGATCTGTTGAAAAATTATCAATGCATTTGATGAAAGTATTAGAGAAGAATGTTCAGAATATCACCGACGGAGACAAGAAAAAGAACGTCAGTTTTGTAAGATTTTACAATTTCCGTTAAAACCGGTTGACAAAGAACATAACAAAAGGACTTCCGGTCAATATGGTGGATAGGCGGCAAGAACCATTCAGGTTCAGTCTGAAAAGTGTTCCTTGTTGCAGTTTCCTCATATTCCAAGTCCGCCTTGCTGCCGGAGCTACTGAGTTTAGTGCTCTGTGCACACTGTGAGCTGCGTTTTTCACTGGGATCGTGTTTCGATATTCCGATTGTTTACGAAGAATGACGATATCGTATGACGATGGACAGTTCAGCTGCTTTCATTTTCGGTGCCGCTTGGCCTTATGTTTTTTGGCGTGTGCTGTAGCTGCTATGATAGGGGCTGGATCTGCCTATATTTGTTTGTATCCTTCAATGAGATGAATTTTAATTCAGATGATTCCACTGGCAGTTGAGCAATTACGGATTTCGTTTGCAGTGATACCGGGGCCTTCGATTAACTATAACTACAACTATAACCACAACAACAAAGAAAATTAACTATATTGTGTTATAAAAAGAATGAGATAATGATCCAGAGAAAAATAATTATGGAGGGCATAGTTCGAAGATAATTATGGAGAGCTTAGTTTCCGGCAAACGAGGGAGAGGAAGACCTAGAAGTTTGGGGCAAGATATCACAGACGTGCTGGGATTGACTGCTGCAGATGCTGGACATTTCGTGAAGGACAGAGCAGACGTCAGTGTAGCCATCTTGGGAGCCGAGTTTCAACTG
The DNA here is from genome assembly GCA_032433765.1 of Megaustenia siamemsis. NCBI lineage: Eukaryota > Metazoa > Mollusca > Gastropoda > Stylommatophora > Ariophantidae > Megaustenia > Megaustenia siamemsis. The sequence continues at coordinate 66,360,971 of JAVIAB010000041.1, read as the reverse complement.
GGGCAAGCTAGAAGATGTGGATTTGGTACGGTCACATCTTACCTTACCTTACCTTACCTTACCTTACCTTACCTTACCTTACCTTACCTTACCTTACCTTACCTTACCTTACCTTACCTTACCTTACCTTACCTTACCTTACCTTACCTTACCTTACCTTACCTTACCTTACCTTACATTACCTTACCTTACCTTACCTTACATTACCTTACCTTACCTTACCTTACCTTACCTTACCTTACCTTACATTACCTTATCTTATCTTATCTTACCTTATCTTATCTTATCTCATCTTATCTTATCTTATTTTATATCATCTCATCTTATCTTATCTTATTTTATATCACCTCATCTCATCTTATATTATCTTATTTTATATCATCTCATCTTATCTTATCTTATTTTATATCATCTCATCTCATCTTATCTTATCTTATTTTATATCATCTCATCTCATCTCATCTCATCTTATCTTATCTTATTTTATATCATCTCATCTCATCTTATCTTATCTTATTTTATATCATCTCATCTCATCTTATATTATCTTATTTTATATCATCTCATCTCATCTTATATTATCTTATTTTATATCATCTCATCTCATCTTATCTTATCTTATTTTATATCATCTCATCTCATCTTATATTATCTTATTTTATATAATCTCATCTCATCTTATCTTATCTTATTTTATATCATCTCATCTCATTTTATCTTATCTTATTTTATATCATCTCATCTCATCTTATATTATCTTATTTTATATCATCTCATCTCATCTTATCTTATCTTATTTTATATAATCTCATCTCATCTTATCTTATCTTATCTTATTTTATATCATCTCATCTCATCTTATCTTATCTTATTTTATATCATCTCATCTCATCTTATCTTATCTTTTTTTATATCATCTCATCTTATCTTATATCATCTTATCTTATCTCATCCTATCTTATCTTATCTTATTTTATATAATCTCATCTCATCTTATCTTATCTTATTTTATATAATCTCATCTTATCTCATCTTATCTTATCTTATATCATCTTATATCATCTTATCTTATCTTATCTTATCTTATCTTATCTTATCTCATCATCCTTTATTTTTGTAACAAAGAGAAAAAAAAACAAAATTAACAAACAGCAAAGTAGCTAATCGTTGTTATTTAAGAATGTTGCTGAGAAGACTAGAGCTGTTCCAAACAAAAATGATAGCAGCACACAAGGTTCAATATGTTTTTGTTGTTCCTACTTTTTATTTTCATAGTTTTCTTCGGTATCTTAATTGTTGTGAGTTATGTGGATGTTACTATGATTGGTTTTAGTCAATAATTTTACAATTTCAAATTTCCATGCGTTTTAATTACACGAAACATATTTCGTTACAATATTGAGTGCGGTGTAAGTGTTACAATATTGACTGCGGTGTAAGTGTTACAATATTGAGTGCGGTGTAAGTGTTACAATATTGAGTGCGGTGTAAGTGTTACATTATTGAGTGCGGTGTAAGTGTTACAATATTGAGTGCGGTGTAAGTGTTACAATATTGAGTGCGGTGTAAGTGTTACAATATTGAGTGCGGTGTAAGTGTTACAATATTGAGTGCGGTGTAAGTGTTACAATATTGAGTGCGGTGTAAGTTTTACAATATTGAGTGTGGTGTCAGTGTTACAATATTGAGTGCGGTGTAAGTGTTACAATATTGAGTGCGGTGTAAGTGTTACAATATTGAGTGCGGTGTAAGTGTTACAATATTGAGTGCGGTGTAAGTGTTACAATATTGAGTGCGGTGTAAGTGTTACAATATTGAGTGCGGTGTAAGTGTTACAATATTGAGTGCGGTGTAAGTGTTACAATATTGAGTGCGGTGTAAGTGTTACAATATTGAGTGCGGTGTAAGTGTTACAATATTGAGTGCGGTGTAAGTGTTACAATATTGAGTGCGGTGTAAGTGTTACAATATTGAGTGTGGTGTCAGTGTTACAATATTGAGTGCGGTGTAAGTGTTACAATATTGAGTGCGGTGTAAGTGTTACAATATTGAGTGCGGTGTAAGTGTTACAATATTGAGTGCGGTGTAAGTGTTACAATATTGAGTGCGGTGTAAGTGTTACATTATTGAGTGCGGTGTAAGTGTTACAATATTGAGTGCGGTGTAAGTGTTACAATATTGAGTGCGGTGTAAGTGTTACAATATTGAGTGCGGTGTAAGTGTTACAATATTGAGTGCGGTGTAAGTGTTACAATATTGAGTGCGGTGTAAGTGTTACAATATTGAGTGTGGTGTCAGTGTTACAATATTGAGTGCGGTGTAAGTGTTACAATATTGAGTGCGGTGTAAGTGTTACAATATTGAGTGCGGTGTAAGTGTTACAATATTGAGTGCGGTGTAAGTGTTACAATATTGAGTGCGGTGTAAGTGTTACAATATTGAGTGCGGTGTAAGTGTTACAATATTGAGTGCGGTGTAAGTGTTACAATATTGAGTGCGGTGTAAGTGTTACAATATTGAGTGCGGTGTAAGTGTTACAATATTGAGTGCGGTGTAAGTGTTACAATAGATACATTATATTCTTCTTCTATCCTTCCTCCATTGCCATTGGCGTCGAGGGGAGATACAATCTGCGATTCTTTGCTCTTCTGTTGGCCTCTTCTGGTGTTATCCCTCCTAGTGACTCTAGTATTCCCTTTATCCATCTCTTTCTCGGTCTTCCTCTTAATCTGGCGTTTTCGTAGCGTTTGTTTATGGCTCTTTGATTCATTGTTAGTTCTTTCTGTCTTGTTATGTGGCCGAACCAATTTATCTGTTGTTTCTTTATGTATTCGATGGCTAGTTCAATTTCGAGTTTCTTCCTCAGGTCTGCGTTTCTTACTCTGTCCCTTAAGCTGTTTCCTGTCATTCTTCTGACACATTTCATTTCGGTGGTCGTTATCTTTCTTATTGTTCTAGAGTCCAGCGTCCAATTCTGGCACTGATAGCACAGAGTTGGTAGAAAAATTGATTTGTATATTGCCCTTTTTTGCTTCCGTAGTTATTGCTTTGTTTTTCAATAGTGTTGATGCTTGGCCCATAACTTGGCATGCTTTGTTACACCTTATATCTATCTCTGTCTCTTGGTTATTGTCTTGTGTTAACATGCTACCCAGATATTTAAAATACATTATCAAAAAAACATTTATCACTCATCATCATCATCAAGTACCATGCCAGCTGGCGTAGGTGATCATGTCTCTCCACAATTTTCGATCTCGACAGTTATTTATCATTTCTGTTGTTGACCTTCTGCCACGCCATTCTCTTAAGCTGTCCGGAATCTTTACTCTTTGCTTCCCTCTATCTCCTCGTCCCTCAACTTTCCCAGTTGTTACAATATATTCCAGCTGTTCCCTTCTCATTACATGGCCCAAAAATATTGATTGTTTCTTCCTAATATTGGAAATTAGCTCTCTTTTTGCTTTGGCCTCTTTCAGAACATTTTCATTACTCTTCTTAGCTGTCCATGGTATTCTCAACATTCTACTGTAAAACCAGATTTCTACAGACTCCAGTGATTTTCATGACTGTTGTCCTATTGTCCATGATTCACATCCATATATTAAGACTGACTCTACGTAACATTTAAGAACTCTTTTTCTTGTTTCTATTGTCAATATAGATTGCATAGTATCCTCATCATTTTTTTTTTTTAAAGCTGCTTTTGCCTGAGCCATTCTGCCTCTCACCTCTGTTGTACTTCTACCATCTGAGGTTAACATTGTTCCCAGATATTTCAATTCATTTACCTGTTTTAATATTGTTCCACTTCTCTTTATTGTGCAATGCGACGATGTCCTTTCCTTTGTTGCTACTATTACTTCTATCTTTTTGCTACTTTGGTCTAGTCCCTTATTTTTGTAATCCACTTGTCACTACATTTTGCTGTTTGTCTACTTAAAGAAGGTAGATTTCCAGAGACGCATTAATTTTTGTTTGTCCCTTTTCAGGAGGACTTATTATATCCAAAATATCATCATCATCATCATGTGCCATACCGGTTGGCGTAGGCGATCATGTCCCTCCACAATCTTCTATCTACAGTGCATCGTATAATGTTCTGTTGTTGACTGTTTTCCATGCCATGACACCAAGCTATCCAGTATTTTCTATCTTTGCCCTCCGCGATCCCTCTTTCCTTCATTTTGTCAGTTGTTACCAAGTATTCTAACTTTCCTCTTCTCATGATGTGCCCGAAAAATGTTGATTGCTTCTTTCTGATGTTTTTTAAGAGCTCCCTTTTTTGTGCTGGCCTCTTTGAGAACTTCCTCATTGGTCTTTTTAGCTGTCCAGGGAACTTTCAACATTCTTCTGAGAAATCCCATCTCTGTGGCCTCTAATCGTCTTTTCATTTGTTTGTCTACTGTCCATGATTCGCTTCCATAGGTTAGAATTGGTTCTATATAGCATCGATGAACTCTCTTTCTCATTTCTATTGACATAGATTTGTTGTATCAATGTTGTAATAAACTCGATCATTCTAGACATTGTATAATCAAATTCAGACTTCAGTCTAGTTTATCAGAAAATTTGTCTGATGACGTAACGACATGGACGAAAATGATGATTTCGAAAGGCACGAGGTCATAGCAGGTCCTTAAACATTGGACGTTGATTTGGCGATAGTAGCTTTCCTGGTTTCCTGGGTACTGCTGGAGACATTTGGTGGGCGCGATAGCTCAGTGGTTAGTGTTATGTCCTACTAGTGATATGTCCTACTAGCAATATGTCATATTAGTAATATGTCATCCTAGTGATATGTCCTATTAGTGGTATGTCCTACTAGTGATATGTCCTACTAGTAATATGTCATATTAGTTATATGTCGTCCCAGTGATATGTCCTATTAGTGATATATTCAAATAGTGATACATTTTACTAGTGATACGTCATACTAATGATATATTCCACTAGCGATATGTCCTACTAGTGATATATTCAAATAGTGATACATTTTAATAGTGATACGTCATACTAATGATATATTCCACTAGTGATATGCCCTACTAGTGATATGCCCTACTAGTGATATGTCCTACTAGTGATATGTCCCACTAGTGATATGCCCTACAATGCCCTACTAGTGAAACTTCCTACTAGTGATATGTCCTGCTAGTGATATGTCCTACTAGTGATATGCCCTAATAGTAATATGCCCTACTAATGATATGCCCTACTTGTGATATGTCCCACTAGTGAAACTTCCTACTAGTGATATGTGTCCTACTAGTGATATGTCCCACTAGTGATATGCCCTACTAGTGAAACTCCCTCCTAGTGATATGTCCCACTAGTGATATGTCCTACTAGAGAAACTTTCTACTAGTGATATGTCCTACTAGTGATATGTCCCACTGGTGATTTGCCTCACTAGTGATATATCCTACTAGTGATATGTCCTACTAGTGATATGCCCTACTAGTGAAACTTCCTACCAGTGATATGTCCTACTAGTGATGTGCCCTACTAGTGATATGCCCTACTAGTGATATGCCCTACTAGTGATATGCCCTACTAGTGAAACTTCCTACTAGTGATATGTCCTACTAGTGATATGCCCTACTAGTGATATGCCCTACTAGTGATATGTCCTAATAGTGACATGCCCAACTATTGATATGCCCTACTAGTGATATGTCCTAATAATGAAACTGCCTACTAGTGATATGCCCTACTAGTGATATGTCCTAATAGTGAAACTGCCTACTAGTGATATGCCCTACTAGTGATATGCCCTACTAGTGAAACTGCGTACTAGTGATATGTCCTACCAGTGATATGTCCTACTAGTGATATGCCCTACTAGTGACATGCCCTACCAGTGAAACTTCCTACTAGTGATATGTCCTACTAGTGATATGTCCTACTAGTGATATTCCCTACTAGTGAAACTTCCTACTAGTGATATGTCCTACTAATGAAACTTCCTGCTAGTGATATGTCATACCAGTAATATGTCCTACTAGTGATGTACCCTACATGTGATATGTCCTGCTAGTGATATGTTCCACAAGAGGTAATGTTCTATCCTCATCGTCGGTTTCCAGAAACACCCAACCTAAAATAGGTACCAGGTTGTTTCTGATAAAGAAAAACGGTACAGATGTAATGCTGACCACATTACCCCAATAAATAATGTACCAAAACTCCGGACAAAATATGCGCACTAACACATTGTTTCATATATGCCAAGTGGAGTCACGGGACTATTTTCTCTGTTTCTTTTCTTTCTATCAGACACTTAAGTTTGTCCATCTTAGAAGTACTGCAATACTAGGTCAGCTATATCAACATAGCTCACCAATAGAAGGAGGGGTGCGGTGGAACTACGACGATCATTATCCAGGCTATTCTGACGCAGACTGGTACCCGAGAAACTGAACTGGGGAGCTAAACCTTGTTCAGATTAAGATAGCTTCTGAAACATGAAAACACGAAAAATATTAAAATAAAAACGTTTTAATTAAAAAAACATGACGTCTGAGATAGACCCCATAGATTCAAACATCAAATCAATCGTCTGAGATCACTTCCCGGGTAAGCTCCTTATGACCCGACCTTCATCAATTGAGATCACATCCTTAAGTCTCCTCTTCAATTATCCCCCATCTGCTCATCTCTCCCAGCCAAATTTAATCAAACATGTCTGCTGGTTTCTGCCCGACTTAAACCCAGATCGCGGGAAGGATTTACATGGCAGGGAGTTTCCCAGGCACGATTGAGCAGACTGTCAGTTTTTAGAATCATGAACATCCTGGCGCCATCTTGATTTGAGTGACGGATATGTCCAGATTTTTTTGTTGTGTCTTTTTTTCTCTTGTGGAGCGATGTAGACAGGAAGGTAATTGGTTATTGCTTCCGCGTATCCAAATTATCTTATCTTATCTTATCTTATCTTATCTTATCTTGGACAAGAAGACAACAAACAAGAAAATCACTGGAGTCTGTAGAAATGTGGTTTTACAGAAGAATGTTGAAAATACTACGGACAGCTAAGAAGATAAATTAAAACGTTCTGAAAGAGGCCAAAGCAAAAAGAGAGCTAATTTCCAATATTAGGACAACAATCATAATTTTTTTGCCATGTAATGAGAAGAGAACAACTTGAATATATTGTAACAACTGGGAAAATTGAGGGACGAAGAGATAGAGGGAAGCAAAGAGAAAAAAATACCAGACAGCTTAAGAGAATGGTTTGGCAGAAGGTCAACAACAGAAATCGAAAGTTGTGGAGAGACATGATGACCTACGCCAGCAGGCCCGGTACTTGATGATGATGATGATCTTATGCTAACCTATTTTTATTTTATCTTATTCTTATCTTATCTAAACCTATTTTATTTTACCTTATTCTTATCTTATCTAAACCTATTTTATTTTACCTTATTCTTATCTTATCTAAACCTATTTTATTTTATCTTATTCTTATCTTATCTAAACCTATTTTATTTTATCTTATTCTTATCTTATCTTAACCTATTTTATTTTATCTTATTCTTATCTTATCTAAACCTATTTTATTTTATCTTATTCTTATCTTATCTTAACCTATTTATTTTATCTTATTCTTATCTTATCTAAACCTATTTTATTTTATTCATAAATAAACTTATCGTGACCTATTTTATTGTATCTTATTCTTGTCTTAACTGATCTTAACCTATTTTATTTTATCTATCCTTATCTTATTTATATCTTTCTTATCTGATCCTATGTTATTTTACCTTATCTATTGTATACTTAGTTTCTTATTAACTCTATTTTATCCTATCTTATCTATCTTATCCAATCTTAGCTTACTTTAGCTTATCATAACTTATCTTATCTTATCTTATTCTATCTTATCTTTTTTTCTATCTCATCTTATCTTATCCTATCATGTATTATCTTATCTTATCCTTTTCTATCTTATCTTATCCTATCGTATATTATTTTATTTTATCCTAGAAAAATAACCTCTGCTGAGATTAAATGTTTTAGACAAATGACAGGAAACAGCCTGAGAGACAAGATTAAAAGTGATGAAATGAGAAAAAAAAGCTAGGAACCTCACCATAGAATATATAAATAAACAGCAGGTAAAATGGTTTGACCATGTGACAAGGTAGAAAGATCAAAACACAACGAGCCTTCAATAAACGTTGCGAGAACACACAAGGGCTGACCACGAAAAAGATGGATTGTCGGAATATTAGAAGCACTGCGAAACATAACAGCAACAGATGCGAACAGAAGAGCATAAGCCCGCAAATTATATCTCCCCTCGACACTGAAAGGCAAACGAGAGAGGAAAGAAGAAGAGTATTTTTAAAAAGTCAGAAAAATGTAAAATAGACAAACAAATTCTTAAATGCCAACTAAATAAGAAAAAAAAACACATTTCTGGAAATGTTAACAGTTGGAATGGATGAAACATGAACTCCAGGGCTACTTAGGAATGCTGAGTTGAGTAAGTAAAAAGGTGTACAAATTCTGAGTTGTGTAAGTAAAAAGGTGTACAAATTCTGAGTTGTGTAAGTAAAAAGGTGTACAAATTCTGAGTTGTGTAAGTAAAAAGATGTACAAATTCTGAGTAGTGTGAGTAAAAAGGTGTACACATTCTGAGTTGTGTAAGTAAAAAGGTGTACACATTCTGAGTTGTGTAAGTAAAAAGGTGTACACATTCTGAGTTGAGTAAGTAAAAATGTGTACAAATTCTGAGTTGTGTAAGTAAAAAGGTGTACACATTCTGAGTTGAGTAAGTAAAAATGTGTACAAATTCTGAGTTGTGTAAGTAAAAAGGTGTACAAATTCTGAGTAGTGTAAGTAAAAAGGTGTACAAATTCTGAGTTGAGTAAGTAAAAAGATGTACACATTCTGAGTAGTGTAAGTAAAAAGGTGTACACATTCTGAGTTGAGTAAGTAAAAATGTGTACAAATTCTGAGTTGTGTAAGTAAAAAGGTGTACACATTCTGAGTTGAGTAAGTAAAAAGATGTACAAATTCTGAGTAGTGTAAGTAAAAAGGTGTACACATTCTGAGTTGAGTAAGTAAAAAGGTGTACAAATTCTGAGTTGTGTAAGTAAAAAGGTGTACAAATTCTGAGTTGTGTAAGTAAAAAGGTGTACAAATTCTGAGTTGTGTAAGTAAAAAGATGTACAAATTCTGAGTAGTGTGAGTAAAAAGGTGTACACATTCTGAGTTGTGTAAGTAAAAAGGTGTACACATTCTGAGTTGTGTAAGTAAAAAGGTGTACACATTCTGAGTTGAGTAAGTAAAAATGTGTACAAATTCTGAGTTGTGTAAGTAAAAAGGTGTACACATTCTGAGTTGAGTAAGTAAAAATGTGTACAAATTCTGAGTTGTGTAAGTAAAAAGGTGTACAAATTCTGAGTAGTGTAAGTAAAAAGGTGTACAAATTCTGAGTTGAGTAAGTAAAAAGATGTACACATTCTGAGTAGTGTAAGTAAAAAGGTGTACACATTCTGAGTTGAGTAAGTAAAAATGTGTACAAATTCTGAGTTGTGTAAGTAAAAAGGTGTACACATTCTGAGTTGAGTAAGTAAAAAGATGTACAAATTCTGAGTAGTGTAAGTAAAAAGGTGTACACATTCTGAGTTGTGTAAGTAAAAATGTGTACAAATTCTGAGTTGTGTAAGTAAAAATGTGTACAAATTCTGAGTTGTGTAAGTAAAAAGGTGTACAAATTCTGAATTGTGTAAGTAAAAAGGTGTACAAATTCTGAGTTGTGTAAGTAGAAAGGTGTACAAATTCTGAGTTGAGCAAGTAAAAGGTGTACAAATTCTGAGCTGTGTAAGTAAAAAGGTGTACAAATATCAGGGTTCCAGTGTAAACAGCAATATAAGTATAGTATTGAGCTGTATTACAGAAAAAAGACCACAGCGTGTCTTATCTTCTAATGATTATGGAAGAAAGAAAAAGTTTTTATATCATTTTAAACTTGTGTATAGCCAGGATATTGCTACCTTCCCACTAACATCTTTTCTTCTTGGTCCTAACTTGCCTCTCAGAGACAAGATAAGATATAATTTGTAAATAAAAGCAAGAGCCCCGTCACGCCAAGTGGCGTATATGGAATATGGTGTTAATGACCATAATTTTTACAGACCTTCGGCACATGATTTTTGAGATATTGTGGTCGATATTGCGCCCGTGCCGCTTTACTTTCCCAGAAAAAAAATCCAGTAACCATTAAAGGCTGGGTGGACCTGGAAGCTGTCGATCAGGATCGAACCCAACCTTTTGTCCTTTATAGTTCAGTTCACTAACTACTGTTGCTATCGCGGCTCCCAAGATATAGTTTGTAGTCTTTTGCTATTATGTTGGTATTTTTTGTTATGTTTCCTAGTGTTTCTAATATTCCGTTTTTTTTTATATTTTTTTCCTCTCTCTCAATTTTTGTGTTTCATTTCTCCTTACAATTAGCTTTCCTGCTGCTTCGCATTTGTTGATGCATTTCTTTGCCTTGATCCCGTAATGAAGGAACAGTGTTTGTGACTCACAACTTGAGAATCGCTGCTCTGGCCGGCATCATCCACTAACAAGGGGACACGACTCTGTTTTGATTAGGTTCTTAAGCTCTATCATCGTATGTTGCCTCAAGAACATGATTTTTATATTGCTGTTACAGTTACCTCCCTTGTCCACGATTTGCCCGACAATAAAGTGACATTTTAAATATAATTTTTTTTTCTGTTTTTTTTTTTCCTTTCACAAAATTAAAAAAAATTGTTAAGAGTACCAGGGGTTTCAAAATTGTTAATTTTTCGGAAATTGTCACTGAAGTTGTTGTTGTTTCAGGCTTTCTGAATGGAATCAGCGCATTCAGTGTGTAATCATGAGAGGTGTCGGAGTTACGGGACTTGCAATGATCAACACTGTATTACACACTATCATCATTACTCGACAGGAAAAGTAGGGAACAGAACCCGATCGTGGTTAATGCTGAGGTCAACGGTCTCATCTGCGATAACACCGATGAAAAAGATGCAGTCATCTATACAGACGGATCTGTAATACGACACCAAAGAAGTGCATGGGCATTTACAGCACGCCCGGCAGGCAGAATAGTCAAATGAGACAGTGATGCATACGTCATGACCACGAGTAGCATGACAATGGTGGCGATGGCAGTGACCAAGGCATTCAAATGGTTAGAGTCACAAGACTACATCCATGCATGTATACTGAGTGATTCGATGAGCATGATAAAAAAAGTGGAGGCGGGCTTTGTACGCATGCAATGGGTAGAGTCGTTGCAGAAATCCAAAATACGTAAGGTCACCTTTGTCTATGTCCCTGGTCATGCGGGAGTACGGGGAAATGAGAGAGCGGACAGGTTGGCTAGCTGCGCTGTCGTTGAGGACGGGCAACCGATGGATCGGGCGGACATCATCAATGCACTCCGAGATGTGGGAAGAGCACAGGACTTCGACAAACACAGATCAACGTCGCTTCTTCGGATGATGGAAATGGGAGTTAAGATGGGCACAGCCAGAAATGAGAAACTTGGTGGCCGTGTAAGAAGACTTATCAACCAACATAGAACTGGAGTCGTCAGTCGCTGGACACTGAGGGAATTGCTGAGGAGGGGATCTGAGCACCTATGGACATGTTCGGAGTGCAAGTATGATGACCCGCAAATAACTCAATAACTCAATCATTACTGAGTGCACCAAAAACAGCATTTGTCGTGTTTGATTTGTCTTTAGTAGTTCTCTTTTTATTTTTAGTTGTTTTAAGACTTCTTCGTTTGTTTTCTTTTCTTTCCATCCAATTCTTCCTATTCTTCTATAAATCCACAATTTCAAAGGCTTGAATTTTCTGTTTTGTTGTTGTTGTTGTTTTTTTTTTTTTTTTTTTTGGGGGGGGGGGGGGTGTCTAATGTCCATGTTTCTGCACCATACAGGAATATTGAGAAGATGTAACATTTTGCTATTCTTAGTTTTAGCCCTGGTGTTATTTGATTTGATGTTAGTATATTTTTCATGGCATTAAAATTACTTTTTGCCATTCCTATTATTTTGTTTATTTCAGTTGTACATTTTCCATCACTGGTTATAGTATGTCCAAGGTAGTTGTAGCTCTGAACTGTCTCTAGATGTTTTCCTTCAACTTTGATATCCACTTGTAGGTTTTGAGTATTTTCTTTGGTTTATTATGTTAGTTATCTGGAGCCGCGATAGCTCAGTGGTTAGTGAACTGGACTACAAAGGACAAGAGGTAGGGTTCGATCCCAACCTACGGCTTCCGGGTTCACCCAGCCTTAAATGGGTACCTGACTTTTTTTTTTTCTGGGAAAGTAAAGCGGCACGGGCGTAATACCGACCACATTACCCCAAAAATCATGTGCTGAAGGTCTGTAAAATGTATGGTCCTAACACCATATTCCTTATACGCCACTTGGCGTGACGGGGTTCTTTACTTTTTTTTTTTCTATTATGTTAGTTCATTTGGTATGTAACCTGTAAGTATCCTGTATGTTTTCTGCATATGTCGTTGCATATGTCTGTGATAATTTCAATGCCAAATTCCTGAAATGCCTTTATTATCTCTATCTATTTGTTGTCAGATCTTGGAGCTTTTCCCTTGTTCATTGTTTGTATCGCTTTTTCCACTTCCGATTTTAATATTGTATAGCCTGATGTACATTTTATAATTGGTTTCTTGTCTCTTTTGTAATGAAATAATTCTGTTATATATTCCTGCCATCTCTTGATTATATGATATAATTGCCTTTCAGCATTTTTTGTTGGCTTTGCAATACATTCATTTTCTGTGGCTTTTTTTTCATGTTTATACTAGTCACTTTTTTTATTTCTGTGTGCATCCCTCTTAAATCACCCCCCCCCCACCCACCTTTCCCCCCCCCCCCCCCAATTTCTATTTCTAGACATCTGAGCCAGTCAGTCTTCTTTTGGAGATCATATCAGGGTGTTGATGATGGTGGTATTATACATACAATTAATGAAGAACACGTCACCATAGCAAGCTTCAGTAGGAAATGAAGTGTACTGGGTCATTGAGAGAAAGGTCAAAGGTAAATGGTGTATCGTGACGTCATCTGTCGAAAAAGGGCTGTGGGCTGGAGTGGAGAATAAACTTCATTGTATTAGTCTACAACATATGGAGGTGAGGGAGAATAAACTTCATTCTATTAGTCTACAACATATGGAGGTGAGGGAGAATAAACTTCATTGTATTAGTCTACAACATATGGAGGTGAGGGAGAATAAACTTCATTCTATTAGTCTACAACATATGGAGGTGAGGGAGAATAAACTTCATTGTCTTAGTCTACAACATATGGAGGTGAGGGAGTATAAACTTCATTGTATTAGTCTACAACATATGGAGGTGAGGGAGAATAAACTTCATTCTGTTAGTCTACAACATATGGAGGTGAGGGAGAATAAACTTCATTGTATTAGTCTACAACATATGGAGGTGAGGGAGAATAAACTTCATTCTATTAGTCTACAACATATGGAGGTGAGGGAGAATAAAGATCATTGTCTTAGTCTACAACATATGGAGGTGAGGGAGAATAAACCTCATTGTATTAGTCTACAACATATGGAGTTGAGTGAGAATAAACTTCATTGTCTTAGTCTACAACATATGGAGGTGAGGATGAATAAACTTCATTGTCTTAGTCTACAACATATGGAGGTCAGGGAGAATAAACTTCATTGTCTTAGTCTACAACATATGTAGTTGAGTGAGAATAAACTTCATTGTCTTAGTCTATAACATATGGAGATGAGGAAGAATAAACTTCATTGTCTTAGTCTACAACATATGGAGGTGAAGGAGAATAAACTTCATTGTATTAGTCTACAACATATGGAGGTGAGGGAGAATAAACTTCATTGTCTTAGTCTACAACATATGGAGGTGAGGGAGAATAAACTTCATTGTATTAGTCTACAACATATGGAGGTGATGGAGAATAAACTTCATTGTCTTAGTCTACAACATATGGAGGTGAGGGAGAATAAACTTCATTGTATTAGTCTACAACATATGGAGGTGAGGGAGAATAAACTTCATTGTCTTAGTCTACAACATATGGAGGTGAGTAAGAATAAACTTCATTGTATTAGTCTACAACATATGGAGGTGAAGAATAATAAACTTCATTCTATTAGTCTACAACATATGGAGGTGAAGTAGAATAAACGTCATTGTATGAGTCTACAACATATGGAGGTGAGGGAGAATAAACTTCAATGTCTTAGTCTACAACATATGGAGGTCAGGGAGAATAAACTTCATTGTCTTAGTCTACAACATATGGAGGTGAGGGAGAATAAACTTCATTGTCTTAGTCTACAACATATGGAGGTGAGGGAGAATAAATTTCATTGTCTTATTCTATAACATATGGAGGTAAGGGAGAATAAACTTCATTCTATTAGTCTACAACATATGGAGGTGAGGGAGAATAAACTTCAATATCTTAGTCTACAACATATGGAGATGAGGAAGAATAAACTTCATTGTCTTAGTCTACAACATATGGAGGTGAAGGAGAATAAACTTCATTGTATTAGTCTACAACATATGGAGGTGAGGGAGAATAAACTTCATTGTCTTAGTCTACAACATATGGAGGTGAGGGAGAATAAACTTCATTGTATTAGTCTACAACATATGGAGGTGATGGAGAATAAACTTCATTGTCTTAGTCTACAACATATGGAGGTGAGGGAGAATAAACTTCATTGTATTAGTCTACAACATATGGAGGTGAGGGAGAATAAACTTCATTGTCTTAGTCTACAACATATGGAGGTGAGTAAGAATAAACTTCATTGTATTAGTCTACAACATATGGAGGTGAAGAATAATAAACTTCATTCTATTAGTCTACAACATATGGAGGTGAAGTAGAATAAACGTCATTGTATGAGTCTACAACATATGGAGGTGAGGGAGAATAAACTTCAATGTCTTAGTCTACAACATATGGAGGTCAGGGAGAATAAACTTCATTGTCTTAGTCTACAACATATGGAGGTGAGGGAGAATAAACTTCATTGTCTTAGTCTACAACATATGGAGGTGAGGGAGAATAAACTTCATTGTCTTATTCTATAACATATGGAGGTAAGGGAGAATAAACTTCATTCTATTAGTCTACAACATATGGAGGTGAGGGAGAATAAACTTCAATATCTTAGTCTACAACATATGGAGGTGAGAGAGAATAAACTTCATTGTCTTAGTCTATAACATATGGAAGTGAGGGAGAATAAACTTCAATGTCTTAGTCTACAACTTATGGAGGTGAGGGAGAATAAACTTCATTGTCTTAGTCTATAACATATGGAGGTGAAGAAGAATAAACTTCAATGTCTTAGTCTACAACATATGGAGGTGAGGGAGAGTAAACTTCATTGTCTTAGTCTACAACATATGGAGGTGAGGGAGAATAAACTTCATTGTCTTAGTCTACAACATATGGAGGTGAGGGAGAATAAACTTCATTGTCTTAGTCTATAACATATGGAGGTAAGGGAGAATAAACTTCATTGTCTTAGTCTATAACATATGGAGGTGAGGGTGAATAAACTTCATTGTCTTAGTCTAAAGCACGTGGAGGTAAGGGAGAATAAACTTGAATGTCTTAGTCTACAACATATGGAGGTAAGAGAGAATAAACGTGAATGTCTTAGTCTACAACATATGGAGGTGAGGGAGAATAAACTTGAATGTCTTAGTCTACAACATATGGAGGTGAGGGAGAATAAATTTCATTGTCTTAGTCTAAAGCATGTGGAGGTGAGGGAGAATAAACTTCATTGTATTAGTCTATAACATATGGAGGTGATGGAGAATAAACGTCATTGTCTTAGTCTATAACATACGGAGGTGAGGGAGAATAAACTTCATTGTCTTAGTCTACAACATATGGAGGTGAGGGAGAATAAACTTCATTGTCTTAGTCTATAACATATGGAGGTAAGGGAGAATAAACTTCATTGTCTTAGTCTATAACATATGGAGGTAAGGGAGAATAAACTTCATTGTCTTAGTCTATAACATATGGAGGTGAGGGTGCATAAACTTCATTTTCTTAGTCTACAACATATGGAGGTGAGGGAGAATAAACTTCATTGTCTTAGTCTAAAGCATGTGGAGGTGAGGGAGAATAAACTTCAATGTCTTAGTTTACAATATATGGAGGTGAGGGAGAATAAACTTCATTGTCTTAGTCTACAACATATGAAGGTGGGGGAGTATAAACTTCATTGTTTTAGTCTATAACATATGGAGGTGAGGGAGAATAAACTTGAATGTCTTAGTCTACAACATATGGAGGTAAGAGAGAATAAACGTGAATGTCTTAGTCTACAACATATGGAGGTGATGGAGAATAAACTTCATTGTCTTAGTCTACAACATATGGAGGTGAGGGAGAATAAACTTCAATGTCTTAGTCTACAACATATGGAGGTGAGGGAGAATAAACTTCAATGTCTTAATCTACAACATATGGAGGTGAGGGAGAATAAACTTCAATGTCTTAGTCTACAACATATGGAGGTGAGGGAGAATAAACTTCAATGTCTTAGTCTACAACATATGGAGGTGAGGGAGAATAAACTTCAATGTCTTATTTTACAACATTTGGACGTGAGGGAGAATAAACTTCAATGTCTTATTCTACAACATATGGAGGTAGAGATGACAGAAACCTTCTCTCTGTTATTGCAGCCCGCAATTATATGAACAAGGTACCCTTTTTAATTAATTTTTTTTTGGGTAACATCTGGGCCAATAGTTTCAGGTTAGGTGTGAACCTACACATGCTTGACCGTCCAAGCAGCGCTTTAGCCACTGCCACGTAGACGATTCAAAACTTACGTGTTATTGGTTATTGGTTATTGGTTATGGAATGCCTCGGTATCACTACAAACGAATCAAAATCCAAAATTGCTCAACCGCCCGTGCCAGCGGAATCATCCGAATTAATATCTCATCTCCCAAACAAAGAAATGTAACTGTAGTCCCCATCGTAGCAGTCTCAGCACACGCAAAAAGACATAAGGCGAAACCACGCAGAAAGTGAACACAGCCAACTGTTCCCTGCCGTACGATATCATCATTCATCGTAAACAATTGGAATATCGAAACATGATCAAAACTGTGAAGACACACAGCTCACGGTGTGCACAGAGCACTCAATTCAGTAGCTCCTGCAACAAGCCGGAAAAACTTACGTGTGTAGCTTTTATCGTTGATATTATCAACAACGTCACTGACGTGTTATCATCAAATATCACAGCACATAATCACTGACGTGATGTCACCAAATATTACCACAATATCATATCGCAACATATAATCACCAAAAGTTATGAGTATTATCACCAAACATTGTCGTGACGTATTATTATCAAACCAATATCAGGACACATTATCAACAAATATCATCACGTTATTGGTTATTGGTTATTGGTTATGGAAGGCCTCGG
Organism: Megaustenia siamemsis; assembly: GCA_032433765.1. Taxonomy (NCBI): domain Eukaryota; kingdom Metazoa; phylum Mollusca; class Gastropoda; order Stylommatophora; family Ariophantidae; genus Megaustenia; species Megaustenia siamemsis. The sequence continues at coordinate 66,343,446 of JAVIAB010000041.1, read as the reverse complement.
TATCACTGCAAGCGAATTAAAATCCATAATTGCTCAACCGCCCGTGCCAGTGGAATCATCCGAATTATAACTCATCTTCCAAACAAAGAAAGGTAACTGTAGTCCCCATCATAGCAGTCTCAGCACACGCCAAAAGACATAAGGCGAAACCGCACACAAAGTGAACACAGCCAACTGTTCCCTGTCATACGATATCATCATTCATCGTACACAATTGGAGTATCGAAACATGAACAAAATGGATGAGACACACAGCTCACGGTATGCACAGAGCACTTAACTCAGTAGCTCCTGCAACAAGCCGGACTTGGAACATGAGGAAACTGCAAAAAGGAACACTTTGCAGACATAGCCTTCAATTGTTCCTGCCGCCTATCCATCACATTGCCCGGAAGATCACGTCCTCCTGAAAATGATGATCGTCATAGTAAATGTATGGCGCTTGATGATGCTAGGACATCGTGTTTAACTCCAACTCCGAACATACAAAACACAGTTCGTCTTCAGATTATCCCCGATGCACACCAAACGCAAGATCGCAAGATTAGCGCATGGTCGGTCTTGGGACACACGATGATCCATTATGATGACGTAGCACGCACAAAATGTCTGCGCCCATGTATTCATGATTACTCTAGTGAATGCAGTCTACAACGAACGAAACATGGTACAAACTTCCCAAATACGCTGACTTGACTGACTTGACGGATCCTACCACATTAATGCGTTGTAACTTGTAAATAACTTGCGTCAACCATCTCCATCAAGCGGTCACTGAACAGCACTTAGTGTGACGTAAAACGCAGATCAACATTAGACGTTGGAAGGCGCATTCACAACACTTGAATTGTCAAAACGGAGCATTGCTGTGCGTGCAACGCCAATTCAATGGCGCAGATATAACAAGTAGAACATCATTTCGACTGGAATGCAGAAAATTGGAACGGAAACCCGAAGTTGATAAGAATCCAACGGAATTTCTGCAGCGATAGAGAGAACGTGACTCAGTTCCGCCATCTTGGAAACGGCATATAATCACCAAATGTTATCAAGAGTATTATCACCAAACATTATCGCGACGTATTATTATCAAAACCAATATCAGGACACATTATCAACTAATATCATCACGACATATAATCACCAAAAGTTATCGCGACATGTTATCTGAACATATTATCATCAAGAATTATCACATCTTACATGTGACATTGCTCTATTTGTCGCGTTACATCCAAGGACTTGATCACCACGCCCACATGACCAACAATTTTATTTGAAATGAGTGGACCACGTTAAACTTCAGAATCGCGTTTGGCGAGCCCAATGCTGTATATAATATTATTATGGCTCAGGTTGAGTTGAGTATTTCCATAAAAGTTTAATTGTTTCTCGCAGCGCACAAGTGATCCAGAAAACTGTTTTTTCCCACCTCATTATCATCATCAAGTTCCATATCAGTTGTTGTAGGTGATCATGTCTCTCCATAAATCTCAATCTCGACAGTTATCTATCATTTCTGTTGTTGACCTTCTGCCAAGCATTTTCTCGTAAGCTGTCTGTTATCTTTTTTCTTTGCTTTCCTCTTTCTTCGTCCCTCAAATTTTCCCAGTTGTCACAATATATTCCAGCTGTTCCCTTCTCATTGCATAGCCAAAATACATGATTGTTTCTTCCTAATATTGGAAATTAGCTCTCTTTTTGCTTTGACCCCTTTCAGTACGTTTTCATTACTCTTCTTAGCTGTCCGTGGCACTCTCAACATTCTTCTGTAAAACCACATTTCTACAGACTCCAGTGATTTTCTTGCCTGTTGTACTATTGCCCATGATTCGCATCCATATGTTAAGACTGGCTCTACGTAACATTTAAGAACTCTTTTTCTTGTTCAGATAGATAGATAGATAGACAGACAGACAGACAGACAGACAGACAGACAGGCAGGCAGACAGACGGACGGACGGACGACGGACGGACGGACAGATAGATAGAATCCGACGCTTTACCCTACCCCGACCTCTGGGTAGTGAGATCTGTTGTCTAGCCCTCTCTGGGTAGTGAGATCTGCTGTCTAGCCCTCTCTGGGTAGTGAGATGCGTTGTCTAGCCCTCTCTGGGTAGTGAGATCTGTTGTCTAGCCCTCTCTGGGTAGTGAGATGCGTTGTCTAGCCCTCTCTGGGTAGTGAGATCCGTTGTCTAGCCCTCTCTGGGTAGTGAGATCCGTTGTCTAGCCCTCTCTGGGTAGTGAGATGCGTTGTCTAGCCCTCTCTGGGTAGTGAGATCCGTTGTCTAGCCCTCTCTGGGTAGTGAGATGCGTTGTCTAGCCCTCTCTGGGTAGTGAGATCCGTTGTCTAGCCCTCTCTGGGTAGTGAGATCCGTTGTCTAGCCCTCTCTGGGTAGTGAGATGCGTTGTCTAGCCCTCTCTGGGTAGTGAGATGCGTTGTCTAGCCCTCTCTGGGTAGTGAGATGCGTTGTCTAGCCCAATCTGGGTAGTGAGATGCGTTGTCTAGCCCTCTCTGGGTAGTGAGATCCGTTGTCTAGCCCTCTCTGGGTAGTGAGATCCGTTGTCTAGCCCTCTCTGGGTAGTGAGATGCGTTGTCTAGCCCTCTCTGGGTAGTGAGATCCGTTGTCTAGCCCTCTCTGGGTAGTGAGATCCGTTGTCTAGCCCTCTCTGGGTAGTGAAATCCGTTGTCTAGCCCTCCCTAGGTAGTGAGATGCGTTGTCTAGCCCTCTCTGGGTAGTGAGATGCGTTGTCTAGCCCTCTCTGGGTAGTGAGATGCGTTGTCTAGCCCTCTCTGGGTAGTGAGATGCGTTGTCTAGCCCTCTCTGGGTAGTGAGATGCGTTGTCTAGCCCTCTCTGGGTAGTGAGATGCGTTGTCTAGCCCTCCCTAGGTAGTGAGATGCGTTGTCTAGCCCTCTCTGGGTAGTGAGATGCGTTGTCTAGCCCTCTCTGGGTAGTGAGATGCGTTGTCTAGCCCTCTCTGGGTAGTGAGATCCGTTGTCTAGCCCTCTCTGGGTAGTGAGATCCGTTGTCTAGCCCTCTCTGGGTAGTGAGATCCGTTGTCTAGCCCTCTCTGGGTAGTGAGATCCGTTGTCTAGCCCTCTCTGGGTAGTGAGATCCGTTGTCTAGCCCTCTCTGGGTAGTGAGATGCGTTGTCTAGCCCTCTCTGGGTAGTGAGATGCGTTGTCTAGCCCACTCTGGGTAGTGAGATGCGTTGTCTAGCCCTCCCTAGGTAGTGAGATGCGTTGTCTAGCCCTCTCTGGGTAGTGAGATGCGTTGTCTAGCCCTCTCTGGGTAGTGAGATGCGTTGTCTAGCCCTCTCTGGGTAGTGAAATCCGTTGTCTAGCCCTCCCTAGGTAGTGAGATGCGTTGTCTAGCCCTCCCTAGGTAGTGAGATGCGTTGTCTAGCCCTCTCTGGGTAGTGAGATGCGTTGTCTAGCCCTCTCTGGGTAGTGAGATCCGTTGTCTAGCCCTCCCTAGGTAGTGAGATGCGTTGTCTAGCCCTCTCTGGGTAGTGAGATGCGTTGTCTAGCCCTCCCTAGGTAGTGAGATCCGTTGTCTAGCCCTCTCTGGGTAGTGAGATCCGTTGTCTAGCCCTCTCTGGGTAGTGAGATGCGTTGTCTAGCCCTCTCTGGGTAGTGAGATCCGTTGTCTAGCCCTCTCTGGGTAGTGAGATCCGTTGTCTAGCCCTCTCTGGGTAGTGAGATCCGTTGTCTAGCCCTCTCTGGGTAGTGAGATCCGTTGTCTAGCCCTCTCTGGGTAGTGAGATCCGTTGTCTAGCCCTCTCTGGGTAGTGAGATGCGTTGTCTAGCCCTCTCTGGGTAGTGAGATCCGTTGTCTAGCCCCCCCTAGGTAGTGAGATCCGTTGTCTAGCCCTCCCTAGGTAGTGAGATGCGTTGTCTAGCCCTCTCTAGGTAGTGAGATCCGTTGTCTAGCTCTCTCTAGGTAGTGAGATCCGATGTCTTGCCTTCCCTAGGTAGTGAGATCCGATGTCTAGCACTCTCTAGGTAGTGAGATCAGTTGTCTAGCCCTCTCTGGGTAGTGAGATCCGTGGTCTAACCCTCTCTAGGTAGTGAGATCCGTGGTCTAGTCCTCTCTATGTAGTGAGATCCGTGGTTTAACCCTCTATAGGTAGTGAGATCCGTGGTCTAGCCCTCTCTAGGTAGTGAAATCCGTTGTCTAGCCCTCCCTAGGTAGTGAGATCCGTTGTCTAGCCCTCTCTAGGTAGTGAGATGCGTTGTCTAGCCCTCTCTGGGTAGTGAAATCCGTTGTCTAGCCCTCCCTAGGTAGTGAGATCCGTGGTCTAGCCCTCTCTATGTAGTGAGATCCGTAGTCTAACCCTCTCTGGGTAGTGAGATCCGTTGTCTAGCTCTCTCTAGGTAGTGAGATCCGATGTCTTGCCTTCTCTAGGTAGTGAGATCCGATGTCTAGCACTCTCTAGGTAGTGAGATCAGTTGTCTAACCCTCTCTAGGTAGTGAGATCCGAGGTCTAGCCCTCTCTGGGTAGTGAGATCCGTGGTCTAACCCTCTCTAGGTAGTGAGATCCGTGGTCTAGTCCTCTCTATGTAGTGAGATCCGTGGTTTAACCCTCTATAGGTAGTGAGATCCGTGGTCTAGCCCTCTCTAGGTAGTGAGATCCTTGGTCTAGCCCTCTCTAGCTAGTGAGATCCGTTGTCTAACCCTCTCTAGGTAGTCAGATCTGTGGTCTAGCCCTCTCTAGGTAGTGAGATCCGTGGTCTAGCACTCTCTAGGTTGTGAGATCCGTTGTTTTGCCCTCTCTAGGTAGTGAGATCCGTTGTCTAACCCTCTCTAGGTAGTGAGATCCGATTTCTAACCCTCTCTGAATAGTGAGATCCGTGGTCTAACCCTCTCTAGGTAGTGAGATCCGTGGTCTAACCGACTCTAGGTAGTGAGATCAGTTGTCTTGCCCTCTCTAGGTAGTGAGATCCGTGGTCTAACCCTCTCTAGGTAGTTAGATCCGATGTCTAACCCTCTCTAGGTAGTGAGATCCGTGGTCTAACCCTCTCTAGGTAGTGAAATCCGTGGTCTAACCCTCTCTAGGTAGTGAAATCCGTGGTCTAACCCTCTCTAAGTAGTGAGATCCGTGGTCTAGCCCTCTCTAGCTAGTGAGATCCGTTGTCTAGCCCTCTCTAGATAGTGAGATCCGTTGTCTAGCCCTCTCTAGCTAGTGAGATCCGTTGTCTAGCCCTCTCTAGGTAATGAGATCCGTTGTCTAGCACTCTATGGGTAGTGAGATTCGTGGTCTAACCCTCTCTGGGTAGTGAGATCCGTTGTCTAGCCCTCTCTAGGTAGTGAGATCCGTTGTCTAGCACTCTCTAGGTAGTGAGATCCGTGGTCTAACCCTCTCTAGGTAGTGAGATCCGTGGTTTAACCCTCTATAGGTAGTGAGATCCGTGGTCTAACCCTCTCTAGGTAGTAAGATCCGTTGTCTAGCCCTCTCTAGGTAGTGAGATCCGTTGTCTAGCCCTCTCTAGGTAATGAGATCCGTGGCCTAGCCCTCTCTAGGTAGTGAGATCCGTGGTCTAGCCCTCTCTAGGTAGTGAGATCCGTGGTCTAGCACTCTCTAGGTAGTGAGATCCGTTGTCTAACCCTCACTAGGTAGTGAGATCCGTGGTCTAGCACTCTCTAGGTAGTGAGATCCGCTGTCTAACCCTCTCTAGGTAGTGAGATCTGTGGTCTAGCCCTCTCTAGGTAGTGAGATCCGTTGTCTAACCCTCTATAGGTGGTGAGATCCGTGGTCTAGCCCTCTCTAGGTAGTGAGATCCGTTGTCTAACCCTCTCTAGGTAGTGAGATCCGTGGTCTAACCCTCTCTAGGTAGTGAGATCCGTTGTCTAATCCTCTCTGGGTAGTGAGATCCGTGGTCTAACCCTCTCTAGGTAGTGAGATCCGTGGTCTAGCCCTCTCTAGGTAGTGAGATCCGTTGTCTAACCCTCTCTAGGTAGTGAGATCCGTTGTCTAACCCTCTTTAGGTAGTGAGATCCGTTGTCTAACCCTCTCTAGGTAGTGAGACCCGTGGTCTAGCCCTCTCTAGGTAGTGAGATCCGTGGTCTAGCCCTCTCTAGGTAGTGAGATCCGTGGTCTAGTCCTCTCTATGTAGTGAGATCCGTGGTCTAACCTTCTCTAGGTAGTGAGATCCGTTGTATAGCCCTCTCGAGGTAGTGAGATCCGTGGTCTAGCCCTCTATGGGTAGTGAGATCCGTTGTCTAGCCCTCTCTAGGTAGTGAGGTCCGTGGTCTAGCACTCTATGGGTAGTGAGATCCGTGGTCTAGCCATCTCTGGTTAGTGAGATCCGTGGTCTAACCCTCTCTAGGTAGTGAGATCCGTTGTATAGCCCTCTCTAGGTAGTGAGATCCGTTGTATAGCCCTCTCTAGGTAGTGAGATCCTATGTCTATTCCTCACTAGGTAGTGAGATCCGTGGTCTAGCCCTCTCTAGGTAGTGAGATCCTATGTCTATTCCTCACTAGATTGTGAGATGCGATGTCTAACCCTCTCTAGTTATTGAGCTCCGTTGTATAGCCCTTGCGAAAAACAGGAGGTCCCGTGTGTATTCTGCGCACGTTAATGAACCCTAGACAGTTTACAAATCTAAAGGAGGCCAAAAGAATGACCACTGTACGGGCAACATTAATTTTAAAATCTGGCCTAAACGTTTCTCGACGATAAAAATGTGAGAGTACCCCTGAAGTCGGAGAATATCTGCCTATATGGTAGGGGACACCTGAGCTTCCAATGTGAACAAATAATAAAAAATGATATTCACGCAGAATTCAGTCCTTCTGGACTTCGCTAGAGATGTAGAGCTGGTAAAAAGCAAACAAAGAAAACATAACATAGTTATGCTTCTCATGAACAATTCCGATTCAGCGTCGATTTACTTCCATAACGAAAACGATCATTTCTATTTATCGGGGCCAGTGGTGTTCCCTCCAGTTCCTTAATGGGTATGGGGAACAAGGTGCTATTGTCCGAATTTTTGTTTTATAACCAACGGTGTAGTTTTTGGTTATAGGGTCGGTATAACGGGTGGTCGTCCTTACTTCCCAGAACCTCAGGTACCCATTTTTAGAAACTGGAAGAGCTTCGAAACTTTGTCGGTCTGAGAAAAAAAAAAATATTGCTATGTCTAGAAATTGAACTCTGACCTTTCTAGTCATTAACGAGCACATTAACTAACCAAACACAGAGGCTCCTTACTTGTGTGTGTGTTGGTTGTAAAAAGTATTTTGTTGTTGTTGTTATTTGTTGTTATCAAAAGAGAACTAATTTCCAATATTAGGAAGAGACAATCATTATTTTTTGGCCATGTAATAAGAAGAGAACAACTGGGATATATTGTGACAACTGGGGAAATTGAGGGACGAAAAGATAGAGGGAAGCAAAGAGGAAAAAATAACAGACAGCTTAAAAGAATGGCTTGGCAGAAGGTCAACATCAGAAATGATAAATAGCTGCCGAGATCGAAAATTGTGGAGAGACATGATCACCTACGCCAGTAGGCACGGTACTTGATGATGATGATGATGATGATGATGATGATGATGATGATGATGATGATGATGATGATGATGATATTTGCGTTCGCCAGCTTCAACTTCAAACAAAATCATTAGAGACTAACAACTGAATTGTGCGTGTTAATCCGCTTTTTTTTTTATTTCGGGAGTCGTGTGCACATGGGTCCCTCGCCGCACAGGCAGATATATCCGTCTTCGAAGGTACTCTACCCCCTCCCCCCCCCCCCACTCTCCCCCGTCGATGAAGTGAATTTTTTATTTAGCTGAGTTGGCAGTGTTCCCTAACGTTTTGCTTCTCGCGGCAAGGCGTTGTGCCACTGAGTACGGGTTCGATCCTGCTTTGGACCATATATTGTTCTTTGTTTTTTTCTGTTGTTGATTATTTGTCAATTTTTTCCGAGTGCTGTAAACATATCTCTTCCTCTGAAGTGATTCGCTACTTTATCGCCTCGGAAGTTTCCCTCTGTAATAATATTGTTTTATTATTATTTGTCTCTGCCCTGAACAGCTCCATCATCGTTCTTCTCCCTTCCCACCCACTCCCACCCCAAAAAAGCAACAAATAAACAAACCTACAGTACTAGCCGCAGGTGCATCCCCCACTCCAAGCTTCAATCACTATCTGTGCTGTCTCTACCTGCGAGAAGCCAGTAAATTCAAATCATTTTATTAGGAAGCAAACCTACACTCTTTGAATCTCGAGCCAGCGCTGACCGACTTTTCCTTCATCGGGAACTTGCTATCCAAATAAGAATAGTCCAATTTTTGCACAAACACACACACACATTCGAAATTGTACGGTTTAGCTTTTTTCCAATTTTGCACCAACAAATTCTCGTCTGATTAAACGAAGAAATGAAATCCTGGCAAAGAAACACTCACAGACTACCTTCTACATACAAGCCCTCGCCAACATTGAAATGTCTCGTCCTGGATTGGAGAAAGAAGTGAAGCGAGGAATCACGGCTCGTTTTCTGACCAACAACGGAGGGGCGCTCGAGGGCCGCTGGATTGTGGTCGATATCCAATGCCGCTGATTACGGGCACTTTTGAAGTGCTCGGATACCGACCTGAAACTAATTATAGCTGTAAATATGAATAACATGGACATTAGTGTGTGCTCTTGGTTAGGACTTGTGTCAATATCACTTATGGTTTGTAGTGAACATTTAAAATATATTTGACACATTTTATATTACAAAACAACTAAGGGCAGGTAAGCATAGGTCCATCATTACACGCTTGTTCAAAGGCAAGAGGTTTTGTCGATAACTTCACATATTCATTCAATCATTCATCGTCTTCTTCTTCTTCCTCCTCTCCTTCATTTCCTTTCCTCTTTCGTCTTCTTCTTCTTATTCTTCCTCCTCTCCTTCTTTTCCTCTCCTCCATCGTCTTCTTCATCTTATTCTTCCTCCCCTCCTTCATTTCCTTCCATGCTTCATCTTCTTATTATTATTCTTCCTCCTCTCCTTCTTTTCCTCTCCTCCTTCGTCTTCTTATTCTTCTCTTCCTATCCTTCCTATCCTTCATTTCCTCTTCTCCTTCATCATCATCTTCTTCTCCTTCATCATCACCTTCTTCTCCTTCATCATCATCTTCTTCTCCTTCATCATAATCTTCTTCTCCTTCATCATCACCTTCTTCTCCTTCATTATCACCTTCTTCTCCTTCATCATCATCTTCTTCTCCTTCATCATCACCTTCTTCTCCTTCATCATCACCTTCTTCTCCTTCATCATCACCTTCTTCTCCTTCATTATCACCTTCTTCTCCTTCATCATCACCTTCTTCTCCTTCATTATCACCTTCTTCTCCTTCATCATCACCTTCTTCTCCTTCATCATCATCTTCTTCTCCTTCATCATCACCTTCTTCTCCTTCATCATCACCTTCTTCTCCTTCATCATCACCTTCTTCTCCTTCATCATCATCATCTTCTCCTTCATCAGCACCTTCTTCTCCTTCATCATCATCTTCTTCTCCTTCAACATCACCTTCTTCTCCTTCATCATCACCTTCTTCTCCTTCATCATCACCTTCTTCTCCTTCATCATCACCTTCTTCTCCTTCATCATCACCTTCTTCTCCTTCATCATCATCTTCTTCTCCTTCATCATCACCTTCTTCTCCTTCATCATCACCTTCTTCTCCTTCATCATCACCTTCTTCTCCTTCAACATCACCTTCTTCTCTACCTACTTGTTCTACAATCCCCTTACGCACAACAAGCCACATAGATTGTCTCCATGAAGTTGTTTGTAGCCAAAGTTGTCTCTCCCAGGAAATCTGTCTTCCCAGTCTTTCCAACTCAGGTTTGTATCAAATATTTTCTGTTCTCGTTATGAATGACTCTCTACCAGAGAATTGTTACTCCTTTTTGGTGGGTGTTCTCCCCTGCTTTTATCCTATCAGGGAGCCGTGATAGCGAAGTGGTTAGTGAATTGATTTGATGAAGAGAAGATGTAGGCTTTGATCTCGATCGACGGTATCTAGGGTCACCTATCACTAATTTAACACTCTTTCTCTTCTGGGAGGAAAACACAGCACCTGCTGAAGCTGACACCATTATCTAAACATATGTCCATAGTTTAAAAAAAAACACATACTGAGATTAACACGTCATTTCCTGTACAAAACGGGAAGTGACCAGTTTAAAATACGTACAGGTTTTTAAAATTTGATTTTTGAAAAGAAAATGCTAGAGGAAAGTTCTAAAGATACCTACGATAAGGAAATAAGGCAATGACAACATGCTAAACGATTAAAAATTGCAAAGAACTGGTTCATAAACACCATTCTAAATAGAAAATTAAAATACTATAGCCACGTAAAAAGGCGCAGCGGCTAGAAAGGGCAATAATGGAAGACATGGTTTCAGAAGATGAGACAGACAGATGAGTTTCAAGACACGAAAGAGACCTTGAGCGTGGCAAGAAAGGAACGTAAAGATCTGGCTAGAAACGGATATTCTTTAAGACGGGCTCTGATGAGTGGGTGCAACGTTCTGCAAATGGCATGCAACTCAATAATGATAGTTTTTGAAATACTTGACGAATACGAGAATAAATTATTAAAAGATAATTTAAATGAAACATTAAATTATTAAAGGTAAAGTATGAGTCAACATTTTTCGGGCACATCATGAGAAGAGGAAAGTTGGAATACTTGGTTACAACTGGCAAAATAAAAGAAAAGAGAGATCGCGGACGACAAAGAGTGAAAATACTGGATAGCTTGGTGTCAACAACAGAACTGATACGATGCACTGTAGATATCGCCTACGGCAACCGGTATGGCACATGATGATGATGAAAGTACGAGACTTGAATACGCGACTTTCCACCCATATGTTCTCGGTCGCCTATCCAGAAGTGTTCATAGACTTCTGGATAGTGTCGCTTCAAGCATCGAAACTCACGATGCGAGGCGGCATTCCTCATCTTCACCAGCGTACGACCTTGGTGCCAATTTCTGTCAGCGGCTGGGTCGACCGCGGGGGTATTTTTCTTCAACCACGAGTACAATTCACACTGCTTCCAGCGGGAATTGAACATGGGTTGTCCCAGTGTCAGTAGCCCAGTCTGGTGGTTTTCCCAACTAGGCTACAGAGGCCCCCGTTAAATCATTCAGCGCTACACAAGCCAAAGTGTTTCCTAATGCATCGCTGACATAAATAAACTCGGTTTTTAATTTTTTTTTTATTCGCCAGCTTTACCTCTAACGAAGTCCCTAGAGACTAGGAACTGAATTTTGCGTGTTAATCCGTTTATCCCTGGCAGCCGTGTGCACAGGGGTCCCTCGCCGCAAAGGCAGAGAACTCCGACTTCGAAGATACTCATATTTTTTCCGTCAATGAGCAATTGATGTTTCAAGCCAGGCCTCGCTGCTGAGACCAGAGGTGGTTGCCGCAGAGAGAAATCATAAATAAAAATCCCAACCGGTGCAGCCGGGATTTGAACCAACAACCTCTCTGTCTCGAGGCCGGCGTCTTGCCTCGAGACCAACCAGTCCCCCAAACTCGATATTTGAAAGTTTACACACGGTCATCCATCAATCCATTTCAAATATACTTAGCGGTTCTCTGACATGATCGTGTGGGTCTTCAATCTCTTCTTTTGTATAATCGCAAACAATCAGAACTATAAGATGCTCTCATTATTATTGGTCTTCTGATAGAGGCTGGTGATATTCTCGATGAAGTGTAGTTGTTACAATAGTCCATGTAGTGAGCGACACACGACACAGCACACCCAAGCGTTTATGAATCAGGACCTACTGCAGTGGCATCTCTACATGCAAACAAACATAATTAACAACATCAGAGAAGGGGGATAATAAGGGAGAATATAGTGATAAATAATAGAGAAGGGGAATAATAAGGGGAGAATATAGTGATATTAAATAGAGAAGGGGAATAATAAGGGGAGAATATAGTGATATTAAATAGAGAAGTGGAATAATAAGGGGAGAATATAGTGATATTAAATAGAGAAGTGGAATAATAAGGGGAGAATATAGTGATATTAAATAGAGAAGTGGAATAATAAGGGGAGAATATAGTGATATTAAATAGAGAAGGGGAATAATAAGGGGAGAATATAGTGATATTAAATAGAGAAGTGGAATAATAAGGGGAGAATATAGTGATATTAAATAGAGAAGTGGAATAATAAGGGGAGAATATAGTGATATTAAATAGAGAAGTGGAATAATAAGGGGAGAATATAGTGATATTAAATAGAGAAGTGGAATAATAAGGGGAGAATATAGTGATATTAAATAGAGAAGGGGAATAATAAGGGGAGAATATAGTGATATTAAATAGAGAAGGGGAATAATAAGGGGAGAATATAGCGATAAATAATGGAGAAGGGGAATAATAAGGGGAGAATATAGCGATAAATAATGGAGAAGGGGAATAATAAGGGATAATATAGCGATAAATAATAGAAAAAGCGAATTAAAAAAAAAAAAGTAAAGTACCCCCGTCACGCCAAATGGCGTACAGGGAATATGGTGTTAGTGACCATAAATTTTACAGACCTTCGACACATGATTTTTGGGGTAATGTGGTCGGTATTACGCCTGTGCCGCTTTACTTTCCCAGAAAAAAAATCCGGTACCCATTAAAGGCTGGGTGAACCCGGAAGCCGTCGGTTGGGATCGAACCCTCCCCCTTGTCCTTTGTAGTCCAGTTCACTAACCACTGAGCTATCGCGTCTTCCTGATAAATAATAGAGAAGGGGAGTAATAAGGAGGATATAGCGATGGATATCCAAAGAAATTAGGTTAAATACAAAAATAACAATTTTCAACTCCAATGTTAAGTCGGTCCTATTACATGGATGTGAAACATGGAGAACAACAAAATTGACAATCATGAAGATACAGACTTTCATTACATTAATGGATGCTTACGCAGAATAAAAGGATGGAAATGGCAGGACAAAATCACTAACATAGAATTATGGAAATGTACCAGTCAAACACCAGTGGATAAAAAGATACAGCGAAGACGATGGCGCTGGATAGGACACACACTACGGAAGCCAACTGAGAGTATTATACAACAGGCCCTTTTTTGGAATCTCCACGGGAAATGACAAAGGGGAAGGCCAAGGAATTCTTGTAGAAGACAGATAGAAGCAGAGATGAAGATGATGGGGAAGACATGGAATGATCTTAAAAGAATGGCAAGAAACAGAATGACTTGGAAAGTGTTTGTTGAAGACCTATGCTCCACAGGGAGCTGAAAGATAGAAGAGAGAGATATAGCGAAAAATAATAGAGAAGAATAATAATAAGAGAAAAATATAACGATAAACATTAGAGGAGAATAATGAGGAAAAAATATAGCGATAAACATTAGAGGAGAATAATGAGGAAAAAATATAGCGATAAACAACAAGAGGTCGGGTTCGATTCTGATCGAACGGATCCCGATCTGACGGCTTCCAGGTTCACTCAGTCTTAAAAATGGGTACCTGATTTTTTTTTTCTGGGAATTAAAGCGGCACGGGCGTAATACTGACCGCATTACCACAAAAATAATGTGCTGAAGGTCTGTAAAAATTATTGTCACTAATATCATATTCCCTATACGCCACTTGGGGTGACTGGACTCTCTCTCTCTCTCTCTCTCTATATATATATATATATATATATATATTTTTTTTTTTTTTTAAATTATTTTTTTTACACCAATGAAACACATGACGGTCTTACAATTGTTGTCTAATAAATGTGATGCGCTGATGATAGAACTCTTGCATCGGTCTCACTAAATAGAACTGATAACGCCAAAGCAGTAAGGGGGGAAAAAAAATCTAAACTTCACTAATTTCTATCTTGTAAAATCATCTAATTTCCGGATATTTTTAGACTGGAGAATAAGAGTCGCTTATCTAGTGCTGTCACCGCGAGGTGTCCAGGTCTGAGTTCTTATTTCATCCCGTCAGAAAAAAAGGGAAAAATCTAACCTACTATGATTCGAACCCGTTTTCTTTCTAACAGTGACACGCAGCTAGATGATGATGTAATTCTAAATGTCCTGGTTCGTACCGTTGATTTGGGGGGGAGGGGGGGTGTGATCATCATCACCATCAAGTACCGGGCCTGCTGGCGTAGGTGATCATGTCTCTCCACAACTTTCGATCTCGACAGTTATCTATCATTTCTGTTGTTGACCTTCTGCCGAGCCATTCTCTTAAGCTGTCTGTTATCTTTTCTCTTTGCTTCCCTCTATCTCTTCATCCCTCACTTTTCCCAGTTGTTACAATATATTCCAACTGTTCTCATTACGTGGCCAAAAAAAGTATTAATGTTTCTTCCTAATATTGGAAATTATCTTTCTTTTTGCTTTGGCCTCTTTCAGAACGTCTTCATTACTCTTCTTAGCTGTCCATGGTATTCTCAACATTCTTCTGTAAAACCACATTTCTACAGACTCCAGTGATTTTCTTGTTTGTTTCCATGATTCACATCCATATGGTAAGACTGACTCTCATCATCATCATGTACCCTGCCGGTTGGCGTAGGCGATCATGTCCCTCCACAATCTTCTATCTACAGTGCATCGTATCAGTTCTGTTGACTGACTCTACATAACATTTAAGAACAAATTGTCTTGTTTTGAGAAATATAGTGCTAACTGAATGAAAGTATCTCTGTGTGTGCATGTCTGTGTTAGTCACCTCTAGTGACTCGGGCAGATGGTGCTCGTAAACCTGGGAGGGCCGACCATCTAAGGGCAGTATCCCCCTACAGAAAAGACAATCTGCTGCCTTGCAGGAAGATTGGGGACAATCAAAGGCTAAGGAAAGCAAACCTGAACAAATGCTGGCTGAAATCGGATGCACTGGGCCACTGGCGCAGAACACAGTGCAACGTATTAACGGGTGTTCAGTCAGAGTGGATCTGGCGGACTCTAAATGTGACGTTCTGTCTGTGGGGGCGATCAACACACTTAACCTGACAGCTGACTTCATGTGGGAGTCTGGAATCCTACTCTGACTGATTCCTGATCGCAGAGAGAGAGGGGGAATGAAAGTAATACATTTATCGTTTCGAGATAGACAAGAATCAATAGGCTAGAGAGGGGAGAGAGAGATGAATAGACTAAACAAAACAAAAATACTGTCCAAACATAGTTGTAGCTAAACTCCGAATATGGACACCTAAAAATAAACTTGACCTCCCTATGAAATTTATGAAATGGAACTACCATGCAAACAACGTATTGGAAGTTTCCCCTTTACCAAGGGACATGTACCACTCCTTGTTTCTTTTCAGTGACCTAGATATGGGTGCCTGGTTTAGCACACCTTTGACGTACACACACACACAACCTGCCCCGCAATTCCTCCAAATTTCCCTTACAAAGAAAATATCGTTTTAAGAAATAGTAATAAATGCACACACAAGCAGAAGCGCGGAATACCAACACATAGTAGGTCATCAAGACATAGATATTAATAGGCGGCGTAGAGAGCAAATATTGCTCAACCAATGAAACTTAAGATCTTTTTGTGTATCTGCTAATGTTTCTGTTGATGGTCATCTTTTTCTTATTCATTCTGCCATCCTCATTTGCCTTTCAACGTCGAGGGGGATGTATAATTTGCAGTCTTTTGCTCTTCTCTTCTGCTGTTATGTTTCCTGCTGTTATGTTTCCTGCTGTTTCTACTATTCCATAGTTTTCGTGATCGGGGCTTTTGTCTGGTGTTCTCGCAACGTTTATTTGAAGGCTCCTTGTGTCGTGTTTTGATTTGTCTGCCGTATCACGTGGTCAAAACATTTTATCTGTTGTTTCTTTATCTACTCTACAGTAGGAATTAGTTCTAGCTTTTTTCTCAGTTTCTCATTTCTGATCACATCTTTCAGGCTGTTTCCTGTCATTCGTCTAACACATTTAATCTAGATAGTTGTTATATATATATTTTTTTTATTGTTCTTGTATTATCTTCTTCTTCTACCTTTCAGCTCACTGTGGAGCATAGGTCTTCAACAAACACTTTCAGCTCACTGTGGAGTATAGGTCTTCAACAAACACTTTCAGCTCACTGTGGAGCATAGGTCTTCAACAAACACTTTCAGCTCACTGTGGAGTATAGGTCTTCAACAAACACTTTCAGCTCACTGTGGAGCATAGGTCTTCAACAAACACTTTCAGCTCACTGTGGAGCATAGGTCTTCAGCAAACACTTTCAGCTCACTGTGGAGCATAGGTCTTCAACAAACACTTTCAGCTCACTGTGGAGCATAGGTCTTCAACAAACACTTTCAGCTCACTGTGGAGCATAGGTCCTCAATAAACACATTCAGCTCACTGTGGAGCATAGGTCTTCAACAAACACTTTCAGCTCACTGTGGAGCATAGGTCTTCAACAAACACTTTCAGCTCACTGTGGAGCATAGGTCTTCAACAAACACTTTCAGCTCACTGTGGAGCATAGGTCCTTAACAAACACTTTCAGCTCACTGTGGAGCATAGGTCTTCAGCAAATGCTTTCAGCTCACTGTGGAGCATTGGTCTTCAGCAAACGCTTTCAGCTCACAGTGGAGAATAGGTCTTCAGCAAACGCTTTCAGCTCACTGTGGAGCATGTGTCTTCAACAAACACTTTCAGCTCACTGTGGAGTATAGGTCTTCAACAAACACTTTCAGCTCACTGTGGAGCATAGGTCTTCAACAAACACTTTCAGCTCACTGTGGAGCATAGGTCTTCAACAAACACTTTCAGCTCACTGTGGAGCATAGGTCTTCAACAAACACTTTCAGCTCTCTGTGGAGTATAGGTCTCCAGCAAACGCTTTCAGCTCACGGTGAAGCATAGGTCTTCAACAAACACTTTCAGCTCATTGTGGAGCATAGGTCTTCATCAAACACTTTCAGCTCACTATGGAGCATAGGTCCTCAACAAACACTTTCCAAGCCGTTCTGTTTCTTGCCATTCTTTTAAGAGCATTCCATGTTTTCCTCATCATCTTCATCTCTACTTCCATCTGTCTTCTCCAAGAATACCTTGGTCTTCCTCTTTGTCTATTCCCTTGGGGATTCCAAAAAAAAGACCTGTTGTGTAAAAGGTGAGTCGGCGACCCGGACTCCTTACGGCTTTTGCCGGAATGCGTCATATATCTCTTAGATAGAGAGTCTTTATATTTCCTAAATGGCGGAGTGACTTTTATTCTTTTCTTTGACTTGTCCATGTTTGTGAAGGTTTTTTTCGGCTTATTTTACAGTATGGTATTGTCAGTCCCATGTCCAACTCTCCTTAGTCGCCTCTTACTAACATGCCTGGTAGGGAACGGCGCCACTATTTTTTACTTCCCTTTCGGGCCCCGGTAGCGCGCGAGCGATTCTTGTATCTAGGGTCCAGGTACAAAAATTGGCAGGATAAAGTTGGGATGAATGAAGATTGTATTGTAGAGTGCCCGTTTTGCTTCTGCAGAAGGTACAGTGATGTGGGATAAAGATGGCAGACAAACTAATAGACGGCCTACCAGTTTAGATAAAGAAAGACACAGAGGACCTGTCTCAAGAGGAAAATATAATTAAAGAAATATATTAATTTCTTTTGGCGTTGGTGGATAAAGAAATTGTTTAAAGAAAACGGGGACAATAAATGTGGACAATAAACGGGGACAATAAATGTGGACAATAAACGGGGACAATAAATGTGGACAATAAACGGGGACAGTAAATGTGGACAATAAACGGGGACAATAAATGTGGACAATAAACGGGGACAATAAATGTGGACAATAAACGGGGACAATAAATGTGGACAATAAATGTGGACAATAAACGTGGACAATAAACGTGGACAATAAATGTGGACAATAAACGGGGACAATAAATGTGGACAATAAACGGGGACAATAAATGTGGACAATAAATGTGGACAATAAACGGGGACAATAAATGTGGACAATAAACGGGGACAATAAATGTGGACAATAAACGGGGACAATAAATGTGGACAATAAACAATAAACGGGGACAATAAATGTGGACAATAAACAAGGACAATAAATGTGGACAATAAACGGGGACAATAAATGTGGACAATAAACGGGGACAATAAATGTGGACAATAAACGGGGACAATAAACGGGGGCAATAAATGTGGACAATAAACGGGGACAATAAATGTGGACAATAAACGGGGACAATAAATGTGGACAATAAACGAGCACAATAAATGTGGACAATAAACGGGGACAATAAACGTGGACAATAAACGGGGACAATAAATGTGGACAATAAACGGGGACAATAAATGTGGACAATAAACGGGGACAATAAATGTGGACAATAAACGGGGACAATAAATGTGGACAATAAACAATAAACGGGGACAATAAATGTGGACAATAAACAAGGACAATAAATGTGGACAATAAACGGGGACAATAAATGTGGACAATAAACGGGGACAATAAATGTGGACAATAAACGGGGACAATAAACGGGGACAATAAATGTGGACAATAAACGGGGACAATAAATGTGGACAATAAACGGGGACAATAAATGTGGACAATAAACGGGGGAAATAAACGGGGACAATAAATGTGGACAATAAACAGGGGGAAATAAACGGGGATAATAAATGGGGGCCGTAATCGGTGACAATAAACGGGAGCAATAAACTGTGTGAAGCAGACAGAAACATGGATATAAACAAGAGAATAGACCATGCAATTGAAGCCTTTGAAATGTGGATTTATAGAAGAATATGAAGAATTGGATGGAAAAGAAATAATAAAACAAACGTTGACGTCTTAAAACAGCTAAAAGTGAAAAGAGAACTCATCAAGTACCGGGATGCTGGCGTAGGTGATCATGTCTCTTCACAACTTTCGATCTCGACAGTTATTTATCATTTCTGTTGTTGACCTTCTGCCAAGCCATTCCCTTAAGCTGTCTGGTATCTTTTCTCTTTGCTTCCCTCTATCTCTTCGTCCCTCAATTTTCCAAGTTGTTACAATATATTCCAGCTGTTCCCTTCTCATTACATGGCCAATAAATGATGATTGTTTCTTCCTAATATTGGAAATTAGCTCTCTTTTTGCTTTAGCCTCTTTCAGAATGTTTTCATTACTCTTCTTAGCTGTCCATGGTATTCTCAACATTCTTCTGTAAAACCTTTTTTTTATACATGTGGAAAAGAGAACTACTAAACTCAATTCAAACAAAACAAATGAGATTGTTGGGTCATATTAAAAGACACAGCAATCTACCAAAAGTAATCTTGGAAGAGAAAGTACAAGGTAAAAGAGGCAGAGGCAGACCAAGACTAACATGGACGAGTAACATCAAAAGATGGACAAGTCAGCCTATGACAATCTGCACCATCAATGCATGAGACAGAGCGGAATGGCGCTCCATGGGAGCCAACCTTCGATGCGGAGACGACCCTCAATGATGATGATGAATCGAAAAGAGGGCGGCTCACTCAAAGAAACGTTAGAGAAACAGACTAATTATAGAATAGACTAATTATAGAACAGACTAATTATAGAACAAACCACGAAAAGATGGATTGATGGAATATTAGAAACACTAAGATACAAAACAGCAGCGCATGCGAAGCCAACATAAGAGCAAAAGAACACAAATTATATCTCCCCTCAACGTTGAAAAGCAAATGAGAAAGGAAAGAAGAGTTAGAAGAAGAATAGAGTTACATGACTAGAATTATTAAAATTAAAACTGAAGAAAGTATCGACACATTTATAAAGAAAATACGGCCCACACTTTTAAGGAGACAATCACGTGTTTTTGCTTGATTAAAAATGGCATTAAACTAGTTGGGACATGGCGGTAGATCTTCTTGTCTCAATGTTCATCCGTTAAGTGTGCGCAATTGCGTTGTGTCGCTAGTTTACATCAAAGCCACGATATCTGCGACTTTTGGTCTGACACAACCGTTTTTGGCATGGGGACGTTTGCTATCACTTTTTGTTGCCAGGCAGCGGTCATTTTAGGCCTACTACTTTTAATTTACTTTAAAATACTAACAATTATTTAACATGCGCGAATGCACACTAGACCAGTGGCGTATTCTCTATGTTGCCGCAGCTACCGCCGGTAGCATTCAACATATTAACAAATTACAAAAAGAAATGATAATTTATTATATTTTTTGTAAAATTGTATTACAAATTTTCGAATATTCTCTTACACATTTCGTATGCCAATATGATTTATTTGCTTTGATTTGCATTTATTAAAGCAAGATTTTCCTCTGGCCACTATAACGTTTGTGAATGAAACTGAAACTGATCTAAGATAGATTGAAACCTCTAGTAACTAGCGGTACATTTCTCACCGATCGGAAAGAGGAAATTCAGACCTTGACATTCAAAACAGGAAGCGAAAATTATACGGCTAAGCTACCTCTAATGCGGTTTCATGGGTTATGTTTAGCTCTAATCAATTAGAAACGTCAGAAGTGAAAGTGAAACTATGTCTGAATACTGGAACTTCTTTAACCACTTATAACTACGTTATGCGCCATTTTTGTAGATTTAGGCATATAGACATCTCAACTGTCAAGAAACAGCAGCACTACGAGCTATCAGTTTATAAACAAAAATTAAGAAGTTTTTATTTTTATAAGCAAATAGTTTAATATTAAATTCATTTGGGCATATATAATTGTGTTGAACTTCAAGTTTTAAATTACGTTGATTTAAATATATATATATATATATATATATAGCTTATTCACTTATAACTTCATAACGAGCTTTTATTATTTCTTGTTCATTACTGCCGACAATATGATGGCAGAGCAATCATCTACACAAAACACATAGATCTTAATAAACTCTATTGATAAACTTAGAAACCAACCCAACTGTGCTTTCAATGACAAAGTCATAGAGACATATTCGTCCCAAACAAGACGGATAGAATCTACATATAAAAAAGTAAGTAATTTAAAATGTAGTGATGTCATTAGCAAATAATACTTCAAGTTAGCCTACTGAATATAATGTATGTGCTTATTTATTATGTCAGCGGTAGCCCAGACCCTAAAACCAGTATACGTCACTGCACTATACATTCCGCTTTCACCCTTTTCAAAGAGATCTGTAGTTTGTTCAGAAATTCGTGCCCACAGAGTTTATTAATTATCTGGGAAACTGTTTGCTGAATTTCAATAATTTTTTTAAAATGAAATCTTATTTTTTCACCGACCTTAAGCCTGATTTTTTGCTACTGTCATGCATTTAGGAAAGATTTTTATTTCTTTAAGGTATATACAAATATGATTTTCTTGGTTGTCATAATTTTTCGGAGTTTATAATACCCACATTTGTTGTAATCAACATTGGTTATGGTTATGGATAGGCCCCGGTATCACTGCAAAAGAATTAAAATCCATAATTTCTCAACCGCCCGTGCCAGTGGAATAATCCGAATTAATATCTCAACTCCCAAACAAAGAAAGGTAGCTGTAGTCCCCATCATAGCAGTCTCAGCACACGCCAAATGACATAAGGCGAAACCGCCTTATCAACATTATTATTTAAAAAGGCACAATGTCAGGTGTTTATCCACACAATCTGGAGGATGCATACACCTGGTACCATTTGAATATCTCATGCACATGCTCCTCACACTGGCGGTGCACCCCTTCCTCGTTAGATGGATCGCTGCAGCACTGTTTCAGAGGAAGGTTATACTCAGATGTGGAAGTTGGTCTTCCGAGCCAACATCCATTTGCCCAGGGCTGCCACAAGGCTCACCATTGTCACCAGTTCTATTTAACGTGTACACAATAACGATCACGGAACAACAGCTGGATGGGAGGGGAAGAACTATGACTTTTGCTGATGATATTCTGGTATATCGACAGGGAGGAGACAGACGGGGAATCGCCTCCACAATGCAAGACGAACTCGATCGCATTTCTTCCTGGTGTGGGGTTTCAGGTGCCTTGGTTAATCCTAATAAAGCATCAGTTTCATGGTTCTCCCGTAACAACCATATTGTTAATACGACCACACCGGTAGTACGAATGGGAGCTGATGAGGTGACCAGGGACAAGTTGATGACATACCTCGGAGTTAAGTTTGATCGCAGCCTGTGTTTTCGGGACCACGTCGACCATGTGATAACAAAATCTCGCAAAGGATTAGCCGCCTTGAAGGTCATGGCAACTGCCAACACCAAGCAGAGGCTACTTACTCTTCTGTTCCAGGGATTAGTCCTCGCGCCAATCGAGTATGCCCTGGCAATTCTTACTGTCAGTACGACTCAAATTGATAGGCTGGAGAAAATACAAAATGAAGCCATGCGCATTATCCTGTGATGTACGAGGGACACTCCCTGTGTAGCAATGAGGTATCTTCTTGACTTTCCAACAATGGATGACAGAATCAAGATCTGGAGAGCATGAGCATACCTGAAGATTAGTACAGATAAAGAGCATCCATTGCACCACGTACTCAACACAGAGAAAGGTGCCAGGCTAAAAAGAGGCAAATCATGGGTGGGCCGAGCAGAAGATATCATAAAACAGGTCTGTGGGCTTACCAATATCAGCGTTGGTGAGGAGTGGATACCGGTGCCTACGTCATCCAAAGGAACTTTCTTGTGTATTGTCACACTCGACAGGAAAGGTAGGGAACAGAACCCGGTCATGGTTAATGCTGAGGTCAACGGTCTCATCTGCGATAACACCGATGAGAAAGATGCAGTCATCAATACAGACAGATCTGTAAGACGGCACCAAAGAAGGCACGGGCATTTACAGCACGCTCGGCAGGCAGAATAGTCAAGGAAGACAGTGGTGCATACGTCATGACCACGAGTAGCATAACAATGGAGGTGATGGCAGTGACCAAGGCATTCAAATGGTTAGAGTCACAAGACTACATCCACGCATGTATACTGAGTGATTCGATGAGCATGATAAAAACAGTGGAGACGGGCTCTGTACGCATGCAATGGGTAGAGTCGTTGCAGAAATCCAAAATACGTAAGGTCACCTTTGTCTATATCCCTGGACATGCGGAAGTACGGAGAAATGAAAGAGCGGACAGGTTGGCTAGCTGCGCTATCGTTGAGGACGGGCAACGAATGGATCGGGGGGACATCATCAATGCCCTCCGAGATGTGGGAAGAGCACAGGACTTCGACAAACACAGATCCACGTCACTTCTTCGGATGTTGGAAATGGGAGTTAAGATGGGCACAGCCAGAAATTAGAAACTTAGTAGCCGTGTAAGAAGACTTATCAATCAACACAGAACTGGAGTCGTCAGTCGCTGGACGCAGCATGTGATAATTTGTAACCTGTTGTGAAGTGACTACTTGATTTTTAAAACCATGAAGAGTTTCAAGTGTAAATTCATCACTATGCAAAAGCTAACCGTTATTGAGTGTATATAATATGTTATATTATATGTTGTATTATATGTTATATTATATGTTATATTATATGTTATATTATATATTCCTATTGTACAGACTTTTGCAATTACCTATCACGATGACGAAGAGAGCAGCGATAGCTCAGTGGTTAGTGAACTGTACTACGAAGGACAAGGGGTAGGGTTCGATCCCAACCGACGGCTTCCGTGTTCACCCAGCCTTAAATGGGTACCGGATTTTTTTCTGGGAAAGTAAAGCAGCACGGGCGTAATACCGACCACATTACCCCAAAAATCATGTGCTGAAGGTCTGTAAAATATAGCGTCACTAACACCATATTTCCCTATATGCCACTTGGCGTGACGGGGGTACTTTACTTTACTTTTACTTACTTGTGTTGTTGATACAGAGTCGATGTTGTTGTTGTACTAATGCCATGAGTTGATATAAACAGAAGCCCTTTGACTCATCGAGTATGGCGAGGTCATAATGGCTGTCTTACATTCCCATGTTTTGCCGCAGAAGTTGGAGTTCGTCTGGTTGCAGACTATGGCAGGAAAATTGTGACATGTCCTTCCTATAGGTACTACAATACTAGATCTCCCATCAGTAACAGGTACTACAATACTGTGTCTTCTATCAGTAAGAGGTACTACAATACTAGATCTCCCATCAGTAACAGGTACTACAATAATGTGTCTTCTATCAGTAAGAGGTAATACAATACTAGATCTTCCATCAGTAACAGGTACTACAAAAATGTGTCTTCTATCAGTAAGAGGTACTACAATGCTAGATCTTCCATCAGTAACAGGTACTACAATACTGTGTCTTCTATCAGTAAGAGGTACTACAATACTAGATCTCCCATCAGTAACAGGTACTACAATAATGTGTCTTCTATCAGTAAGAGGTAATACAATACTAGATCTTCCATCAGTAACAGGTACTACAATAATGTGTCTTCTATCAGTAAGAGGTACTACAATGCTAGATCTTCCATCAGTAACAGGTACTACAATACTAGGTCTTCCATCAGTAAGAGCTACTACAATACTAGGTCTTCCATCAGTAAGAGCTACTACAATACAAGGTCTTCCATTAGTATGAGCTACTACAATACAAGGTCTTCCATCAGTAAGAGCTACTACAATACTAGGTATTCCGTCAGTATGAGATACTACAATACTAGGTCTTCCATCAGTAAGAACTACTACAATACTAGGTCTTCCATCAGTAAGAGCTACTACAATACTAGGTCTTCCATCAGTAAGAACTACTACAATACTAGGTCTTCCATCAGTAAGAACTACTACAATACTAGGTCTTCCATCAGTATGAGATACTACAATAATGGGTCTTCCATCAGTAAGAACTACTACAATACTAGGTCTTCCATCAGTAAGAGGTATTACACATACTAGGTCTTTCATCAGTAAGAGGTATTACACATACTAGGTCTTTCATCAGTAAGAGGTACTACAATACAAGTCTTCCATCAGTAAGAGGTACTACAATACTAGGTCTTCCATCAGTAAGAGCTACTACAATACTAGGACTTCCTTCAGTAAGAGGTACTACAATACTAGGTCTTCCATCAGTAAGAGCTACTACAATACTAGGTCTTTCATCAGTATGAGGTACTACAATACAAGTCTTCCATCAGTAAGAGCTACTACAATATTAAGTCTTCCATCAGTAAGAGCTACTACAATATTAAGTCTTCCATCAGTAAGAGCTACTACAATACTAGGTCTTCCATCAGTAAGAGCTACTACAATACTAGGTCTTCCATCATTAAGAGCTACTACAATACAAGTCTTCCATCAGTAAGTGCTACTACAATACTAGGTCTTCCATCAGCAAGAGCTACTACAATACTAGGTCTTCCATCAGTAAGAGCTACTACAATACAAGTCTTCCATCAGTAAGAGCTACTACAATACTAGGTCTTCCATCAGTAAGAGCTACTACAATACTAAGTCTTCCATCATTAAGAGCTACTACAATACTAGGTCTTCCATCAGTAAGAGCTACTACAATACAAGTCTTCCATCAGTTAGAGCTACTACAATACTAAGTCTTCCATCAGTAAGAGCTACTACAATACTAAGTCTTCCATCATTAAGAGCTACTACAATACTAGGTCTTCCATCAGTAAGACCTACTACAATACTAGGTCTTCCAGCAGTAAGAGCTACTACAATACTAGGTCTTCCATCAGTAAGAACTACTACAATACTAGGTCTTCCATCAGTAAGAGCTACTACAATACTAGGTCTTCCATCAGTAAGAGCTACTACAATACAAGTCTTCCATCAGTAAGAGGTACTACAATATTAAGTCTTCCATCAGTAAGAGGTACTACAATACTAGGTCTTCCATCAGTAAGAGGTACTACAATATTAAGTCTTCCATCAGTAAGAGCTACTACAATACTAGATCTTCCATCAGTAAGAGCTACTACAATACTAGGTCTTCCATCAGTAAGAGCTACTACAATACTAGGTCTTCCATCAGTAAGATCTACTACAATACTAGGTCTTCCATCAGTAAGAGCTACTACAATACTAGGTCTTCCATCAGTAAGAGCTACTACAATACTAGGTCTTCCATCAGTAAGAGCTACTACAATACTAGGTCTTCCATCAGTAAGAGCTACTACAATACTAGGTCTTCCATCAGTAAGAGCTACTACAATACTAAGTCTTCCATCATTAAGAGCTACTACAATACTAGGTCTTCCATTAGTAAGAGCTACTACAATACTAAGTCTTCCATCAGTAAGAGCTACTACAATACTAAGTCTTCCATCAGTAAGAGCTACTACAATACTAGGTCTTCCATCAGTAAGAGCTACTACAATACTAGGTCTTCCATTAGTAAGAGCTACTACAATACAAGTCTTCCATCAGTAAGAGCTACTACAATACTAAGTCTTCCATCAGTAAGAGGTACTACAATACTAGGTCTTCCATCAGTAAGAGGTACTACAATATTAAGTCTTCCATCAGTAAGAGCTACTACAATACTAAGTCTTCCATCAGTAAGAGCTACTACAATACTATGTCTTCCATCAGTAAGAGCTACTACAATACTATGTCTTCCATCAGTAAGAGCTACTACAATACTAGGTCTTTCATCAGTAAGAGCTACTGCAATACAAGTCTTCCATCAGTAAGAGCTACTACAATACAAGTCTTCCATCAGTAAGAGCTACTGCAATACAAGTCTTCCATCAGTAAGAGCTATTACAATACAAGTTTTCCATCAGTAAGAGGAGTTATTGAGTTATTTGCTGGTCATGATAATTGCACTCCGTACATGTCCATAGGTGCTCAGATCCCCTCCTCAGCAAGTCCCTCAGTGTCCAGCGTCTGACGACTCCAGTTCTATGTTGGTTGATAAGTCTTCTTATACGCCCACTAAGTTTCTCATTTCTAACTGTGCCCATCTTAACTCCCATCTCTTTCACCCCGAAGGAGTGACGTGGACTCAGGGTTGTCAAAGTCCTGTGCCCTTCCCACATTTCGGAGGGCATTGATGGTGTCCGCCCGATCCATTAGTTGACCGTCGTCAACAATAGCACAGCTAGCCAACCTGTCCGCTCTTTCATTTCCCCGTACTCCCGGAAACAGTAAGAGGAACTTCCGGAAACGCGACGATCGTAGCGTCTGTTAGCCACCATTTTTTGACACAGGCTGTTACCAGGGGAGACCGACGGGGAGGTCGAGGCCAGGTCTTTGCCAGCTGCTGGACCGCCGACCCCGCTGTTGCAACCACAGACCGCAGGCACTTGAGCTTATTCCCTGTTACTGTTACTCTACAAATGATATCAATGTCGTTAACCCGCTTGCCTTCATAACCCACTATTATGATCTTCAGTACGGTGTTCTGTTTTGTCATTTGTTCCCAAATATATAACACCATTTTGAAGTTCACACACGAGAAGATGATAGAAGATAAGGAGACATACCAGTAACGAAGTAAAGGCATCAAGATGCAACAGGATGCGTAGAGACATACATATAATGGCGCTAATATTAACCGATTAACATCTAGAAGTGAACCGGTCGGGCTGTCAAAATAAGCGTTACATTATTGATCATTAAGAGACCTTTCAAGAAATTTTTTTCATATCTATCTACCGACCTTTCGACCCGTTTCCATATCTATCTACCGACCTTTCGACCCGTTTCCATATCTATCTACCGACCTTTCGACCCGTTTCCATATCTATCTACCGACCTTTCGACCCGTTTTCATATCTATCTACCGACTTTTCGATCCGTTTCCATATCTATCTACCGACCTTTCGACCCGTTTCCATATCTATCTACCGACCTTTCGACCCGTTTCCATATCTATCTACCGACCTTTCGACCTGTTTCCATATCTATCTACCGACCTTTCGACCCGTTTCCATATCTATCTACCGACCTTTCGACCCGTTTCCATATCTATCTACCGACCTTTCGACCCGTTTTCATATCTATCTACCGACCTTTCGACCCGTTTCCATATCTATCTACCGACCTTTCGACCCGTTTCCATATCTATCTACCGACTTTTCGACCCGTTTCCATATCTATCTACCGACTTTTCGACCCGTTTCCATATCTATCTACCGACCTTTCGACCCGTTTCCATATCTATCTACCGACTTTTCGACCCGTTTCCATATCTATCTACCGACTTTTCGACCCGTTTCCATATCTATCTACCGACCTTTCGATCCGTTTCCATATCTATCTACCGACCTTTCGACCTGTTTCCATATCTATCTACCGACTTTTCGACCTGTTTCCATATCTATCTACCGACCTTTCGACCTGTTTCCATATCTATCTACCGACCTTTCGACCTGTTTCCATATCTATCTACCGACTTTTCGACCTGTTTCCATATCTATCTACCGACCTTTCGACCTGTTTCCATATCTATCTACCGACCTTTCGACCTGTTTCCATATCTATCTATCGACTTTTCGACCTGTTTCCATATCTATCTACCGACTTTTCGACCCGTTTCCATATCTATCTACCGACTTTTCGACCCGTTTCCATATCTATCTACCGACTTTTCGACCCGTTTCCATATCTATCTACCGACTTTTCGACCCGTTTCCATATCTATCTACCGACTTTTCGACCCGTTTCCATATCTATCTACCGACTTTTCGACCCGTTTCCATATCTATCTACCGACCTTTCGATCCGTTTCCATATCTATCTACCGACCTTTCGACCTGTTTCCATATCTATCTACCGACTTTGTCGACCTGTTTCCATATCTATCTACCGACCTTTCGACCTGTTTCCATATCTGTCTACCGACTTTTCGACCTGTTTCCATATCTATCTACCGACCTTTCGACCTGTTTCCATATCTATCTACCGACTTTTCGACCTGTTTCCATATCTATCTACCGACCTTTCGACCTGTTTGCATATCTATCTACCGACCTTTCGACCTGTTTCCATATCTATCTACCGACTTTTCGACCTGTTTCCATATCTATCTACCGACTTTTCGACCTGTTTCCATATCTATCTACCGACTTTTCGACCTGTTTGCATATCTATCTACCGACTTTTCGACCTGTTTCCATATCTATCTACCGACCTTTCGACCTGTTTCCATATCTATCTACCGACCTTTCGACCTGTTTCCAAATCTATCTACCGACTTTTCGACCTGTTTCCATATCTATCTACCGACTTTTCGACCTGTTTCCATATCTATCTACCGACTTTTCGACCTGTTTCCATATCTATCTACCGACTTTTCGACCTGTTTCCATATCTATCTACCGACTTTTCGACCTGTTTCCATATCTATCTACCGACTTTTCGACCTGTTTCCATATCTATCTACCGACTTTTCGACCTGTTTCCATATCTATCTACCGACCTTTCGACCCGTTTCCATATCTATCTACCGACCTTTCGACCCGTTTTCATATCTATCTACCGACCTTTCGACCCGTTTCCATATCTATCTACCGAGCTTTCGACCCGTTTCCATATCTATCTACCGACTTTTCGACCCGTTTCCATATCTATCTACCGACTTTTCGACCCGTTTCCATATCTATCTACCGACCTTTCGACCCGTTTCCATATCTATCTACCGACTTTTCGACCCGTTTCCATATCTATCTACCGACCTTTCGATCCGTTTCCATATCTATCTACCGACCTTTCGACCTGTTTCCATATCTATCTACCGACTTTTCGACCTGTTTCCATATCTATCTACCGACCTTTCGACCTGTTTCCATATCTATCTACCGACCTTTCGACCTGTTTCCATATCTATCTACCGACTTTTCGACCTGTTTCCATATCTATCTACCGACCTTTCGACCTGTTTCCATATCTATCTACCGACCTTTCGACCTGTTTCCATAGCTATCTATCGACTTTTCGACCTGTTTCCATATCTATCTACCGACTTTCGACCTGTTTCCATATGTATCTACCGACTTTTCGACCCGTTTCCATATCTATCTACCGACTTTTCGACCCGTTTCCATATCTATCTACGACTTTTCGACCCGTTTCCATATCTATCTACCGACTTTTCGACCCGTTTCCATATCTATCTACCGACTTTTCGACCCGTTTCCATATCTATCTACCGACCGATCCGTTTCCATATCTATCTACCGACCTTTCGACCTGTTTCCATATCTATCTACCGACTTTGTCGTCCTGTTTCCATATCTATCTACCGACCTTTCGACCTGTTTCCATATCTGTCTACCGTTTCCATATCTATCTACCGACCTTTCGACCCGTTTCCATATCTATCTACCGAGCTTTCGACCGTTTCCATATCTATCTACCGACTTTTCGACCCGTTTCCATATCTATCTACCGACTTTCGACCCGTTTCCATATCTATCTACCGACCTTTCGACCCGTTTCCATATCTATCTACCGACTTTTCGACCCGTTTCCATATCTATCTACCGACCTTTCGATCCGTTTCCATATCTATCTACCGACCTTTCGACCTGTTTCCATATCTATCTACCGACTTTTCGACCTGTTTCCATATCTATCTACCGACCTTTCGACCTGTTTCCATATCTATCTACCGACCTTTCGACCTGTTTCCATATCTATCTACCGACTTTTCGACCTGTTTCCATATCTATCTACCGACCTTTCGACCTGTTTCCATATCTATCTACCGACCTTTCGACCTGTTTCCATAGCTATCTATCGACTTTTCGACCTGTTTCCATATCTATCTACCGACCTTTCGACCTGTTTCCATATGTATCTACCGACTTTTCGACCCGTTTCCATATCTATCTACCGACTTTTCGACCCGTTTCCATATCTATCTACCGACTTTTCGACCGTTTCCATATCTATCTACCGACTTTTCGACCCGTTTCCATATCTATCTACCGACTTTTCGACCCGTTTCCATATCTATCTACCGACTTTCGATCCGTTTCCATATCTATCTACCGACCTTTCGACCTGTTTCCATATCTATCTACCGACTTTGTCGTCCTGTTTCCATATCTATCTACCGACCTTTCGACCTGTTTCCATATCTGTCTACCGACTTTTCGACCTGTTTCCATATCTATCTACCGACCTTTCGACCTGTTTCCATATCTATCTACCGACTTTTCGACCTGTTTCCATATCTATCTACCGACCTTTCGACCTGTTTGCATATCTATCTACCGACCTTTCGACCTGTTTCCATATCTATCTACCGACTTTTCGACCTGTTTCCATATCTATCTACCGACTTTTCGACCTGTTTCCATATCTATCTACCGACTTTTCGACCTGTTTCCATATCTATCTACCGACTTTTCGACCTGTTTCCATATCTATCTACCGACCTTTCGACCTGTTTCCATATCTATCTACCGACCTTTCGACCTGTTTCCAAATCTATCTACCGACTTTTCGACCTGTTTCCATATCTATCTACCGACTTTTCGACCTGTTTCCATATCTATCTACCGACTTTTCGACCTGTTTCCATATCTATCTACCGACTTTTCGACCTGTTTCCATATCTATCTACCGACTTTTCGACCTGTTTCCATATCTATCTACCGACTTTTCGACCTGTTTCCATATCTATCTACCGACTTTTCGACCTGTTTCCATATCTATCTACCGACTTTTCGACCTGTTTCCATATCTATCTACCGACTTTTCGACCTGTTTCCATATCTATCTACCGACTTTTCGACCTGTTTCCATATCTATCTACCGACTTTTCGACCTGTTTCCATATCTATCTACCGACTTTTCGACCTGTTTCCATATCTATCTACCGACTTTTCGACCTGTTTCCATATCTATCTACCGACTTTTCGATCCGTAGTCGGCCCATATGGCATAAACTCGGATATTCTTTCTCTTTTTCTAAATTTTCTCTCCAGCAGTCTCAATCCTTGCAAAGATCTTTTATCAAATCTCGTCAATTGTCTCTGTTCTGTGCAATCATCTCGATCTCATTAAGGGAGCCGATTTCTTCTGCTTTTGCCTCTTTGATTAATGTTCATCTCAGTGTTTCTCTGGGTCGACTCTTACTAAAAGGGAAGTAACTAAAATAAGTAAATAAAATAAGCAACACGTCTTCAGACTTTCAATTAGACATTGATCCTTTCTCCTGCGACGCTTCAAGGCAACAACCGATGGATACAAGAAAGAGAAGTATCTTCAACAAAGATCTACACAAGAAGATTTGCGCTAGAAACACCACCACAGAAGTCGAACAAGAAAATGGGGTAGATAATAAATGTTCTCTGAGTGCTCCCTCGGCTGTACCGAGAGTAATCTTCGCTTAGTAAGGTCAAGTACGAGACATGATTCGGCGTCTTAGCACACGAGTTTTCTTTCATATGCTCAGTCGCATATCCAGAAGTATTCGGAGACTTCTTGATAGTGTCGCTTCAAGCATCGAAACTCTCGATGCGAGGTGGCATTCCTCACCTTCACAGAGCACTACCCTAGTACCCATTTCTGCCAGCGGTTGGGTCGACCTCGGGGGTATTTTTTTCCCCAACCACGAGTACAACTCACACTGCTTCCAGCGGGAATCGAACACGGGTCGTCTGAACGTCGGTAACCCAGTCTGGTGATTTCCCCAGCTAGCCTACCTAGGCCTCTTCGCTTATTTCCAGTAACAATAGAGGGCGTAACGATAAGAGGAGGAAATGATGATGAGGACACGTTAAGGAAATGAGGAAAAATTGTTGATAAAAGTTGAAGGATAAGGGTTTCACGTTAGATGGGCTTGAAAGTTTGTCTTAACACAGACAACAGTGGAGACCTCTTGTGGAGATGACAGTTCGTGCTAGAGATCAAAGGGAGGACTACTAAGCGCTTCGGAGATGCATCAATAGCAGCCTGTAAGAGTGCACCATTAAAATATGGACGATTAGTAGACTTTCATAATGTGCCATTAAAAGATGGACGATTAGTAGATTTTCATAATGTGCCATTAAAATATGGACGATTAGTAGACTTTCATAATGTACCATTAAAAGATGGACGATTAGTAGATTTTCATAATTTGCCAGTAAAATAAGGACGATTAGTAGACTTTCATAATGTACCATTACAATATGGACGATTAGTAGATTTTCATAATGTGCCATTAAAATATGGACGACTAGTAGACTTTCATAATGTAACATTAAAAGATGGACGATTAGTAGACTTTCATAGTGTACCATTAAAAGATGGACAATTAGTAGATGTTCATAATGTATTATTAAAAGATTGACAATTAGTAGACTTTCATAATGTACCATCAAAAGATGTGAAAAGGGGAAAAATGTTTTACACTTTGATATGTTGCGAGCGAGCAGTTACGTTTACAGACTGGAGACAAATAATAATAAATTAATATTGTTATAGAGGGAAACTTCCGAGGCGATAATCAGCGAATCAATTCAGAGGAAGAGGTATGTTTACAGCACTCGGAAAAAATTACAAATAATCAACAACAGAAAAAAAAACAAAGAACAATATATGGACCGAAGTAAGATGGAACCCGTACTCAGTGGCACAGCGCCTTGCCACGAAAAGCCAAACATTAGGGAACACTGAATGAACTATATTGGTCTTTGTTTTTTTCCTGTTGTTGATTATTTGTCATTTTTTCCTAGTACTGTAAACATAGTAAAGGGTTAAGGCATAAAAATGCGAAGCTGCAGTAAAGCTGAATATGAGGAAAAATTAAAAAATAAAAAAAGGTATGTAAGAAGCTTTACGTGACAAGTGGACGACACAGACTAAACAACGTTTCGGCTCAATAGGCCTTCATCAGGAACAAACAATAAAAACACACACACACAAATTAATAACGAAACAACCAAAACAAAAACAATCGAAATGTGTTAAAGAAAACAACAACAAAAAGTAAAACTATCCTGTCAAATCCAAAATAAAATCGTAACCGCCTTTAAGCGCGACAGGAATTTGAGAGATATTTTGGTTAGGAGCCATCTCCCTTGCTCCCACCCTCAACACTTCGGTACGGCCCCTTGTGGTCGAAACTGTATTACCTGTGCCTATGTGCTCCCTGCTGACTCGGTTTTGTTCCCTAATGGACGGTTCGAGATCAAGCATAGCTTCACATGTGTGTCCCGCAACATCATTTATGCCATCATATGCCAACGATGCCATATGACCTATATTGGTGAGTCTAGAAGAAGATTAGCGGAAAGATTTTGTGAACATCTACGTGATGTCCAACAAAATACTGGTACTCCGGTATCTTCCCACTTCAACTCCCCTGATCACAAGGGCAAAGACGACATCCGTGTCACTGGTATTGTCCTTTGTCACTCTGGCGACCGCAGCCGCTATACTTTGGAAAATCGCCTTATAGTCCAGTATGGTTCGCTGACCCCGAGAGGTATGAATGTATCACACTCATACGCATAGTTTCCTTTTGCTTGCTCCTTCCCTTTTGCATAGCCTTCTCTACTACACATATTTGGGTTATTTGGTCTACTTACTATGCCATGCTTTTTATAGTTCTTCTCCTCTAGTCCCTTATGAGACACTTCAGTTTTCTCCTCTATAAAAATTTTTTTTTCTGTGCTTCTTACCCCTCATTTATTTTTACTGTACCCCACTCTCAGACATCTCACTCTTAGCGTCTTTTTACACCTGTTAGTCTACTATTCGATTCTTTCTCCTTTGTGTTTGCACACTGACCCTTGTGTTTACTCCTCTGGTTCTGTTTACATTTACGCACTTTTTCGCACGATTTTCGACGTTCACGACAGCCGCACTTGGTTACGATTTTATTTTGGATTTGACAGGATAGTTTTACTTTTTGTTGTTGTTTTCTTTAACACATTTCGATTGTTTTTGTTTTGGTTGTTTCGTTATTAATTTGTGTGTGTGTGTTTTTATTGTTTGTTCCTGATGAAGGCCTATTGAGCCGAAACGTTGTTTAGTCTGTGTCGTCCACTTGTCACGTAAAGCTTCTTACATACCTTTTTTTATTTTTTAATTTTTCTTCCTACTGTAAACATACCTCTTCCTCTGAATTGATTCGTTTACATACTGACTCGTTGACTCGCTATCTCGTGCTTCTTCGTAATGGACCACTTGGGACAGGACCATTGGCGTCCCGTTCCCTCAGCGCTCTCTTCTTGTACACACGAGTGACTGTAGTCACCCCGACTCAGCTGGACACCGGAGACAAATAATAATAAATAAATATTATTATAAAGGGAAACTTCCGAGGCGATAATTCAGGGAATCATAGAAGGAAGAGGTATGTATTACAGCACTCAGAAAAAATGACAAATAAACAACAGAAAAAATAAATAACAATATATGGTCCGAAGCAGGATCGAACCCGTACTCCATGGCACTGCGCCTTGCCACGAGAAGCCGAACGCTTGGTACACTGCCACTCAGCTAACTAGTTACCTACTAGTTGGTAGTTAGAATTTACCATCAAGAGATAGTCCTGTAAAATCAGTCAGAATTTACCAAAAAGAGATAGACCTGAAAAATCATTCAGAATTTACCACTAAGAGGTAGACCTGTAAAATCAGTCAGAATTTACCATCAAGAGGTAGACCTGTAAAATCAGTCAGAATTTACCATCAAGAGGTAGACCTGTAAAATCAGTCAGAATTTACCATCAAGAGGTAGACCTGTAAAATCAGTCAGAATTTACCAATAAGAGATAGACCTGTAAAATCAGTCAGGATTTACCATCAAGAAATATACCAATCTAAACACAACCACACACAAACACACACACAACCTGAAAAAAAAAATTACGTACCTTTGTTTTGATGATTTGTCGAACCAGTTATACATCAACAACTAAGACTAGATAACTGTTTTGGTTCCATTGTTGTTAATGCAGAAACAACTGAAAGTTTTGATACTGAAAACAACTATGTATTCTACGTAGGGAGGTCAAAAAGTAATGCACACCAATTTTTTTCTCGGCTAATAATAAAGATAGGAATATGAAATTTTGCACACTTGGAATATGACATGTTCCAATTATGTGCACCAAATTGCACAGCATTCTGATAAATATTACGCAATCTATGAACCGTTAAAATGGAGCTTGTCAACAATGTCCGTTACAAACAGCGAATTGTCATAGAATTTCTGGTTGCGGAAAAAGAAACTGTGGCAAACATTCATAAACGACTGTGTGCAGTGTACAAATGTTCTGCAGTCGATAGGAGCACAGTTAGTCGCTGGGTTCAGAGAATTAAAGCTGCAGAAAGTGTACGAGTGGAGCTGCATGATTTACCGCTTTCTGGACGTGTTGCCTCGGCTACCAGCACAGACATGTTAAACCGGGCTGAAGCCATTATTCGTAAGGATAGGCGTATCACTAGTCAGCAATTGGCATTGCAGCTTACAGTCAGCAAGGGAAGTGCAATTGCAATTTTTAAAACTCTCGGATATTCAAAGATTTGCGTTCGATGGGTTCCTCGGTGCCTAACAAATGATCACAGAGTTCAAAGGAAAACATTCTGTTCTGAATTGTTGGAGCGTTTCGGTGTTGAAGGAGAAATGTTTTTGTCAAAAATTGTTACCGGTGACGAAACGTGGGCACATTATTATGAGCCTGAAAAAAAAATGCAGTCAATGGAATGGCATCATCCGCAGTCACCAAAAAGAAAAAAATTCAAAACATCTCCATCAGCCGGAAAGGTGATGATCACTGTCTTCTGGGACATTGATGGTGTGATTCTTGTTGATGTAATGACAAGAGGTGAGACAATCAACTCGACAGCTTACATCAATACACTGACAAAACTCAAAAATCGGTTCCACAGATTTCGGCCTAATAAGCCATCTGCAGATTTGTTGCTTCAACATGACAATGCACGCCCTCACACAAGTCTGGTAACACGGGAAGCAATCAACAAATTTGGTTGGACTGTACTGCCCCATCCTCCTTACAGCCCTGATCTGGCTCCCTCAGATTTCCATCTGTTTGGACCACTCAAAAAATTCCTGCGTGGGAAACACTTTGACAATGATGAGGATGTGATCCGTGCAGTTAAAAAATGGCTACGCGAGCAGGACAAAACTTGGTACAAACGAGGCATTCATAACCTAGTTTCGCGTTGGCGTAAGGCAATACGCTTGGACGGAGATTATGTTGAAAAACAGGTAGTGTAAAGGGGATGTTCAGCTACAATCTGTGAAAATTTCACACATTTTGCCCGAATAGTTTCCGAGAAAAAAATTGGTGTGCATTACTTTTTGACCTCCCTTCAGTAGTTATATTTTCCTTGATTAACACTTATTTTCGTATCTTTTATTTGGATATGAAAGTATATACATTAAGTGGATATCAACGTGGAAGGAATAGACCTGGAGACAGTTCAAATCTACAGTTCCCTTGGACATACTTATAACCAGTAATAGAAAATCTAAAACTAAAATAAACAAAAGAATAGAAAGGCAAAAAAAAAAATAATTTTAATGCCATGAAAAATATACTAACATTAAAACAAATAAAATGAGGGCTAAAACTAAGAATAGCAAAATGTTATATCTTCTCAACATTCCTATATAGGGCAGAAATATGAACATTAGACAAGAAAACAGAGCAGAAATTGAAGCTTTTGAAATGTGGATATATAGAAAAGTGTGAAGAATTTGATGGAAAGAAAATAAAACAAACGACGAAGTCTTAAAATAGCTAAAAGTTAAAAGAGAACTACTAAACACAATTCAAACAAGACAAATGCGATTGTTGGGGCATGTTAAAAGACACAACAGCCTACTAAATGTAATCTTGGAAGGGAAAATACAAGGGACAGAGGCAGACCATAACTAACATGTATGAGTAGTGTCAGAAGATGGACAAAAGTCATCCTATGACAACCTGCATTATAAAAGTATTAAAAGCAAAAGACATTGGAATGGCTCTCCATTGTAGCCAACCTTCGATGCGATGACGGCACTCAATGATGATGATTTCTAAAGTAGAGTTTATTATTTATATTATCAGGAAGAGAGAGGTGACAGTAGCACATAAGTTTGCTTTCTGTCTCAGTCTATTTAATGAGGCACACGATGTTAGAGAATATAACTTTAACAGGACAAGATCAATCTAAGGTATCATAGTAACAGGGGAAATAAAGCCGTATCTAAGCTAAACAAATTGGAAGTGACTTCCCTTGCCTTGAAAGCAGAAGCAGAAACGAGCCTCGTTCTGGCTGGCCATTAGTAAAAGCCTGGTGACGTCAGTACAGGCGAATCAAGCTCGGCGAACGAGAATTCCCATGTTGATCTGGAGAATTTCCCATCCATTTTTTACTTAAGCGGCCACTTTCATACATTTTATACACACCAATCAGTCGGTGACAGAATAATGGAATAATTAAGAATACCAGAACGTCTTTCTGTGTCGATTTAACGCACGGAATACTGAAAATACTGAGCGAGACCTACAGTGTTATGGAATGCCACGTCGGAAAACCACCCTTTTGACTGACGGTTCACCTCCGGCTTCGAATCGTAAGTTGCTAGAAGTTTGTCTCAACCAGATTCATTTAATAACGGTTTATAGTTAGATGATGTAGTTTATGTTATGTTTCAATTTATTGCAGTGTTTTATTGCAATTTATGGGTCTGATTTGCGCAATTTGATGAGTGATTACAATATTTGCATTGCATTGTGGGGGAAACACCATGTATGAAACTGGGGTTACCCTTCCTCATTAGAATGTTTTCTAGATTACGGGTTGTCACCAGTTTTAAAACCCATCGTCGCTGTTGAAGCAATGTAGTTTGTGTGTAACCATGTATTTGTGTGATTAGTTGCTTGAGATAGTTTTTATTAGCATCGTATTGTTGTGAATTAAAAACAAAATATGTTCTGTGTTAGGAGCTGACGGTTGACAAAATATGGCGTTCCGGATGGATCAATTCATTTTTTAGATGTAGGGGTGTCAGAGTTATGTCAGCACTGGCATTTAATTATTTCTTACCGTTTTTTTTTCAAAATCGTTTTTTTTTCTTTTCTTTCTTTCTTTCTTTCTTTTTTTAATTTATAGCTGAACTGCCATAAATCTGGCTAGATATGGGACACTTTTTTGTTGTTTAAAACACTAGTTTAACAATGTGCTGAAACAAAACAAAACATACAAAAAATAAAATATTGACCATCGTTCTGCATGCTTTATGTTTATATCTCATTGTACACAATTTGTATTATATAGTAAAAGTTGTATGTAACATACAAATGACACAAATATCTCGCTATGCGAGTTTGATTATACACACATAAAATAACTATACATATATCGACCGTAATAATGTTGATTATTTATTGGTGCATTTGCAATTTTTAAAAGTATTTAGATAGTAAATACGTAGGGAAGCGCGTATATCTAACATCTGGTCTGAGTGTCTGCAACTCATAGTTGACAGCTTGTACCAGGATAAGTCACGGGTGAACCAAAACGGATACAAAGTTCTACTCCACCTTCCTGTGGTAGGTCTAGCAACAGACTGACCAGTCTGGTCAAGCTAATAGATATAGAGAAAGACATTATCCAGTACTCAGTAAATGCCTGGCTGATGTTTGAAAATTGGGCGAAAAGGCGCAGATACCACACGTTCCTGTAAACTACAATACAACACATCCACACGTTCCTATAAACTAAAATACAACACATCCACATGTTCCTATAAACTACAATACAACACATCCACACGTTCCTGTAAACTACAATACAACGCATCCACACGTTTCTGTAAACTACAATACAACACATCCACACGTTCCTGTAAATTACAATACAACGCATCCACACGTTCCTATAAACTACAATACAACACATCCACACGTTCCTATAAACTACAATACAACACATCCACACGTTCCTATAAACTACAATACAACACATCCACACGTTCCTATAAACTACAATACAGCACATCCACACGTTCCTATAAACTACAATACAACACATCCACACGTTCCTATAAACTACAATACAACACATCCACACGTTCCTATAAACTACAATACAGCACATCCACACGTTCCTATAAACTACAATACAGCACACCCACACGTTCCTATAAACTACAATACAACACATCTACACGTTCCTATAAACTACAATACAACACATCTACACGTTCTTATAAACTACAATACAACACATCTACACGTTCCTATAAACTACAATACAACACATCCACACGTTCCTATAAACTACAATACAGCACATCCACACGTTCCTATAAACTACAATACAACACATCCACACATTCCTGTAAACTACAATACAACACATCCACACGTTTCTGTAAACTACAATACAACACATCCACACGTTCCTGTAACACACCCAAACCCACTTAACCTCTTTTAAGGACGGACGATGAAGAAGAAATACCGGCCATGGAGATGCAGAAAGAAAGTAAAGCAAATAAGTGTAGAACAGTCCAAGAGCTCTTTCGGAAACACTCATTTCTCTTTGGACGTTCGTTGTTACAAGAGGACTTGCATCAATTGTATAGAATGCATCATCATCATATACCGTGCCAACTGATGTAGACGATCATGTCACTCCTCACCTTTCTTTAGTTGTTTATCATTTCTTAAATCTACTGTGTGGTATCGTTTCAGTACTTATTTCCCTCTTTCTGCTCATTCTTCAATGTGTCCAGTTGTTGGTTTTCTTCTTATGGCAGCCAGAAAATGATGATCGTTTACCCCTGATGTTGATAATCAGTTTTACTAACACATATCAACATTCTTCTGTAATACTACAATTCTGTGACCTCCAAATATTTTCTTGTCTTTTATCTGAGTGTCCAGTATTCACATTTATTATCAAAGGCTAGCTCTGTTTGTATAGCACCGAGATTGTTTTTGTTATATTCCCACAAACATTGCATCTATTGTTTCCCAGTATGATTGTTCAGCACCCCAAGTTATATATGTACAGTGTATGTTGGTGTAGTGTGCTTGTTATATATTTTCAAACTCAAAACAATATGGAGCACATGTTCAGCATTCACTTCTGTGTTGCATTATTAATCACTATATTTCTATGCATCATTCACGTCCCCTTCTTATATAACATTTATTTCACATTTGGAGGCGAAGGCGGCGCCTCCCAGCACCAGAGCTGGAAGTTGTCAGCGACCCACGGTTGATGGCTTGCGCCAGGATCGGTGAACCAAAACCATCCAGACCCTGCTCCACCTCTCCGAGGTGCCTCCAGTATCTGTCTGCCTTCAGTATCTGCACCTGTCTGGTCTGACCAAGCGTGCAGGGATCGAAGAGGGAAGACAACCAGGTACTCAAAAATGTCGTGCTGAAGTCGGATGTATTGGACTTGAAGGCACAAATATAACAGTTATACTGCAAACCACAACACAACGCAGACACGTCCATTACGTCCTTGTAAGGACGGATGATGAGAGGAATATTCTAGTCTACCACGATACTCTAGAATACTTTAGTCATCGGGCGAACGCAACCAACCAACCATTTCACATTTTTCTTCTTTACGTGCTTCTCAATATCCCCACCCCCTCTCCATGGATTAATCCAGAACACAGGGCCGGATATAGACTTGGTGAAGCCCTAAGCTGGGGTCAAGCTAACTTTGAGGCCCCCTATCACAAATTGAACACCAGAAGGTCTCTATCTTGAGGCCCTTTCGGATTGTGAGGCCCAAAGCCCCGTGTCTTATTTACCTTAGGCCTAAATCTAATCCTGCCAGAACGGTTGACTCCTTGCCAGACTTTGATCACGTTTCCTCGACATACGTTTATCCCCTAGAGGCCATCGCCATTTATTAATTTCTTCCATTACTACCAGATTTGATTATATCAACTTCTCTAACTTGATCTCGTTCTTCCTGTCTCATTTCCCATCATTAGTTTTGATTCGATAGCACGTGATTACCGTAAGCCACCAATTGTTCTACCGCCAGAAACCAGATCACAACATCTTCATGACGTACGTAATAAGCTTCATTTTACGTCTTCTCCCAGTGTATTCTTATTGACATTTTTACTCGTAGCTTGCACGAAATTCTTCATTTTCCTCTGTTTAAATCACCTTTGAATATGGTATTTATTGATTTATTTTAAATAATTATCTATGATTCACACTCTTTAGATAGTATTAGATAGTATTGAGACATTATGTAACGTGGAATAATTCTCATTTAGTATATCTAATGACAATTACAACTTTTGAAGCGAATGCTGGACATTTTGTCCCATTACACGCAACAGCTGGTTGCTAGTGGTTGAACACAGATTTGTATATTCAGCGTTCATTTAAGTGTGTACATTTTGAAAGCGATCTGATGACTCAGTCCCGTCCAAAAAATTATGAAGTGAACGGGACTATTAACCTTATGAACCAATATGAATCCATACTGAACCCAACTACAGTGCCGGATAACTGTCTAAATGGGCCCCGTGATATTTCCAAGTTCCTCTGAATCATTTTGAGGCAACATTAATTCACTTTAGAATTCATAACTTTGGTTTTGTTTTTCATTGTTGTACATACAAAATGAAGGTCATCATCATCAGGTCGCATGTCCTATGCAGAACGTTACATTCAACACAACTCGTCTGAAATAATCTCACTCTCTCTCTCTCTCTCTCTCTCTCTCTCTCTCTCTCTCTCTGGCCACATCTCCAGCTTCTTCTGCTGTCATGTTCAATGGCTCCTTGATGTCCTGAAACCACCTTCTTCTTGGAGTGCCCACTGAAAAAAGTATTTGAATTTGCAAGAGCTATTTAACTGTCACATGTTACATTTTAAGTTAAAGTGAAACTATCTTATAAAAGTACTTCCATTCATTGTTCTATCAATTTCCTGAAACGTGCCACTAGATATCAACTGACTTGGCTGATATTTTTCCAACTTCTCTGACGTTGCAACTGAGAACATTATTTTTCATAAGAGATGATATTTAAATGCTACTGCTGCTGGCTTTCTATGTCTAGTCATCGCTTCCAAAGGAGATACGACTTTAGGAGGAAGACAGGAAACAAAGGAAAAAAAGTAAATAAAATATATTTATGCTCATAGACTTTGTATTATTGGAATAATTACATCATCACATGCTAGTGTTGCCCCGTAGGTCAAGTGTTACT
Source organism: Megaustenia siamemsis (assembly GCA_032433765.1). NCBI lineage: Eukaryota > Metazoa > Mollusca > Gastropoda > Stylommatophora > Ariophantidae > Megaustenia > Megaustenia siamemsis. Next base: position 66,300,366 of record JAVIAB010000041.1, on the reverse strand, counting down.
TTCTGCTTTCTGTCATTTCTGTGTCAAGCCTTTATTTTCTACTGATTGCATTAATCATCGTGACCCAGTTCTTCACAGTGACGACACCATATTCTTCTATATGAAGACATTGCCTTCACCATATGAATGTTTTAAAAGACAAAAGTTAAAAAAATAAGGGTATTACCGTTGTTACTCAATGTTTGTATATCGTCCTATGTTTACACAGCAACTTCGCATTTCTATCTTGATCCATTGTTATTCCTTTACTACTTTCACCACATCGCCCTCTGTGAAGAGAGCGCCTTCATCCTTTTCTTCTTTATGGAGATAGGGCCGTCACCTTATTCTTTGTGACGACAGTGCCTTCACATCTTTTCTACGAAGACAATGCGGTCACCATATTCTTCCATGTGACGACAACGCCGTATGCCCCGTTTTTCTCTACTTGGCCAATACTGGTGTTGCTAAAGCCAGTGCTGTCACCCCTCTTCTGTGGAGATTATGCCATCGTCTCATTGTAAGTCGATTACGTTGCTTGCGTGTGTTCATTCGGAGAACTGAACGCTGTTATTGGAGATCCCCGATTAAGTACAGATAGGTCCTGCTATTTGATATTTTAAAAAAGGGATTTGGGGAGGGGGGGGGGGTGATGTCCCGTAACTATGTCGTATCTTTGAAGAGTTGATCGTTAACACATCACGGAGCTAGGGTGGATCGTTAACACATCACGGAGCTAGGGTGGATCGTTAACACATCACGGAGCTAGGGTAGATCGTTAACCATCACGGAGCTAAAGTGGATCGTTAACCATCGCGGAGCTAGAGTGGATCGTTAAACATCACGGAGCTAGAGTGAATCGTTAAATCTCATTGAGCAAGACCTCTGTATATGGCTAATGATGTTCCTCATTGTCATTGCTCTCCGCAACTCAGTGAGTCAGGTGTCTCTCATTTGGTGAACCGGAGAGCGTCACGCTAAGATTAAACCCACTCTAGCCATTGACTCTAACGAACTGAACGTGACATATGAGTCAGGGGAAGACAGTTAGAAAACACGAGCTTGTCAAGATCTTGTTTTTTTAAAATGGGTTACTGTGACCTCAGAGCACACCATTCACACACTAGACCCAGGAGACATGTATTACGTGCGCTGATTGGGGAGATCCGGGCAGTTCCCTAAGTATGTACTTCTAAATTGTGTCGCCCATATAGTCACAGAACAAACATATTTCAGGCCTATAGAGTACGCCTGAACTACGGACTAAGGGGAACTGGCAAAGACTTAAAGCGGGCCTTTCTGTAATTGACCTTTGTTGGTCTGGGCACATCCAATTATAGATTTACTTAGGCCTGCAGGCTGAGAGGGAATTCCTGGAAAACTACGAACTGTCGTTTTATATTTTGCGAGCAGGGGTGGGCTGCAGGTAGAGTGAGGTTAGCCGTCTATATCTCCTCTATTTGAACACGTCACGCTACTGTGTTTTCTGGTTTGATTTTCTGCCCACGGGGCTTAATAGATCTATAGTTGGCTGTGGTCTGGGTGTACAGCCCAAGTTGACCGCAGGAAAAACAAGCTTGTGCCAATACACTAAAGGTGCAGCAATACAGAACTGAGCTGTTGTCAAATAAGTCGCTAGCACTGGAAGGCTCTTGTAACGTATGCCCCGCATACTTTTCAAATGATGTTTAATCTGTCTATTTTTACCGGATTTGAATGGCTCCAGTCATTAGTGACGACACTTAAAACTTAACATTGGAAGAGAGGGATCCCCACCATAATTGGTGAGGTTTGTTTGGGTAGCGCGTTGGCTTATGACACAAAGAGTATAGAGTTTCACTCAAATGTAAACGTGAGTTGAAACAATTCCTTGTTGCATTGATCACATTTTTCGGAGTGGGGGAGGGAGAAGGGACAGGTTGCACTTTAGTATCGTTATTTCATCCCCGATTTAATGAAAAAGAAAAAAAAAATCTTTTTGACCTTGACCCTACCGAAAATCGAGTCCAGCAGTGTCCTGATTGGGGAACAACAGGTCCAGCAGTGTCCTATTGGGGAGCGACAGGTCCAGCAGTGTCCTGATTGGGGAGCGACAGGTCCAGCAGTGTCCTGATTGGGGAACAACAGGTCCAGCAGTGTCCTATTTGGGGAGCGACAGGTCCAGCAGTGTTCTGATTGGGGAGCGACAGGTCCAGCAGTGTCCTATTTGGGGAGCGACAGGTCCAGCAGTGTTCTGATTGGGGAGCGACAGGTCCAGCAGTGTTCTGATTGGGGAGCGACAGGTCCAGCAGTGTCCTGATTGGGGAGCGACAGGTCCAGCAGTGTCCTGATTGGGGAGCGACAGGTCCAGCAGTGTCCTATTTGGGGAGCGACAGGTCCAGCAGTGTCCTGATTGGGGAACAACAGGTCCAGCAGTGTCCTATTTGGGGAGCGACAGGTCCAGCAGTGTCCTGATTGGGGAGCGACAGGTCCAGCAGTGTTCTGATTGGGGAGCGACAGGTCCAGCAGTGTCCTGATTGGGGAACAACAGGTCCAGCAGTGTTCTGATTGGGGAACAACAGGTCCAGCAGTGTTCTGATTGGGGAGCGACAGGTCCAGCAGTGTCCGGATTGGGGAGCGACAGGTCCAGCAGTGTCCGGATTGGGGAGCGACAGGTCCAGCAACTCAAACCGGCCATCACTTGCTTCCCAACATTGTGTAACTGAATGTTATGGTCGCCCCACCCCAAACCAAGAAAATTAATGTCACTCCCAGTCTCTTTGTACATTCATGTCCTAGCACTGTCTTATTGTACATTCATGTCCTAGCACTGTCTTATTGTACATTCATGTCCTAGCACTGTCTCATTGTACATTGATGTCATAGCACTGTCTCATTGTACATTCATGTCCTATCACTGTCTCATTGTACACTCATGTCCTATCACTGTCTCATTGTACACTCATGTCCCAGAACTGTCTCATTGTACATTCATGTCCTAGCACTGTCTCATTGTACATTCATGTCCTAGCACTGTCTCATTGTACATTCATGTCCTATCACTGTCTCATTGTATATTCATGTCCTAGCACTGTCTCATTGTACATTCATGTCCCAGCACTGTCTCATTGTATATTCATGTCCCAGCACTGTCTCATTGTATATTCATGTCCTAGCACTGTCTCATTGTACATTCATGTCCTAGCACTGTCTCATTGTACATTCATGTCCTAGCACTGTCTCATTGTACATTCATGTCCTAGCACTGTCTCATTGTATATTCATGTCCTAGCACTGTCTCATTGTACATTCATGTCCCAGCACTGTCTCATTGTACATTCATGTCCCAGCACTGTCTCATTGTATATTCATGTCCCAGCACTGTCTCATTGTACATTCATGTCCCAGCACTGTCTCATTGTATATTCATGTCCCAGCACTGTCTCATTGTATATTCATGTCCCAGCACTGTCTCATTGTACATTTATGTCCCAGCACTGTCTCATTGTACACTCATGTCCCAGCACTGTCTCATTGTATATTCATGTTTATACCGAGAAGCACATTTCGGAGAAAACTAACAAACCAAACGAAAGTGTGATCAAAGTCAGTTGATGAGAGGGACACTTTGTCAACATGGATGAGAACAACAAGCAGTAATGTCACTTTGTCAACACGGGTGTGAACAACAAGCAGTGATGTCACTTTGTCAACACGGGTGTGAACAACAAGCAGTATTATCACTTTGTCAACACGGGTGTGAACAACAAGCAGTAATCTGGTTGGGGCTGTGAGTAAAGTGTGCCCTTTATCGCTTGTCATGTACGGGGAATGTAGTCATCTGCGTGCATATTCAGATGCCAGTTTGAGTCAATTGAAAGAATGCATCGGTCAGCTGAAGGTTGGTGGTACTGGTGATGATTCATCATATTTTGGGTACATTTGTCAGTCTGTGCCACATTCATCAGTGGTTATGGAAAGAGGCGGTGAGTTCATGAATATTTAACTGGAGAAACAGTTACCGTTTGAATAGCGAATTGAAGGGGCGATGAGGGCATGACTGCTGAAGTGAGTAGAGTATACACTCAGGGGTAGATTTGTCTTTCCTTAGGACCTTAATCTATCTTTGGATACTGTCATGATGTCTCCGCGGACATCATTAGCTTCTCCAGATACGTATTTGTTGACATTTTAAAACACTTGCAGAAACAAGGCAAAACGTTGAATATCGGAGCAGCTTGCGTACAGTTTGGAAAACAAATGATGTCCAGTGTTGTTTTTATTCTTAAATGTGGACAGTAGATAATGCAAGCATTTTATATCTTCATTTCCAAAATGACGTTTGTTGTGATGTCAGATATCCCATACTGCTACTACCTTAATTCCATTCATAAGTTGATAATAAGATTCTCAAATCATCGGACAACTATCACCACTATTGTCCAACAAGGAAATAACACTTGAGGAAAAACATGCACTCTATATATACGATCTTCATCCCAACGTTGTGCTTCCATTCAAGAAAAATAACCACTACCGAGATGTAATGTATTAGACGAATGACTGGAAACAGCCTGATAGATAAAATCAGAATTGAAAAAGTGAGAAGAAAAAAAAATAGAAATAGTTCCCCCTATAGAATACATAAAGAAACATCAGATAAAATGGCTGGTCACGTGATAAGGCAGAAAAAGCAAAACACAACAGATTGAACCCTCAATAATCGTTGCGAGAACACCAAGGGTCGACCACGAAAAATATGGATTGATGGAATATTAGAAACACTAAGAAACATCAACAGCAGAGGCAAACGAAAGAGTAAAGACTGCAAATATTATCCCCCCCCCCCCAATCCCTTTCCAAATCGACGTTGAAAGGCAAATCAGGAAGTAAAGAAGAAGAAGATATGGCTGATGATCTGTTTCGGACACGTCTCATATAACTATATTAATCTCTTGCAAAAAGTTAACGACCTGTCTCATGTTATCATTTGTCATTCTACAATTTGTCCCTAATGTGCTTCTTTCTTGAAGCGGCACGTCTTAACTCTGCCTTTCTCGTGAAGTAGACAACACAAAGGCCGCATTTTGAGTGTGCTCTGCAACCGAAGTCGGTGATCGCTATTTTCATAACGACAACATATCAGTGAGTCACACTATAGCGTGGCACAAGTAGTACAACAGTTAAAGGGACAAGGAATGCACGTTTTGTTCACTAGTTTATTATTATTTGTATTGTATTTTATTCCAGGTTCTCTTAAAGTCCATTCTATAGTGCCCTTGCTGTAGGTCAGTCCTGCCTGTTACTGTCTTAGACTTTCTGGGGGTTGGCTAGTCTACAGCAGAGATAGCCAGATGGACCCGCGTGCCAGATCCGGCCCGCCAGTCTATTTTTCTTGGCCCTTGAAGCCTCCACAGAAACTTTTTATAATAAACATCTATAAATAAAAACCAAAGTTGCAGTCGATTAAAAAGAAAATAATATAAAGGTAACTTTGAAATAAATAATGACATGTCTTATTACAAATAATAAAATATGTCGTCATGGTGCAAGCATTATTTATATATGACTAAATCACATAATGTAATTGTTGACAATACTCTTAAGGTTGGTCCTCTGGTCCCTTGGCTATAATCCGGCCCTCGGTCAACCTTAAGTTGGCCACTACTGGTCTACAGGTAAGACGTCGGTCTCTGGGCTGGAAGGTCTGGGGTTAAAATCCTACCAGAGGCGACGAGAACTCGTCAAAACTGAATCCGTGGTTTCTTCGTGGTCTCTTGGTAGTTAGTTTCTATGCTGGAGACAGAAATAATAATAAATGAATATTATTATAGAGGGAAACTTCCGGGGCGATAATCAGCGAATCAATTCAGAGGAAGAGGTATGTTTACAGCACTCGGAAAAATTGACAAATAATCAACAACAGAAACAAATATGGACCAAAGCAGGATCGAACCCGTGGCACTGCGCCTTGCCACGAAGAGCCAAACGCTGGCCCACTGATATATCACGAGGTCTCGTATACACTGGCGCAAGTTAAAGAACACATGGCAATTGGGGGGGGGGGGGGGCGGGGGAGGGAAGTAGGTTAAAAGAAATGGCCGCTGCCCGTGAACAATTGACAGCAAAAACATCGATTGATTCCAGATCGTGCTACTACGGAGTTCGTGCACGTGGGTCAGGATTTTCCTCGGAGGTTCTTGATAATGCTGGGGTAAAATGGGAGCACGGAGTGCAGTTACCATGATGAAAACGTCACTTTCTCTTTCTTGTATTGTTTGATATTCCAAACATTTATTCAGGACAAAATACCCTCACCGCGGTGAATGGTGCGCGTCTCACCTTGATAACGGGGTGGGGTGGGGGGGTGTGTGTGATAAACTGGTCGTCTAAATACTGATAGCCAATGCCCATCTATGGCCATATCGTCATATTGACAGGTTCTTGATATTCGCCCATCTCTTGATATTAAACTCCCGTCTATAAGCGCTATCGTTCTCAGCAGAAACTGCTTTTTGTCATTTTTAAAAAAATACTCCCATTTATATTTGCTATCGTCCATATCTTCTTGATGTTAAACTCCCATTTATATTTGCTATCGTCTATATCTTAATGTTAAACTCCCATGTATATTTGCTATCGCCAATCTTTTGATGTTAAACTTCCATTTATAACGTTATCGCAAACAGTCCTTGCTATTCGCCCATCTCTTGGTACGAATATCTTACCAATCTTCTTCTTGCCCTCACTTTGCTACCTTGAATAGTTTTGTTTAGGATAACCATCTCAGATTTACTAGAAATTACAGTTTTGTTCCATTTATCTGTCAGTATCACTAATTTATTCCTAGTTTTATTTTCGCCGAGTAATTTCTTAATTTTTTTTTCTTTTAAGCTCACGTTCTAAATTAATTGTGTTATTAAATCTAGAAAGCAATTTTTAAAAGAAAGCAGGACAACAAGTGTTTCTTGTAAAATAATTTTCGTTTAGTGTTAATTAGTGCCAGCTTAACGTTTGACCCTTGACCCTACTGGCTAAGAAATGTGTGGCAACTATCGCCCTGGTTCCAGTAGTCTCTGACCTGCAATCACGTGACAAAAGTAAATTTGAGAACAAACAAGGCTACGATGCAATAATCTATATGGAAACATTTAATTCCCAGTGAAATTATAAGGTTGAAAAGATAATTCGTGCTTTAACTTTGATTCTTATTTACGCATCTGTTCTTGCATTCTTCCTGGTAATCCGTCATCAACTTTTGTAATGGTTGTTCCATTTTAAAAAAAATAATAATAATAATGTGCCACCACCACCACCACCTTGCAACACATTAAACATGACATGAACACCCCTATCGATTTTATATAATGGAATCATCCGGTAAAACTCCCTTGGCGTGAGGCCAAGGCTTGAGCTCCCTAGCCAGGGCGGCCTTGTCAGTCCCAGGTTGTTGTTGACCTATTTTGCGCAGTCCAACGTGATCGTGAACGATGCAGATGGAAATATACGACTGCAACAGTTCAGTGTACTTTGGTGATTCTTTGAGTAGCTCTCGGGCACCCCCCCCCCCCCTCCCTCCATTATTTAAGGATTTAGCTGAGTGCATATTTTCACAGATTGTATAGATCTCAGAAGTTATAGACATAATAGTAAAAGAGAGCAACAAGAATGGTCTCAGTCTGAATAGTAAGAAAACAGAAGAAATGGGCATATCGAAGAAACAATCTCCACCACCATGCAACGTTAAAAAAACAAAAAACAGGAGAAATCTGAAACAAGTGCAACGCTTCAAATACTTGGACACAATAATAACATCAGATGGAAGATGCACCACAGAAATGAAAAGTAGAATAGTTCAGGACAAAATAGCGTTTCAGAAAATGAGAAAAGTTTTGTGCAACAAGTCTATGTCAATAGAAGAGAGAGAGAGAGAGAGAGAGTTCATCCGTGCTGTATTCTCACCTATGGAAGTGAATCATGGACAGTAGACAAACAAATGAAAAGACGATCCGAGGCCACAGAGATGGAATTTCTCATAAAAATAATGTTGAGAGTTCCCTGGACAGCTAAAAGAGGCCAACACACAAAGGGAGCTGTTTAAAAAACATCAGAAAGAGACAATCCACATTTTTCTGGCACATCATGAGAAGAGTAAAGTTTAAATTCTTGGTTTCAACTAGGAAAAATAGAGAGACCGCGGGCGACAAAGAGAGGAGGTACTGGATAGTTGACGTCATGACCCGAAAAACAGTCAACAAAAGAATTGATACAATGTACTGTAGATAGAGAATTGCGGAAGGACGATCGTCTACATCAACCAGTATGACTCTTGATGATAGTGATCAACCTGAATACAGGAGAACCGAAAGGCAAGCACATAAGCAGTCATTACTTTACCTCAAAGAAGACTGGCTCAGCCAAAATGTATAGAAATAGAAACTATGGAAAGCAAACAAGACCTAAGAGGAATGCACACAGAAATAAAGAGAATGACTAATAAAAATAAAAAAGCCACAGAAGGTGGATGCATTGCAAACAAAAAAGTAAAAATGCTAACAGACAATAAGGATATCATAGATAGATGGCAGGAATATATAACAGAACTATTTCATGATCAAAGGGACAAGAAACCAGTTATAAAATGTACATCAGGCTATAAAATCTTAAAATCTGAGGTGGAAAAAGCTATAAAAACAATGAAAAGGGGAAAAGCAGCAGGACCTGAAAGCATACAGATAGAGATGATACAGGCACTTGAAGATTTTGGCATTGAAGTGATTACAGACATATGCAACGACATATACCACACAGGATACATACCAAATGAACTAAAAACATCAACTTTCATTGCATTGCCTAAAAAGAATGGTGCAGTTGAATGCAGTGACTTTAGAACAATAAGCCTAATGAGCCATGTTACAAAAATCTTGCTAAAAGTTATACAGTGTATAAGGAAGGATTCAGAATAAAATCAATACTGAATTAGATGAGCAACAATTTGGATTTAGGAAAAATAGCGGACAAAAGAAGCCATATTCTGCATGAGAACATTAATCGAAAAATACACAGAAGTAAACAAACCAATATATGCCTGCTTCATAGACTACACCAAAGCTTTTGATAGAGTACACCACAAACAACTTATAGAATGCCTAAAAGAGATACATCTAGATGACATGGATATACGACTAATATGCAATCTATACTGGGAGCAAACAGCAATAATAAAATATAACAAAGAGTTCTCTACACCCATTGATATAAAAAGAGGAGTAAGACAAGGATGCATCCTATCACCAAGCTTGTTCAATCTATACACTGAGCAAATCTTTAAAAACATCATAGAGATGCCAGGCCTACAAATTAATGGAAAGATAATCAATAACCTAAGATATGCTGACGATACTGTACTACTAGCAGAAAATCCTAAAGACCTACAACAATTACTTAATGAAATAAACACGACAAGCAAAAAATATGGACTAGATATGAATATCAAAAAGACTAAAACTATGATCATAAACAAAGAAAATACTCAAAACCCACAAGTGGATATCAAAATTGAAGGAATGGACCTTGAGACAGTTCAGAACTATAACTACCTTGGACATACTATAACCAGTGATGGAAAATGTACAACTGAAATAAACAAAAGAATAGGAATGGCAAAAGTAATTTTAATGTCATGAAGGACATACTAACATCAAAACAAATAACACCAGAACTAAAACTAAGAATAGCAAAATGTTACATCTTCTCAATATTCCTATATGGTGCTGAAACATGGACATTAGACAAGAAAACAGAACAGAGAATTGAAGCCTTTGAAATGTGGATATATAGAAGAATAGGTAGAATTGGATGGAAGGAAAAGAAAACAAATGACAAAGTCTTAAAACAACTAAAAATGAAAAGAGAACTTCTGAACACAATTAGAACAAGACAAATGCGATTCTTAGGCCATGTTAAAAGACACAACAGCCTACTGAAAGTGATCCTGGAGGGGAAAATACAAGGTAAAAGAGGCAGAGGCAGACCAAGATTAACATGGACGAGTAACATCAAAAGATGGACAAATCAACCGATGACAACCTGCACCATCAAAGCAAGAGATAGAGCAAAATGGCGCTCCATGGTAGCCAACCTTCGTTGCGGAGACGGCACTCAATGATGATGACTTTACCTCGCTCAGTTATCGGAATATTTTGGTCAAGCGAAATAAGCAACAAGACCTGTTTCAGTAAAATAAAAGTAGTAGGTTCTCTACACATCTTGTTAGGTGTCGGTGATCTTAGACAACTTCACACAAGCTATTATGTCCGACAGAATCCTATCCATAGACAACTTCACACAAGCTAAATATGTCGACAGAATCCTATCCGTAGACAACTTCACACAAGCTAAATATGTCGACAGAATCCTATCCGTAGACAACTTCACACAAGCTGTTATGTCCGACAGAATCCTATCCGTAGACAACTTCACACAAGCTATTATGTCCGACAGAATCCTATCCATAGACAACTTCACACAAGCTGTTATGTCCGACAGAATCCTATCAGTAGACAACTTCACACAAGCTATTATGTCCGACAGAATCCTATCCGTAGACAACTTCACACAAGCTATTATGTCCGACAGAATCCTATCCATAGACAACTTCACACAAGCTGTTATGTCCGACAGAATCCTATCCGTAGACAACTTCACACAAGCTGTTATGTCCGACAGAATCCTATCCATAGACAACTTCACACAAGCTGTTATGTCCGACAGAATCCTATCCGTAGACAACTTCACACAAGCTGTTATGTCCGACAGAATCCTACCCATAGACAACTTCACACAAGCTATTATGTCCTACAGAATCGTACCCATAGACAACTTCACACAAGCTATTATGTCCGACAGAATCCTATCCATAGACACCTTCACACAAGCTATTATGTCCGACAGAATCCTATCCATAGACAACTTCACACAAGCTATTATGTCCGACAGAATCCTATCCATAGACAACTTCACACAAGCTATTATGTCCTACAGAATCCTATCCATAGACAACTTCACACAAGCTATTATGTCCGACAGAATCCTACCCATAGACAACTTCACACAAGCTATTATGTCCTACAGAATCCTACCCATAGACAACTTCACACAAGCTATTATGTCCTACAGAATCCTACCCATAGACAACTTCACACAAGCTATTATGTCCGACAGAATCCTATCCATAGACACCTTCACACAAGCTATTATGTCCTACAGAATCCTATCCATAGACAACTTCACACAAGCTATTATGTCCGACATAATCCTATCCATAGACAACTTCACACAAGCTATTATGTCCGACACAATCCTATCCATAGACAACTTCACACAAGCTATTATGTCCGACACAATCCTATCCATAGACAACTTCACACAAGCTATTATAGCACACGGCCGCTTTCCTGCTCGCAAATATTAGTCCAAGATTGCGCCTCTAAAGTTACCTGTGTTGTGACCATATTTTTTCCATTCACTGCACATGTTTGGGTGGTGCTGTCAGTATTACGCCAGGCCGCCATTACTTCCCTGCAAAATCTGTGGTGCCCATTTTTACCGGTGAACCCCCGGAAAAATCCACCACTTCGAGTAATCGACCCCGGACCCTTCTGGCCAGGCAGTGAAGCGCACTAGCCACTTGGCCAACGAGACTGTTCACGTAGGGCAGTCCAAATAAACGCGCTGAACGATAATAGGCAGACGTTTGAAGAGATGCTGGAACAACAGCTGCCATGTAATGGAGACAGTGTCGGATCTAAACTCGGTGGGGCAAGGTTCTTTCCCGGCACCCCATCCCTCAACCCATCTTTAAAAATAAACACTAGAAGGATTCACAAAACTTGAAATCATTAACTGGCATGAAACATGCCATCATAATTGAGTGCCGTCTCCGCATCGAAGGTTGCCTACCATGAAGCGCCATTCTGCTCTGTCTCTTGCTTTGATGGTACAGGTTGTCATAGGTTGACTTGTCCATCTTTTGATGTTACTCACCCATGTTAGTTTTGGTCTGCCTCTTCCTCTGTTACCGTGTACTTTCCCTTCCAAGATCACTTTTATTAGGCTGATGTGTCTTGTAACATGCCCGTAAACTCTCAGTTGTCTTGTTTATGAAAAAAGTATAGTCCCAAAAACAAGATATGAACATTTGTTGCGGCCCCTCGGATTGTGTGGCTCTAAGCTACTCAGCTTATAGGTAAATCCAGCCCTGACTGGAGGAAGGACGAGAGAAGGCGACAGAGCAAGGATAACATGGCATGATATAGTGCAGACATAACAGTATATGTCAGACATATAGCACCTTATGAAGAATGGCTACATACCATTTTGTTTGTTGCCAACGAGGCGTGTAAGTCGCTGATTGCATTTCCGGTCTCTGACCAATCAACAGGAGGACAGTGTGCTAAGCTCTCAGTAATTGGAAGACTTCCAGTGCCACACATTTTTAAATTCAGAGCCGTGAGATCAATACAGGAACCGTTTAAGTGCACACCTAACGCTAATTGGGGGGGGGGGGGGGGGGGTGACCTGACTGTGGGGATACTTCGTGAAAACCATGCAAAACAAACTATATAGTGGGCCAATCTTGCAACGTGGATGTTTATCGTGGACATTAATTGCACGAACAAAAAACATAGAAATCTCTGATGTGTTTTTGTATTAAAGAATATTTGGAATCCCAGGGTTAGCAAAAGAGAAGTCGCACTGAATACATGTCAACAACAACATCAAAAAAAAAAATGTAAGCTATAAACATAAAATCAAATCGGTCCTGTTGTATGGATCAGAATCATGGACAAAATCAACCAGGATTATAAGGAGGCTGCAGGAATTTATTATCACTTGCTTAAGTAGGGCATTTCAGATTGGCCAGAGTTAGCATCAGCAGATGAGGAACCGTGACAGAAAGAAAATCATCCCTAGTGGATGAAGCGTTCTGTATAGGACTCTGGGAATGGATCGCACATATACTTTGAAAACTCAATGCAAGCATAGCCAGACAAGCTTTCACCTGGAACCATAGGGCAGTAGTAGAAAGACTTCATACATAAGTAACGGTAAGGAAAACAATCTTTGTGACGGGCGGGAATGGGGTGCTCATAGATATATAAACATGTAGTTCTGTCATTTGTTATACTTTCACATTACCTAGTGTCATAACTTCACATTACTAAGTGTTATAACTTCACATTACTAAGTGTTATAACTTCACATTACTAAGTGTCATAACTTCACATTACTAAGTGTTATAACTTCACATTACTAAGTGTCATAACTTCACATTACTAAGTGTTATAACTTCACATTACTAAGTGTCATAACTTCACATTACTAAGTGTTATAACTTCACATTACTAAGTGTCGTAACTTCACATTACTAAGTAGTATAACTTCACATTATTAAGTGTCATATCTTCACATTACTAAGTAGTATAACTTCACATTACTAAGTGTCATAACTTCACATTACTAAGTGTCATAACTTCACATTACTAAGTGTCATAACTTCACGTTACTAAGTGTCATAACTTCACATTACTAAGTGTCATAACTTCGCATTATTAAGTATTATAACTTCACGTTACTAAGTATCTTAACTTCATATTACTAAGTATCATAACTCTACATTACTAAGTTTCATAATTTCACATTATTACGTATCATAACTTCACATGATTAAGTGTACTAACTTCACATGATTAAGTGTACTAACTTCACATGATTAAGTGTACTAACTTCACATGATTAAGTGTACTAACTTCACATGATTAAGAACACAATTGATTGTTGTTGATGATCGATCATTCCTGTTTCTGACTTGACCACAATATGAACGTGACATCCATCACAGTTTGATGCTCCAGTCGATCCGGCTGAAAAAAAGGTACCTACTTCAGTTAGTTGGAGTAGGTAAATATATTTAAATGGTAGGAGCACTGGCCCCCTCTCTCGTCTCTAAATTCCGTGACCTAGTACGGCGAAGTTTTATACATCACCCCCCTCACCACCATCATCATCATGTACCATACCGATTGACGTAGGCGATCATGTCCTTCCACAGTTTTCTGTCCACGGTAAATCGTATCAGTTATGTTGTTGACTGTTTACAATGCCACGACACCAAGCTTTCTAGTCTCTTCTCACTTTGTCGTCCAATCTCTCTTTCCCTGTATTCCCTCTTCTATCTTCTTCTTCTTCTTTCCTTCTTCATCTGCATTTCAGCGTCGAGGGGGCCCTCTTCTATAACAACGTAAAGGTTGTCTCGAGACACCTTCTATTTTAAGTCGCGCAGAACGGACTGTGAGAGGAGGTCAATTTGTTGTAAATGACAGAGTAGGAACATGTATTGATAGTTCAACTTGCAGGAGTCGTGAGTATTGTGTGAACATTGAAGCAGAGAGGTCATAGCATAATTGTGAACGAAGGGCGTGATAGAAGTGCTTGATTGTTGTTTTAAAGGGGAAATAATTGCAGTTGAAGTGAAGCTAAACAAAAAGGCGGTGCCTCGTTAATGCATGATTATGGAACTAAGGGGGGTACTGTTTGTGCGTTCGTGACCCGCACTTGTTCCAGTGCTAAACACATTCTCGCTGTCTGCAAACCCTAGCTGGTTGTCACAATTACACCAGGCTGTCATTGCGACAGAAACAGAATTGTATCGTTCGTTCGCTTTCGTCAGCTTTGACCTCTGACGAAGTCCCACCCACTCAATTTTGTGGGACTGAATTTTGCGTGTAAAGTCTGTTTTATCCCATTACAGGATGCCCCTCGCCATGCAGGCAGATTTACTCCGACTTCAGAGGTACTAATTTTTAGGGAATTAGTAAAACCCAGGTGTCCTCGCCAGGGTACGAACCCCGGCTGTTGCCGTGGTAAGCCAACCGCCTATCGATTGCGCTAACCGGACACCCACAGAATTGTATGTTTAGGCACTATCACTGTTGATTCTTCACAAAAATTATTTTTCTTCAAAGTTTATAATGAAACGTTTCCATGGAGACAAAGGCTTGAAGTAACACCAGTTGAAAGAACAACTATGTGTATGACCACACGAAGCTTAATCTCTACTTTTAGACATTAATTAACAACAGCCAACTTTTTTGGGCTAGAATACATTGAAGTATTACTTATTTGTAATCCTTGGAGTAGTAAAATTAGCAACAGCAAAAAGGTTAACAAAAATTATTATGTTGTATGGATCAGAAACATGGACAACATCAACCAGGAATATGCGGATGTTTTCGGGTTTTCAGTTATCTAGCAACTAGCTGTATCAGCTAGAATGCATTGAAACATACAAACCTTTAAAAAAATATATATTTCGAATCAGAGACATAAAAAAAAAAAAATCGGAAAAAAGAATAAATTCTGTTGTATGGATCAGAAACATGGACAACATCAACCAGGAATATAAGAACATTTTCCAGTTTTCAATTAACAAATAACAACCAGATCTTTGGGCTTAGATTAGCTAGTTGGCGCCAAGCGGTTATCACAGAAGCTTCACTCCAACAATATAGCAATCATCGCGGTTGTTAGATAACAATAACGGTCTGAATAACCCAGAAAACCGGATCTGGCTTCCCCCATAGAAAATATACACGTCACTAGTAACAGTAACATTTTCTAAGGGCCGGTTGGCTATAACGTTATAGTGGTGTTATCTGTTATAACTTCACGTTGCTAAGTCGCACAATTTCTTTTGGATGGATCAGTTCTGGGTTTTTTTTTTTTTTTTTTTTTTTTAATATTTTTTTTTTACCAATTATAGTTACATGTGTTATTATAGCATGTTTTAATGTAATACAGTTACGTTTGGTTGACAGAGAGAGCAAAGTAACGATCGTTGGTGTTTGATGTCACAACGCTAACTACAACTTGATTGAGGACGAACCTAGTTTGATGTCACAACGCTAACTACAACTTGATTGAGGACGAACCTAGTTTGATGTCACAACGCTAACTACAACTTGATTGATGACGAACCTAGTTTGATGTCACAACGCTAACTACAACTTGATTGAGGACGAACCTAGTTTGATGTCACAACGCTAACTACAACTTGATTGAGGACGAACCTAGTTTGATGTCACAACGCTAACTACAACTTGATTGAGGACGAACCTAGTTTGATGTCACAACGCTAACTACAACTTGATTGAGGACGAACCTAGTTTGATGTCACAACGCTAACTACAACTTGATTGAGGACGAACCTAGTTTGATGTCACAACGCTAACTACAACTTGATTGAGGACGAACCTAGTTTGATGTAACAACGCTAACTACAACTTGATTGAGGACGAACCTAGTTTGATGTCACAACGCTAACTACAACTTGATTGATGACGAACCTAGTTTGATGTCACAACGCTAATTACAACTTGATTGAGGACGAACCTAGTTTGATGTCACAACGCTAACTACAACTTGATTGAGGACGAACCTAGTTTGATGTAACAACGCTAACTACAACTTGATTGAGGACGAACCTAGTTTGATGTCACAACGCTAACTACAACTTGATTGATGACGAACCTAGTTTGATGTCACAACGCTAATTACAACTTGATTGAGGACGAACCTAGTTTGATGTCACAACGCTAACTACAACTTGGTTGAGGACGAACCTAGTTTGATGTCACAACGCTAACTACAACTTGATTGAGGACGAACCTAGTTTGATGTCACAACGCTAATTACAACTTGATTGAGGACGAACCTAGTTTGATGTAACAACGCTAACTACAACTTGATTGAGGACGAACCTAGTTTGATGTAACAACGCTAACTACAATTTGATTGAGGACAAACCTAGTTTGATGTCACAACGCTAACTACAACTTGATTGAGGACGAACCTAGTTTGATGTCACAACGCTAACTACAACTTGATTGAGGACGAACCTAGTTTGATGTCACAACGCTAACTACAACTTGATTGATGACGAACCTAGTTTGATGTCACAACGCTAACTACAACTTGATTGAGGACGAACCTAGTTTGATGTCACAACGCTAACTACAACTTGATTGAGGACGAACCTAGTTTGATGTCACAACGCTAACTACAACTTGATTGAGGACGAACCTAGTTTGATGTCACAACGCTAACTACAACTTGATTGAGGACGAACCTAGTTTGATGTAACAACGCTAACTACAACTTGATTGAGGACGAACCTAGTTTGATGTAACAACGCTAACTACAATTTGATTGAGGACAAACCTAGTTTGATGTCACAACGCTAACTACAACTTGATTGATGACGAACCTAGTTTGATGTCACAACGCTAACTACAACTTGATTGAGGACGAACCTAGTTTGATGTCACAACGCTAACTACAACTTGATTGATGACGAACCTAGTTTGATGTCACAACGCTAACTACAACTTGATTGAGGACGAACCTAGTTTGATGTCACAACGCTAACTACAACTTGATTGATGACGAACCTAGTTTGATGTCACAACGCTAATTACAACTTGATTGAGGACGAACCTAGTTTGATGTCACAACGCTAACTACAACTTGATTGAGGACGAACCTAGTTTGATGTAACAACGCTAACTACAACTTGGTTGAGGACGAACCTAGTTTGATGTCACAACGCTAACTACAACTTGATTGATGACGAACCTAGTTTGATGTCACAACGCTAATTACAACTTGATTGAGGACGAACCTAGTTTGATGTCACAACGCTAACTACAACTTGGTTGAGGACGAACCTAGTTTGATGTCACAACGCCAACTACAACTTGATTGAGGACGAACCTAGTTTGATGTCACAACGCTAATTACAACTTGATTGAGGACGAACCTAGTTTGATGTAACAACGCTAACTACAACTTGATTGAGGACGAACCTAGTTTGATGTAACAACGCTAACTACAATTTGATTGAGGACAAACCTAGTTTGATGTCACAACGCTAACTACAACTTGATTGAGGACGAACCTAGTTTGATGTCACAACGCTAACTACAACTTGATTGAGGACGAACCTAGTTTGATGTCACAACGCTAACTACAACTTGATTGATGACGAACCTAGTTTGATGTCACAACGCTAACTACAACTTGATTGAGGACGAACCTAGTTTGATGTCACAACGCTAACTACAACTTGATTGAGGACGAACCTAGTTTGATGTCACAACGCTAACTACAACTTGATTGAGGACGAACCTAGTTTGATGTCACAACGCTAACTACAACTTGATTGAGGACGAACCTAGTTTGATGTAACAACGCTAACTACAACTTGATTGAGGACGAACCTAGTTTGATGTAACAACGCTAACTACAATTTGATTGAGGACAAACCTAGTTTGATGTCACAACGCTAACTACAACTTGATTGAGGACGAACCTAGTTTGATGTCACAACGCTAACTACAACTTGATTGAGGACGAACCTAGTTTGATGTCACAACGCTAACTACAACTTGATTGATGACGAACCTAGTTTGATGTCACAACGCTAACTACAACTTGATTGAGGACGAACCTAGTTTGATGTCACAACGCTAACTACAACTTGATTGAGGACGAACCTAGTTTGATGTCACAACGCTAACTACAACTTGATTGAGGACGAACCTAGTTTGATGTAACAACGCTAACTACAACTTGATTGAGGACGAACCTAGTTTGATGTCACAACGCTAATTACAACTTGATTGAGGACGAACCTAGTTTGATGTCACAACGCTAATCACAACTTGATTGAGGACGAACCTATTACCACTTGGTGTTTGATGTCACAACGCTAACTACAACTTGATTGGGGACGAACATATTACCACTTGGTGTTTGATGTTACAACGCTAACTACAACTTGATTGTGGACGAACATATTACCACTTGGTGTTTGATGTCACAACGCTAACTACAACTTGATTGAGGACGAACCTATTACCACTTGGTGTTTGATGTCACAACGCTAACTACAACTTGATGAGGACGAACCTATTACCACTTGGTGTTGATGTCACAACGCTAACTACAACTTGATTGTGGACGAACATATTACCATTTGGTGTTTGATGTCACAACGCTAACTACAACTTGATTGGGGACGAACCTATTACCACTTGGTGTTTGATGTCACAACGCTAATTACAACTTGATTGAGGACGAACCTATTACCACTTGGTGTTTGATGTCACAACGCTAACTACAACTTGATTGAGGACGAACCTATTACCACTTGGTGTTTGATGTCACAACGCTAACTACAACTTGATTGGGGACGAACATATTACCACTTGGTCACGTTTGAAACATAAGCTTATCATCTTGTAATTTTATGCACATTAAGACAGCTACCGCAACACCACTTTTGCTCACACTTCGCCACCTTCCGAAAGCGACTGGGCACCCATAGGTTTACCAAAACATCGGCATGTAATGTGGGTACGTTATCCACAAATCCTTCCCAAGTTAGCTGGAAGTAGAAACAAACTCCCATCCCCTGTTTGAATACTTCCGTCTGTGGCACTAGCTTATGTCAGTCATGCATACGTTCTGTTGATGCAATCATCGTTCAAGTGCTTTACATGTGCAACAGAAGATTCCCACGCCTGACCTTCAGGTGGACACTGGCTGGCAAAAGAAAACAAGGAAGGCGGAAATAAATTCTATGAACATTTACCAGAGAGGGCTGAAGCAAGATTATAACAAATTATCGTCAGACATGAAGAGTTATGACTTCAACCCGAGTAGAACAAATTATCGTCAGAGTTATGACTTCAACCCGAGTAGAACAAATTATCGTCAGAGTTATGACTTCAACCCGAGTAGAACAAATTATCGTCAGAGTTATGACTTCAACCCGAGTAGAACAAATTATCGTCAGACATGAAGAGTTATGACTTCAACCCGAGTAGAACAAATTATCGTCAGACATGAAGAGTTATGACTTCAACCCGAGTAGAACAAATTATCGTCAGACATGAAGAGTTATGACTTCAACCCGAGTAGAACAAATTATCGTCAGACATGAAGAGTTATGACTTCAACCCGAGTAGAACAAATTATCGTCAGACATGAAGAGTTATGACTTCAACCCGAGTAGAACAAATTATCGTCAGACATGAAGAGTTATGACTTCAACCCGAGTAGAACAAATTATCGTCAGACATGAAGAGTTATGACTTCAACCCGAGTAGAACAATTATCGTCAGACATGAAGAGTTATGACTTCAACCCGAGTAGAACAAATTATCGTCAGACATGAAGAGTTATGACTTCAACCCGAGTAGAACAAATTATCGTCAGACATGAAGAGTTAGACTTCAACCCGAGTAGAACAAATTAATCATTTATCGGTACATCGGCAACCCGGCATATAGCAGCGATATGTATAATCTCTTTAGAAAAATCGGTTGGGAGTTATGCGCTGTGATCACATGGTATTTCCGTTCGCTGACTCGCTTGCTCCGCGCAATATTTTATTTGTGTTCTTTTTTCTTTCCACGTATTTCTCCACCTCCACACCCCCTCCTCTTTCTTTTTAATTTAATGTTATTTTTACGTGTGTTCGTGTTACGCTTTTTATTTATACATTTATTTTTAACCCCCCACCCCCTTTTTTTTTTAATATACTGATGAAGCAAGAAGTTGCTGGACCTGTTGACTGGGGAAAGCTAAATGGTTTGTTCAAATTAACGACACTGTTGCATGCCGGGGCGGAATTAACTTACTCGGAATTCTTGTTGGACGGGCAAGGCTCCCGGGGTTCACCCAGCCTCTGAATGTGAGTGCCAGAGTTTGTGTATGGGAAGTGAAGGTGGCCTGGCGTGATACCGACCACATCAGCCAGGAAAAAAAAAATGTGCCGTGGTTCTTTTGAAAATTATGGTCACAACAAACACTATTCATCCCCCTCTCTCTCTTTTTCTCCTTCTCTCTCTCCCTCTCTGTCACTCTCTCCCTCCCTCGCTCTCCCTCTTTCCCTCTCTCTCTCTCTCTCTGTCACTCCCTCTCTCTCCCTCTGTCTCCCTCTCTGTCACTCACTCTCCCTCCCTCTCTCTCCTTCTTTCCCTCTCTCTCTCCCTCTCCCTCCCTCTCTTTCCCTCTCTCTCCCTCTTTCCCTCTCTCTCCCTCTCTGTCACTCACTCTCTCCCTCCCTCTCTCTCCCTCTTTCCCTCTCTCTCTCCCTCTGTCACTCACTCTCTCTCTCCCTCTCTGTCACTCTCTCTCCCTCTCTGTTACTCTCTCTCCCTCACTCTCTCTCCATCTCTGTCACTACTCACTCCCTCCCCCTCTCCCCTCTCTCGCTCTTTCCATCCCTAAGTCTCTCATCTTTCCCCCGCCCTTTTCCCAACAAGGCGTTGAGGAAATCTCCTTACTTTTTACTATACTTGTACCCGGGGCGGTCTATTCCCCGCCCCTGCCTTTATTTTTGTCATCTCCACCCCGCAATAGCCCTCCTCGTGTTCTGTATAGCCAGACGGTGGCTACCGGCCAGATCTGTGCATGTTACTATCTTTCTCTGAGACCCCATGTGGCTACCGGAGCCCCCACGGCGAGGATGGTGTGGGGTGGGGGAATAGTTACTATTAATTGCTGCGCATGTCGTTAGAGGCGATTAAGGAGGTTTGAAATCGTCGCCTATGCGTTTAGGAAGACGTGCACAGAGCGACCTCTTCAACGGGATTTAAATATGCATTTTGGAAAATGCTGTGACAAGTGGTGGGACGGATATAGATAATTCCTGACTGCAATGAAACTGGTTCAATGAACAGAATATAATTCTCTGAGACATTATCTTTACTATTGTCTTGTTAGTTCTACTTTACTATTGTCTTGTTAGTTCTACTTTACTATTGTCTTGTTAGTTCTACTTTACTATTGTCTTGTTAGTTCTATTTTACTAGTGTCTTGATAGTTCTACTTTACTAGTGTCTTGTTAGTTCTACTTTATTATTGTCTTGTTAGTTCTACTTTACTATTGTCTTGTTAGTTCTACTTTACTATTGTCTTGTTAGTTCTACTTTACTAGTGTCTTGTTAGTTCTACTTTATTATTGTCTTGTTAGTTCTACTTTACTATTGTCTTGTTAGTTCTACTTTACTATTGTCTTGTTAGTTCTACTTTATTATTGTCTTGTTAGTTCTATTTTACTATTGTCTTGTTAGTTCTACTTTACTATTGTCTTGTTAGTTCTACTTTACTATTGTCTTGTTAGTTCTATTTTACTATTGTCTTGTTAGTTCTACTTTATTATTGTCTTGTTAGTTCTACTTTATTATTGTCTTGTTAGTTCTACTTTACTATTGTCTTGTTAGTTCTATTTTACTAGTGTCTTGTTAGTTCTACTTTACTATTGTCTTGTTAGTTCTACTTTACTATTGTCTTGTTAGTTCTACTTTACTATTGTCTTGTTAGTTCTACTTTACTATTGTCTTGTTAGTTCTATTTTACTAGTGTCTTGATAGTTCTACTTTACTAGTGTCTTGTTAGTTCTACTTTACTATTGTCTTGTTAGTTCTACTTTACTATTGTCTTGTTAGTTCTACTTTACTATTGTCTTGTTAGTTCTACTTTACTATTGTCTTGTTAGTTCTACTTTACTATTGTCTTGTTAGTTCTATTTTACTAGTGTCTTGTTAGTTCTACTTTACTAGTGTCTTGTTAGTTCTACTTTACTTTTGTCTTGTTAGTTCTACTTTACTAGTGTCTTGTTAGTTCTACTTTACTAGTGTCTTGTTAGTTCTACTTTACTAGTGTCTTGTTAGTTCTATTTTACTATTGTCTTGTTAGTTCTACTTTACTATTGTCTTGTTAGTTCTATTTTACTATTGTCTTGTTAGTTCTACTTTACTATTGTCTTGTTAGTTCTACTTTACAATTGTCTTGTTAGTTCTACTTTACTATTGTCTTGTTAGTTTTACTTTACTAGTGTCTTGTTAGTTTTACTTTACTATTGTCTTGTTAGTTCTGCTTTATTATTGTCTTGTTAGTTCTATTTTACTAGTGTCTTGTTAGTTCTATTTTACTAGTGTCTTGTTAGTTCTATTTTACTAGTGTCTTGTTAGTTCTACTTTACTATTGTCTTGTTAGTTCTACTTTACTAGTGTCTTGTTAGTTCTACTTTACTAGTGTCTTGTTAGTTCTACTTTACTAGTGTCTTGTTAGTTTTACTTTACTATTGTCTTGTTAGTTCTACTTTACTATTGTCTTGTTAGTTCTATTTTACTAGTGTCTTGTTAGTTCTACTTTACTAGTGTCTTGTTAGTTCTACTTTACTATTGTCTTGTTAGTTCTACTTTACTAGTGTCTTGTTAGTTCTACTTTACTATTGTCTTGTTAGTTCTACTTTATTATTGTCTTGTTAGTTCTACTTTACTATTGTCTTGTTAGTTCTACTTTACTATTGTCTTGTTAGTTCTACTTTACTATTGTCTTGTTAGTTCTACTTTACTATTGTCTTGTTAGTTCTACTTTACTATTGTCTTGTTAGTTTTACTTTACTAGTGTCTTGTTAGTTTTACTTTACTATTGTCTTGTTAGTTCTACTTTACTAGTGTCTTGTTAGTTTTACTTTACTATTGTCTTGTTAGTTCTACTTTACTATTGTCTTGTTAGTTCTATTTTACTAGTGTCTTGTTAGTTCTACTTTACTAGTGTCTTGTTAGTTCTACTTTACTAGTGTCTTGTTAGTTTTACTTTACTATTGTCTTGTTAGTTCTACTTTACTATTGTCTTGTTAGTTCTATTTTACTAGTGTCTTGTTAGTTCTACTTTATTATTGTCTTGTTAGTTCTACTTTACTATTGTCTTGTTAGTTCTACTTTATTATTGTCTTGTTAGTTCTACTTTATTATTGTCTTGTTAGTTCTACTTTATTATTGTCTTGTTAGTTCTACTTTACTATTGTCTTGTTAGTTCTACTTTATTATTGTCTAGTTAGTTCTACTTTACTATTGTCTAGTTAGTTCTACTTTACTATTGTCTTGTTAGTTCTACTTTACTATTGTCTTGTTAGTTCTACTTTACTATCATGGACAATAGGACAACAGACAAGGAAATCATTGGAGTCTGTAGAAATTTGGTTTTACAGAAGAATGTTGAGAATACCATGGACAGCTAAGAAGAGTAATGAAAATGTTCTGAAAGAGGTCAAAGCAAAAAGAGAGCTAATTTCCAATATTAGGATGAAACAATCATCATATTTTTGCCATGTAATGAGAAGAGAACATCTGGAATATATTGTAACAACTGGCAAAATTGAGGGACGAAGAGATAGAGGGAAGCAATGAGAAAATATACCAGACAGCTTAAGAGAATGGCTTGGCAGAAGGTCAACAACAGAAATGATAAATAGCTACCGAGATCGAAAATTGTGGAGAAACATCACCTACGCCGCCAGCAGGCCGGTACTTGATGATGATGAATGGCTTCTCAATTCTACTTTATTATTTGTCTTGTTAATTTTACTCTACTATTGTCTTGACAGCTCTACTTTACTATTCTCTTCTCAATTCTACTTTATTATTTGTCTTGTAAGTTTTACTCTACTATTGTCTTGACAGCTCTACTTTACTATTCTCTTCTCAGTTCTACTTTATTATTTGTCTTGTAAGTAGAACTATTGTCTGGACATTGTTCTGGTTATAACGATGACCCACAACGACCTCCCACCCCATTGCAGCACCGATTGACTAGAACAGACTATCTTGAAATATATTTTCTGTTGAATGCACTCCTTCACTGACCGTAGTCCGTGGACGGTACCACTTCTATATCGCCATCTCAGCTTCTTTAATACGCCGCCTCTGTTTTCATCGCTTGCATTTCTTTCACAACAGCGTAGAGAGAATGCGGGGGGTGGTGTGGAGTTGTCTCTCATTATTTTCCTTCCGTCAAGCCTTACGTAATGCCTAGAAAATTGGTGGCCTACGGACAAGTATTGTCTAGCTATAGATTTCTGTGACTGAGCTGCCGTTTACTAACGGTAGTAGTGAGCGAGGAGACTCTTCTAGAATTGATGTCGCGGGGTCGCTTTCATTGGGGGGAATCCAAGTCTAGTCAGTGCCGTCTGCACTTGCAGACTTGGATAGAATTTGATCCTCTATATTTTCTTCATCTTGCTCTTGCGGTAATGTGTTTGTAGAGAATCTTTTCTTTCTCCGTTTAATCACTTTCCTGCTGACATTATAGTAATGGGGGTACATTAAAAAAAAAAAAAAAATTCTGGCAAACGCATTGGTCCAATCCTTTGATGTTTCACTGTCCCTATTTACCACTGTTGTCACCTTGCATTGATAGCATATTCTATCAAATTCATTGGTCCAATCTTTTAATTTTTTTTGTTTTGTTTTTCTCTCCCTATGTACCGCTGTCGCCTCCTTTCTCAATTCATACTCTCTTGCCATCTATAGTTCTATCGTACCCATTCATTCATTCATTGGGCTTTGTCTACACATTGAAAGTTAGCTATCACGGAGTACCATTTTACTCTGTCTCTTGTCTTGATGATGCATATTGTCATAGGTTCCTCTGTCCACCTTTTGATGTTATCAATCTACTTTATTCCTGGTCTCGTCTGTCTTGCACCATCCATTCCAAGATGACTTCTAGAAGGGTATTGTGTCTCTTCACGTGAGACATCCAGTAAATGTCAGTACCTTTTACTTTTTAAAATAAAACAGCACAGCTATACCTTTCTCCTGTTAAACAAACATTTCAAATACACACGTTACAATACGTTCCATTCAAGTAAAAATAGATGAACTCCTAAAGGCGGCATTGATTTAGAATTGAGTTTGTACAGATCAGCGGGATTTGAAATTCACACATAGCATGTACTCATTGAAAGAGATCGTGTGGCTGCCTCTCTCTCCCCCCCCCCCCCCCCCGCTGTGAGCGGAGAAAAGAATAGAGCACTTGTTACCTGCTACACATGTTGTAAGAGGCGACTAAGGTGATTTGGAATCGTCGCCTGTGCAGTAAAGTAGGACATATATGGGGCGATCTTCATCATCATCATCATTGGGTGCCTTCTCCGCATCGAAGGTTGGCTACCATGGAGCGCCATTCCACTCTGTCTCTTGCTTTGATGGTGCAGATTGTCATAGGCTGACTTGTCCATCTTTTGATGTTACTCGTCCATGTTAGTCTTGGTCTGCCTCTGCCTCTTTGACCTTGTATTTTCCCCTCTAATATTACTTTTATTAGACTGTTGTGTCTTTTAACATGACCAAAAAAATTCATTTGTCTTGTTCTAATTGTGTTTAGTAGTTCTTTTTTCACCCTTAGTTGTCCTAAAACTTCCTCGTTTGTTTTTTTTTCTTTCCATCCAATTCTACCTATTCTTCTGTAAATCCACATTTCAAAGGCCTCAATTTTCTGTTCTGTTTTCTGGTCTAATGTCCATGTTTCTGCACCATACAGGAATATTGAGAAGATGTAACATTTTGCTATTCTTAGTTTTAGCCCTGTTGTTATTTGTTTTGATGTTAGTATATTTTTGATGGCATTAAAATTACTTTTTGCCATACCTATTCTTTTATTTATTTCAGTTGTACATTTTCCATCGCTGGTTATAGTATGTCCCAGGTAGTTGTAGTTCTGAACTGTCTCTAGATGTATTCCTTCAACTTTGATATTTAATTGTAGGTCTTGAGAATTTCCTTTGTTCATGATCATAGTTTTAGTCTTTTTGATATTCATATCTAGTCCATATTTCTTTCTTATCATGTTTATTACATTAAGTAATTGTTGTAGATCTTTAGGATTTTCCGCTAGTAGTACAGTATCATCAGCATATCTTAACTTATTGATTATCTTCCCATTAATGTTTATGCCTGGCATCTCTGAGATGTTTTTAAAGATTTTCTGTGTATAAATACAAACAAGCTAGGTGATAGGATGCATCCTTGTCTTACTCCTCTTTTTATATCAATGGGTGTAGAGTTCTCCTTGTTATATTTTAATATTGCTGTTTGCTCCCAGTACAAATTACATATCAGTCGTATGTCTGTGTCATCCAGATTTATATATTTTAGGCAGTCTATAAGTTGATTATGGTGTATTCTATCAAATGCTTTGGTGTAGTCTATGAAGCAGGCATATATTGGTTTGTTTACTTCTATGTACTTTTCCATCAATGTCCTCATGCTGAATATGGCTTCTTTTCTCCCACTGTTTTTCTTGAATCCGAATTGCTGTTCATCTAATTCATTATTAATTTTATTCTGAATCCTTCCTTGTATAACTTTTAGTAAAATTTTGGTTACCTGGCTCATTAGACTTATAAAATCACTGCATTCAACTGCACCATTCTTTTTAGGTAATGCAATAAAAGTTGATGTTTTTAGTTCATTTGGTATGTATCCTGTATGGTATATGTCATTGCATATGTCTGTGTGTGATCACTTCAATTCCTAAATCTTCTAGTGCTTGTATCATCTCTATCTGTATATTGTCAGGTTCTGCTGCTTTTCCATTTTTCATTGTTTTTATAGCTTTTTCTACTTCAGATTTTAGGATTTTATAGCTGGATGTACATTTTGTAAATGGTTTTTTGTCCCTTTCGTCATGAAATAATTTTGTTATGTATTCCTGCCATCTATCGATTATATCTTTGTTGTCTGTTAGCATTCTTCCCTCTTTGTTTTATATACGTCCGTTTCCTGCAGCTTTTTTGTCTTTATTAGTCATTCTTTTTATTTTTGTGTGCATTCCTCTTAAATTTTGTTTACCATAGTTTCGACTTCTAGACATCCTTGGTTGAGCCAGTCTTCTTTTGCCTTTTTGCACATTTTTCGTATTTCATTATCAATTTCCTTGTATCTGGCAGTGTTCTCCGCTTGTCTTCTCTCTTCCATTTTTTTCTAAAATGTTGTCAGTTATCCATTTTTGTTTTACGTTACTTTCCTATTTGGATAATGTGATGCAGGATTCCTGTATGCTGTTTTTTATGCATTGCCATTTGGTTGTGACTTTTTCTTCCGGATTTTCTCTTCTGTACTGCTCAATCCCTTCTTCTAGCAGCTTCTGATATGTGTTCTTTACTTGTACAGCATAAGTTTCTTTTACATCTTTCTGATTTAACGCTGTTATATCTATTGGTGTTGCTGAAGTAGTATTTTGTTTCATTTTCTTTAATTTGATTTTCATTTTAATCATTACAGGATTGTGATCTGAATTAATATCTGCTCCTGGGTAGGTTTTGGCTTTCTTGACGCTGTTCCGGAATCTATCTTTTATCATTATATAATCTATTTGATTCCTCTTTCCATCTCCAGGGCTTTTCCTTGTGTATAATTTCCTTTTCTCTTGCTCAAAGTAGGTGTTACATATTATCAGCCTGTTTTCTTCACAAAATTGAATTAATCTTTCTCCTCTGTTATTTCTATCTCGATCTTATTAACGGAATTTATCGATGCATTTTGGTAAATGGTGGAGCGGATATGGTCAATTCCTGACTACAATGAAACTGGTTCAAAGAATAGAATAGAACAGAACAGAATAGAATAGAATAGAACATAATAGAATAGAATAGAATAGAATAGAATAGAATAGAATAGAATAGAATAGAATAGAATAGAATAGAATAGAATAGAATAGAATAGAATAGAATAGAATAGAATTAAAAAAAAAAAAGTAACGCTCCCGTCACGCCAAGTGGCGTATAGGGAATATGGTGTTAGTGACCATATATTTTACAGACCTTCGGCACATGATTTTTGGGGTAATGAGGTCGGTATTACGCCCGTGCCGCTTTACTTTCCCTGAAAATCCGGTACCCATTAAAGGCTGGGTGAACCCGGAAGCCGTCGTTTGGGATCGAACCCTACCTCTTGTTCTTTGTAGTCCAGTTCATTAACCACTGAGCTATCGTGGCTCCCATATAGTGTTAGTAGCCATAATTTTCACAGACCTTCAACACATGACTTTTGTAGTAATGTGGTCAGTATTACGCCTGTGCCGTTTTACGTTCCCAGAAAAAAAATCCAGTATCCATTTAAGGCTGAGTGGGCCTGGAAGCCGTCGATCTGGATGGAACCGGATCTCTTGTCCTTGAAAACTATGATCATAAACAAGGGTTATACTCAAAACCTACAAGTGGATATGACAGTTGAAGGAATAGACCAGGAAGCAGCTCAGTGCCTCAACTAACTTGGACATACTATAACCGATGATGGAAAATGTAAAAGCGAAATAAACAAAAGAATAGAAATGGCAAAAGGCAATTTGAATGCCATGAAAAAATATACTAACATCAAGAATGAACCCTAAGGCTAAAACAAAAATCAGCAAAATGTTATATCTTCTCAATGTTCCTGTTTTGTGCATAAACATGAACATTAGACAAGAAAACAGAGCAGAAAATTCAAGACTTTGAAATGTGGATTTATAGAAGAATAGGAAGTAAAGAAGAAAAAAAAAACATTCATGAAGTTTTGAGATAACTAAAGATGAAAAGACAACTACCAAATACAATTCAAAAGAGATAAATGAGATTTTTGGAGCATATTAAAAGACATCCGCTTACTAATAGTAATCTTGGAAGGGAAAATACAAGGTAAAAGAGACAGAGGCAGACCAAGACTAACACGGACGAATAACATCAAAAGATGGATAAGTCAACTTATGACAACCTGTACTAAAGCAGGAGAGAGAGCGGAATGGTGCTCCATGGTAGCCAACCTTCGATGCGGAGACGGTACTGAGTGGTAATGATGAAGGCGGAAGCCACTGTGGACGCAGTCAGATTGAACGAACATAATAGCCCCAGTTGAACATTGAGCGTGCTGACTGAACAGCCCTGGGCTTCAGCTTCATCAAACTCCTTCCAAAGGTCTAGCTGGGGCTTCATCTCGTATAGTTTGAAAAGCCCTGGGTACCTTGTCCCACAGCTTGTGGTCAAGAGGAAAACCCGCGTACCCAACACTACACGGTAACCTTAAGACACATTCAACGATAGCGCGCTTTCGCCCTCCAGAAATTCCCACAATTGACCTATTTTCCCTATCTGACTGGGGTCGACCGTGAACATCGGCAAATGGGTGTTTCCTGCACTCTTCTAGATTTGAATGTGTGGGCGTGTGTTTTGTCTCTCTCCGTCGGTGTGTATGTGTGTGCATGTGCCGTTTCCAAGAATTTAAGAAATTCCGAAAAGAGTTTT
Source organism: Megaustenia siamemsis (assembly GCA_032433765.1). Classification (NCBI taxonomy): domain Eukaryota; kingdom Metazoa; phylum Mollusca; class Gastropoda; order Stylommatophora; family Ariophantidae; genus Megaustenia; species Megaustenia siamemsis. The sequence continues at coordinate 66,270,206 of JAVIAB010000041.1, read as the reverse complement.
ATTAAATGTTATTATCATCATCATGTTCCATGGCGGCCCACGGTTGTTGTTTGTGTTGTTGTTCATTTCCTTCCTTTCATGTCCTTGGTTAAAGCGGTCCCCCGGAACAATAACTATAATCGTTGTTTGAATGAGTCACAAGCCTGGTTTAGCTAATGGATCCACGGTTTAGCTAATGGATCCACGGTTTAGCTAATGGATCCAGTGTTTAGCTAATGGATCCAGGTTTAGCTATTGGACCCACGGTTTAGCTAATGGATCCAGTGTTTAACTAATGGATCCAGTGTTTAACTAATGGATCCAGGTTTAGTTAATGGACCCACGGTTTAGCTAATGGATCCTTGGTTTAGCTAATGGATCCACGGTTTAGCTAATGGATCCAGTGTTTAGCTAATGGATCCTGGTTTAGCTATTGGACCCACGGTTTAGCTTATGGGTCCAGTGTTTAACTAATGGACCTACGGTTTCGCTAATGGATCCATGGTTTAGCTAATGGACCCACGGTTTAGCTAATGGGCCCAATGTTTAGCTAATAGATCCAGGGTTTAGTTAGTGAACTAACGTTTTACATACATCTGTTTGTGCTGTCGCTCCGTTTGTACATTTATAAGAACCAGTGTCTTGAACTTTTGTTTGAAATTTATTTCTCTGCGTTTACCTGAGGAGCACTGCAAGGCATGTTAATGCGCTGTCTTTTGATTTAGAGAAAGCTGCTTGACCTAACGCACTAACTTCAACACGATATTCTATGGTTCATCATCATTGGGTGTTGTCTCCACATCAAATGATGGCTACCACAAAGTGCCGTTTTACTCTTGTCTTAATGGTGCATGAGAGCCGCGATAGCTCAGTGGTTAGTGAACTGGACTACAAAGGACAAGTGGTCGGGTTCGATCCCGACCGACGGCTTCCGGGTTCACCCAGCCTTAAATTGGTACCAGATTTTTTTTTCTAGGAAAGTAAAGAGGCACGGGCGTAATACCGACCACATTACCCTAGAAATCATGTGCCGAAGGTCTATAAAAATTATGGCCACTAACATCATAAAATATACACGCTAAAATATACACGCTATACGCTATTTGGCGTGACGGGGCTCTTTACTTACTTTTTTATGGTGCACGTTGTCATTGGTTCACGTGTACATCTTTTGATGTTAGCAGTCCAATTTATTCTTGTTCTGCCCTCTGCCTCGTCAACCATGTACTGTTCCTTCTATGATGACCTTTAGTAGAGTATTGTGTCTCTTCACATGTCCTTCAAATTTAATTTGTATTTATCAAACTGTGTTAAAGTACATGCAGTTTTTTTTGTCATTCTAAGTTGGTTGTGAACTAGACTGTGTGTCTTCTTTTCATTCCATCCAATTGTCCAAATCTACCTATAGATCCACATTTGAGTTTTCATTTAAGGTGATCGAATCTGTTTCCTTTCTTCTATCCCCACCTGCTAGATTAGACAGTCTGTTTTGTTGAGCCCTCACTGGGAAGTCTAGACGATTCTGATATAAACAATCAGCAATGTTTAGAAAGGGGACGTCGCCAAGTTTGTTCTTCGTTCCTTAAGAGAAAAGGAGGAGAATGGGTCAGCCAATGATGTATTATATCTTGAAAGACGGAGGAGCCTAAAGGTGGAGAAGGGATCTGGTCGATCGGGAGTGCTTTTTGGGAAAAGCAGATGTATCTATAACCAACACTTTACAGAACAGACAGTCTGCTTACGCTTTGAGAAATGCTGGGACGGGCGGTGGAGCGGATATGGGGATTCCTCGACTGCAATGAAACTGATTCCACGAATTGATTAGAATAGAATAGCCAAGTTTAGTTGGTTATTGATCAGACAGATTGCGGGCACTTGCCTCTCGGCCCAATATGGGCCATGTTGTGTTTTCCATAACAATCGGCTTACACGAGCTGCTGATGGCCTTTAGCTCGTTCACGGCATGCGGATTTAGTAAGTCAGCCCCGACCTGGACATTGTGATTGACACGTTCAGCTAAGACTCAAACAATAGGGCAGTTTATGTTGAGCCGGATATCGAACAATTCACCTTGGGTCATTTACAAAGGGAAATCTATTAATGTCTGAGCAGTCCATGAATACGCCGTGATAGCTCAGTGGTTAGTGAACTGGACTACAAAGGACAAGATGGTCCGATCCTGATCGACGGCTTCTAGGTTCATCCAGCCTTTAATGGGTACCGGATTTTTTTCTGGGAAAGTAAAGCAGCACAGGCGTAATACCGACCACATTACTCCAAAAATCATGCGCCGAATGTCTGTAAAAATTATGGCCACTAACACTATATTCCCTATACGTCATTTGGCGTGACGGGACTCATTACTTTACTTTAAATCCATGAATAGCAAAACTTCCTAGCAACCAACAACGATAACTCGTAGTGAAAAAAAAAACCAATCCTACTTAATAATAACCAAATGAATTATATATAGTGAGAGAAAAGGGGAGGGGGGGGGGCGCAGGGAGAGTTGGGAATTGAGATGTGTGTTAATTTATAGCGTCAGAAAGGCACAGCAGGCTGGAGAGAACAATAATGGAATGTATGGTTCCAGCAAGACGTCAAACCGAGATGTAGGTGGTTACATCAAGGAGAGCTTGAATGTGACAACAGAAGTGCATGATCTCGCTAGAGTCAGAGATTCTTTCAGACGGGCTGTGAGGATTGCACGTTCTGTGGAAGATCTAGCTAGAGTCAGAGATTCTTTCAGACAGGCTGTGAGGATTGCACGTTCTGTGGAAGATCTAGCTAGAGTCAGAGATTCTTTCAGACAGGCTGTGAGGATTGCACGTTCTGTGGAAGATCTAGCTAGAGTCAGAGATTCTTTCAGACAGGCTGTGAGGATTGCACGTTCTGTGGAAGATCTAGCTAGAGTCAGAGATTCTTTCAGACGGGTTGTGAGGATTGCACGTTCTGTGGAAGATTTGGCTAGAATCAGAGATTCTTTCAGACGGGTTGAGAGGATTGCACGTTCTGTGGAAGATCTAGCTAGAGTCAGAGATTTTTTCAGACGGGCTGTGAGGATTGCACGTTCTGTGGAAGATCTGGCTAGAGTCAGAGATTCTTTCAGACGGGTTGTGAGGATTGCACGTTCTGTGGAAGATTTGGCTAGAATCAGAGATTCTTTCAGACGGGTTGAGAGGATTGCACGTTCTGTGGAAGATCTAGCTAGAGTCAGAGATTTTTTCAGACGGGCTGTGATGAATACAAGGTTCAGCAAAGGAAACGCAACCCGATGATGATTAATTAATTATTTAGTTCGCAGATACATAAGAACAGCCACGTTATGTTTGTTGTGCGTGTGTGTGTGTGTTATGTATGTGTGTGTGTGTACACATATCGGTGGCGTGCAGTGGATTTTTGTTGGGTTATGGTTAAGCTGTGAAGTTTACTGACCACTATTTTGATGTATTAAGTTAACCATGACTAATAAATCACAACCTATTTTGAAGTATAATAAGTTAAACATGACTAATATATACTCTCCTATTTCCTGAAAGCAAATGTTCCTCAAAAACTCCAAATAAGAGGTGCGTGTGGCCGTACGGCTAAAACCGGTGTTCGAAGCCGCAGTAGACAGAAATGATTTTTTCTATCGGGGGTGAAATAATAGTCCTGAGTCTCACACGTCGTGGCGACTGCTTGACCAAGCAGCCCTCGGGTTCTATCATTGCCCCCCCCCACCCCCCCCCCCCCCCCCCCGGACATACACCAGCAATGGTTACTATGTGTCGTCAAGATAGTTTTTTTTTTTTTTTTTTAAATGTTCCGCGAAGCGTGGACGAAGTTTGCGGATGCACCCATGACGTCACATTTGATATGGCCGGTAAGAGCGCCTAAACTCCCTTGTTAACTCTCGCTTCAGATTGGCCACAAAATGGCAATTCGTGCATGGTTAAAACGCTGGCCGTATCAATAACCGTGTTTTACTGTCCCATATTTTAGTACCATCACATTGTGTTACTCGACACAGACTCGGAGTTACCTATGCAACTGTTGGTCTGTTATACAGGACCCAAATTTTCGAGAAAACTAACAATACGTGACTATTCATGTTTACTAATGACATGAAGAGAATGGCTTGGCAGAAGGTCCAACAACAGAAATGCTAATAAATGTCGTGATCTAAGGTTGTGGAGAGACATGATCGCCTACGCCAGCAAGCTTGGTACTTGATGATGATGATTATGATGAATGGCGTTACGGTAATTGTTCAGATTATCATCATCATTATTTAAACCAAACTATTTCTTGACAAAACTCGAGACAAGGCTAGCAAAAGAGGCTATTTAATTTGCCACTTCCTGCAACCATTAAGTCCTCTGGTATTGCGATGCATGTCAAATATATTACGTTTTGTCTTTATGAGCTGGAAACAGTTTTTGACACCTCAGGACACTGTCGTTGTGTGTTATGTTTATTTGTTCTAGTACAGGGTGAAGACGAATGTTTCAGTAATTGTTCAATGGAACATAACGAATCGCCTGTTGTGAATCGATACTCACGTCATTGACGTCAGTTTATGCACGAACTATGATATATATTCAATCACAAATAAAATAAGCAAAGCGCATAAACACTATCAGAAACTAAAATACATAAAAAACTATCAGAAACTAAAGTACATAAACACTATCAGAAACTAAAGTACATAAACACTATCACAAACTAAAGTACATAAACACTATCAGAAACTAAAGTACATAAACACTATCAGAAACTAAAGTACATAAACACTATCAGAAACTAAAGTACATAATACTATCAGAAACTAAAGTACATAAACACTATCACAAACTAAAGTACATAAACACTATCAGAAACTAAAGTACATAAACACTATCAGAAACTAAAGTACATAAACACTATCACAAACTAAAGTACATAAACACTATCACAAACTAAAGTACATAAACACTATCAGAAACTAAAGTACACAAACACTATCAGAAACTAAAGTGCATAAACACTATCAGAAACTAAAGTACATAACACTATCAGAAACTAAAGTACATAAACACTATCAGAAACTAAATTACATAAACACTATCAGAAACTAAAGTACATAACACTATCACAAACTAAAGTACATAAACACTATCAGAAACTAAATTACATAAACACTATCAGAAACTAAATTACATAAACACTATCAGAAACTAAAGTACATAACACTATCAGAAACTAAAGTATATAAACACTATCAGAAACTAAATTGCATAAACACTATCAGAAACTAAAGTACATAACACTATCAAAACTAAATTGCATAAGCACTATCAGAAACTAAAATACATAAACACTATCAGAAACTAAAGTACATAAACACTATCAGAAACTAAAGTACATAACACTATCACAAACTAAAGTACATAAACACTATCAGAAACTAAAGTACATAAACACTATCAGAAACTAAATTGCATAAACACTATCAGAAACTAAAGTACATAAACACTATCACAAACTAAAGTACATAAACACTATCAGAAACTAAAGTACATAAACACTATCAGAAATTAAAGCATATAAACACTGTCAGAAATTAAAGCATATAAACACTGTCAGAAACTAAAGTACATAAACACTGTCAGAAACTAAAGTACATAAACACTATCAGAAACTGTCTCAATTATTGAACAAAGCAACGTTAAGTAAACAAATCAAATGCATGTTTTACGCACACTCAGCGGGCTGAATTCAGCAAATGTGTCAAGAATGGACCCACTGACAAGCTGTGAACTAAACACTAATTCGTGACGTAAACATGCGTGCATGCAGCCATGAAAGAGAGGGGGCATACATTTTCTGTCCATGAACGTGTCTACTATTCCCGTATGCGTCAGTTAAGCAAATTGTGCTCTACAGCCGTGGTTTCTTGTTAGTCAAAACATGGCACAGTTAATTATATTTTGTTTTAACATTTTGATAAGTTGAGTTCAGTTGAAAGGAAGCGTTCTAATGTGACCTGTGATGAGTGTTATGTAAGCACAGCTAATTTAGAATACTCTGAATGCACTCAGTGTGTGTGTGTGTGTGTGCGCGCGTGCATCCGTGCGTGCGTGCGTGTGTGTGTGGTAAAGTAAAAGTAAAGTACCCCCGTCACGCCAAGTGGCGTATAGGGAAATATGGTGTTAGTGACCATACATTTTACAGACCTTCAGCACATGATTTTTGGGGTAATGTGGTCGGTATTACGCCCGTGCTGATTTACTTTCCCAGAAAAAAATCCGGTACCCATTTAAGGCTGGGTGAACCCGGAAGCCGTCGGTTGGGATCGAACCCTACCCTTGTCCGTGGTAGTCCAGTTCACTAACCACTGAGCTATCGCGGCTCCCTTTTTGGGGTAATGTGGTCGGTATTTCTCAGAAAAAAAATATATATACATACATATATATATATATATATATACATACACACACACACACACACACACACATATATATATATATATGCTGGATGGATCGGAGTGTGTGTTGGTGAATGGTGGTGGGTGGATGTGTGTATGTAAATCGGACACATGGTGCAGCCATGAGTAAATCCATCCAATGTAACACGCCATGTCAAACTGTCTTACACCTTGTTGGCTAAGTGTCTCGGTGACAGAGGATTAACGACGTGTCCACTGAGAAAGCTGAGATCCTGGCATGCTGCTGACCACATCACCAATGTAAAAGACCATCATCGTGAGAGAAAAAAATTATTGGTCACTTTTCACTTCTTATTGTTCACCCGTAAAGTGGACGTAGCTACGATGTGTCCCTATATTACGACAAAGCCGCTATATTTTCACCTTTAGGCCCGTCTTCGATATGGGTAAATTTGCTTAAAAATGGTGGCCAGAGGACGCATCAATTTTTGTTTCTCCTCTTTTCACCTTTTAACAGTCAACCGTTCTTTAGTGTACGCGAGTGCATACGTCATTTCCTGTTTTTCGCCATTTTCCTAGAGGGCTAGACATTTGATCACACTACTAGTGAGTGACTCACAAACAAGGGAGGAGTATCTCAACGGCTCGAAGAAATCACGGAATAAATTTTGAAAAATTTCCAACACCTCTGGTGTGATTTGAACCTTGGGCTTTCCTGTCTAGAGGTGGATGTCTTATCTCTAGACCACCCCACCCCACATTAGCCACTGAAGCTATGTTATTTGTCCTGCGACCTTACAAAGCATGATGGGTATTTTGCGTCCCCCTTGTTAATAAGTGGGAGCCCGCGATAGCTCAGTGGTTAGTGAACTGGACTACAAAGGACAAGAGGTCGGGTTCGATCCTGACCGACGGCTTCCGGGTTCACCCAGTCTCAAATAGGTACCGGATTTTTTATGGAAAGTAAAGTGGCGCGGGCGTAATATCGACCACATTACCCCAAAAAAATCATGTGCCGAAGGTATGTAAAATTTATGGTCACTAACACCACATTCCCTATACGCCACTTGGCGTGACGGGGGCTCTTTACTTTTGTTTACTTTTACTTGTAAATAAGTTGTTTATGCAAGATTGTTGGCGAATTGGATAGTGATGAATGTAAGTGTGTCAACATGTCTTCCCTTGTCGTCTGTGACTTATTAGCGTGTGATGAGTTTTAGGAGGAGCTGACGATAGGTGAAGGTTGCTAGGCAATTGGCGCTTATGGGAAATATTGTTCCAGTACCCATTTCTTTTCAGTGATCGTCGAAACATTTTCACTGGTGGGGCGCCCCGTTTGTTTCAGCGCTCGTCGGTGGACACTTTTTTTTCTGTGCGCCCCATTTGTTTGAGCGATCATCGGGGCATTTATTGCAAGAGCGCTCCTTTTGTTTCAACAGTCATCGGTGCATTATTTCTAGGGTGCCCCATTTGTTTTAACGATCATGGGGGCATTTATTACCAGGGTGCCCCATTTGTTTGAACGATCATGGAGGCATTTATTACCAGGGTGCCCCATTTGTTTGAACGATCATGGGAGCATTATTACCAGGGTGTCCCATTTGTTTGAACGATCATGGGAGCATTATTACCAGGGTGTCCCATTTGTTTGAACGATCATGGGAGCATTTATTACCAGGGTGCCCCATTTGTTTGAGCGATCATGGGGGCATTTATTACCAGGGTGCCCCATTTGTTTGAACGATCATGGGAGCATTATTACCAGGGTGTCCCATTTGTTTGAACGATCATTATTACCAGGGTGTCCCATTTGTTTGAACGATCATGGGAGCATTTATTACCAGGGTGCCCCATTTGTTTGAGCGATCGTCGGGGCATTTATTACCAGGGTGTCCCATTTGTTTGAACGATCATGGGAGCATTTATTACCAGGGTGCCCCATTTGTTTGAGCGATCATCGGGGCATTTATTACCAGGGTGCCCCATTTGTTTGAACGATCATGGGAGCATTTATTACCAGGGTGCCCCATTTGTTTGAACGATCATGGGGGCATTTATTACCAGGGTGTCCCATTTGTTTGAACGATCATGGGGCATTTATTACCACGGTGCCCCATTTGTTTGAACGATCATGGGAGCATTATTACCAGGGTGCCCCATTTGTTTGAGCGATCATCGGGGCATTTATTACCAGGGTGCCCCATTTGTTTGAACGATCATGGGAGCATTTATTACCAGGGTGCCCCATTTGTTTGAACGATCATGGGGGCATTTATTACCAGGGTGTCCCATTTGTTTGAACGATCATGGGGGCATTTATTACCACGGTGCCCCATTTGTTTGAACGATCATGGGAGCATTATTACCAGGGTGCCCCATTTGTTTGAACGATCATCGGGCTTTTATTACCAGGGTGCCCCATTTTCTCATCAGAAATGTCTGGTGCTCATTTTCATAGACTGGGTGAACTCAAAAGCCTTGCCGGTCCGCATAAAGAGAGAAAAAAAAATCCTTCATATTATGACATTGAACCCGTACTCTCTTGATCATGAAACGAGCGCACTGTCCTCTCTCAAATCGCGTCAACTGGTAGGATAACCGGAACAAGTCGGCGACAGTTGCAGCTTGTAGGAGAGTGCAGCGGGACAGTACTTGACGTCACCTTCAAGAGAAACAAAGTTACAGCGATGAAGAAGCTAACAACGAATACATTTTTGCCTTTAACAGAAGCAGAGGAATAAATAACAATCGTGTGGTCGAGTTCAACATCTTCTAGAATGGAACTTACAAAGATGCATGCTCGATTCTGGTTGTTAGACAGAAGAGAATCCTGACAAAATTACATTGAGGGGGAAAAAAAGGTAGGGTCGCCCCAGGTGCCCAGGTACTCTAAATCCGACACTGCCTTTAATTCAATTCCTTGATTCTCTCTTCCCGTTTGTTCGTAAAAACAGCGTTCAAAATATATCGAGCATTTTCCATCCCCTCTCTTTGTTTTCTGTCTTATGCGAAATGTTATTTCTACATAATCATGATTCTATAACCAGGGGGGAATTTTACACAATTGAGGGGAGTGGGTTAGGTAGGGGGGGGGGGGGCTTCAACATTCAATTCAAAATATATATAAGCCATGTATGGTGGACTTAACACTACTATTAGCACAATCAACGTTCGAAATAATAACATATAACAGCGAATCCCCACGTAATGATACCCTCGCTGTGTCCTCGAGGATGACGTCAAACTCCACGGCACGCAATTGGCACAGTGGTGTGATGCAGTTCACAGAAAGTTTGGTCAGCGACAAATTGTCCTCGTTTCTCGCTGACATTTTTTTTGGGGTAACTTTCGATTTTCAGAGGAGTGTGGAAAAAGGGAGGAAGGGGAAGAAGGGGGGGGGGGGTGTCCCTTTTTAAAAAAAAAAATAAAAACTCTCGCTCTCGTGCTCGCGTTATGACGTTGCTCACAGCCGCTCGCCTCAGTGTAAATGTGGCGCTTTAGTTCAATGTTCTGGAATGTGGCACTGCTTGTGCATGAAGGTGTCTTCTTGAGTCGGATACATTCTGTTTATTATTGGTATTAATATTTATATCGGATACATTCTGTTTATTATTGGTACTAATATTTATATCAGATACATTCTGTTTATTATTGGTACTAATATTTATATCGGATACATTCTGTTTATTATTGGTACTAATATTTATATCGGATACATTCTGTTTATTATTTGTACTAATATTTATATCGGATACATTCTGTTTATTATTGGTACTAATATTTATATCGGATACATTCTGTTTATTATTGGTACTAATATTTATATCGGATACATGCTGTTTATTATTGGTACTAATATTTATATCGGATACATTCTGTTTATTATTTGTACTAATATTTATATCGGATACATCCTGTTTATTATTGGTACTAATATTTATATCGGATACATTGTTTACTCTTGAAACTAAAATAAAAAAAAGAAGTTCAATTTTTGGACACCCACATAAAGCTTTAGTAAACTTGCCTGATTGCCAGGTTTACTGGAGGTTTTTTCCCCTTCAAATTTGGCCACTGACCAACAATATTTTTGGACACCCACATAAGCTTTAGTCGATTTGCCTAATTGCCAGGTTTACTGGAGGTTTTTTCCCCTTCAAATTTGACCACTGACCAACAATATTTTTGGACACCCACATAAAGCTTTAGTAGACTTGCCTGATTGCCAGGTTTACTGGAGGTTTTTTCCCCTTCAAGATTGGCCACTGACCAACAATATTTTGGACACCCACATAAAGCTTTAGTAGACTTGCCTAATTGCCAGGTTTACTGGAGGTTTTTCCCCTTCAAATTTGGCCATTGACCAACAATATTTTTGGACACCCACATAAAGCTTTAGTAGACTTGCATGATGCCAGGTTTACTTGACGTTTTTCCCCTTCAAATTTGGCCACTGACCAACAATATTTTCGGCATGACCAAGTCTCTAAAAATGGACGTCGGGAATTTATTTTTTTTAATTTTAAAATTGGTGACGGCCTGGTGTGATACTGACCACACCACCCACAAATGTGTCGATGGTCACGGAAAGAATGTGGGGAATCACAAGTTTCTGTGGTGAAAGCTTTACGTGATAGACGACACAGATTTGAACGACGTTCTGCTCAATAGGCCTTCAGCAGGAACAAACAAACCTCGTACAGCACGAGGCTTATCGAGTACCCTTTACCTCTCCCCCCTCCCTCCTTTCCCCTCCCCAGAATTTATTTTCTGTTGGAAACATCCGCCAGTCAAGCCACCCAAACAGTGAAAATGTGTACCCGACTCTTGTTGAGAAAGGAAAGGGATCTGGGAAGAGTACACCAGATCTGGCTTCCCCAGAAGACGTAATTAAGCCAGAGAATGGCGACCGCGCACTCAATTCTACAACATTAATTCTATGTGGGTGTACTTGCCTTTATGAATATTCCAGCGTCACTATGGTTTATGTTAATGACGCTTTATATTTGAGTGCTTTTGAGAGTGTTTCTACATTTTGTGTCATTTGTTTCTATTTAAACCGCACCGAGAAACACATTATTTTCGCGCCGATAATATTTATGAAGGTTTCTCTATTTTTTACGACATTATGTAATTTTTAGAGTTTACCCCGATCTGTCTTTATCCAATTTATAGGGTCTGCTGAAATCTATGACGTATTATCCAGTTTTTGGAGTTTGCCAAGATCTAATTTGACTTATTCAATATTTGGATCTGTTGAATCTGATACGTTCTTTATCAAATTTGGGGGGGGCCTGCGGGAATCTGTTGCAATTTTGCATCATATTTGTGTGGGTGGGGGGTGCCAGCAGTTGCAATTTTGCATCAAATGTGTGGGGTCTGCTTGAGTCTATCACGACCTGTTTCTAATTTTTTGAGTCTGCCAGTTGTCTCTCTCTCTCTCTTTTTTTTTTTTTTTTTTTTTGAGGAACTGGTATAATGGTTACAGGTTCAGTGCTGTTGCCACGTAATGTGCAGAGAGAAATTTTTATCTCACCCCTGATTGGAGCATATCTCTTGACCCTATCGGGAATGAAACCAACGCCTATTTAATTGCAACACGACGGGTTTGTTCCACTCGACCACTCACTCCTGCATCCGCAGACATCGATACGACGATATCACTATCGGTTCCTCCTAATATGGATGCACTGCATAGGTAGGAATCGTACAATGGTTGTGTTTATAGTTTGAATAACGGAACGCCAGAACTAAAATGCCAGGGAGAAGCCGCCGTGTTTTGCGTATTTGCTGGTAGGAGGGATTATATTTGTTTTAACTTGTGTCTGCATTTCGCGGTATTCCAGTGGCTGTGGGATAAGATAGTTGTCGTTTTTATTTTGGATGTATCGCTAGGATAGTGCAGGGATATTTACTGCAGCATCTCGCGACGAGGTAGGTAGTCCGGTTGTTTGTTTCTTCATGAATGATTGCTGTGAGGTTTATTATTTTTTTTCTAGTTCTACGAGTACAGTGTCGTTTACATCAACATTTTTGTTGCAATTTTGCTGCCTCGATAGTTGTAGGGTTAGTTGTTTATTGTTGCGAAGTTATTGATTACAAGACAGCTTTGTTAGTTGTTTATTGTTGTAAAGTTATTATTTACGAGACAGGTTTGTTGTTTTTTGTTGTAAAGTTATTGTTTATGAGACAGTTTTGTTGTTTTTTGTTGTAAAGTTATTGCTTACAAGACAGCTTTGTTATTTGTTTATTGTTGCAAAGTTATTGCTTACAAGACAGCTTTGTTAGTTGTTTATTGTTGTAAAGTTATTGTTTACAAGACAGCTTTGTTAGTTTATTATTTCAAAGTTATTGCTTACAAGACAGCTTTGTTAGTTGTTTATTGTTGTAAGGTTATTGTTTATGAGACAGTTTTGTTGTTTATTATTGTAAAGTTATTGTTTACGAGACAGTTTTGTTAGTTTATTGTTGTAAAGTTATTGTCGACGAGACAGCTTTGTTAGTTTATTGTTGTAAAGTTATTGTCAACGAGACAGCTTTGTTAGTTTATTGTTGTAAAGTTATTGTCAACGAGACAGCTTTGTTAGTTTATTGTTGTAAAGTTATTGTTTACGAGACACTTTTGTTAGTTGTTTATTGTTGTAAAGTTATTGTTTACGAGACAGCTTCGTTAGTTTATTGTTGTAAAGTTATTGTCGACGAGACAGTTTTGTTGTTTATTGTTGTAAAATTATTGTCGACGAGACAATTTTGTTGTTTATTGTTGTAACATTATTGTCGACGAGACAGTTTTGTTAGTTTATTATTTTAAAGTTATTGTTTACGAGACAGTTTTGTGAGTTGTTTATTGTTGTAAAGTTATTGTTTATGAGACAGGTTTGTTAGTTTATTGTTGTAAAGTTATTGTTTATGAGACAGCTTTGTTAGTTTATTGTTGTAAAGTTATTGTTCACTAGACAGCTTTGTTAGCTTATTGTTGTAAAGTTATTGTTCACTAGACAGCTTTGTTAGTTTATTGTTGTAAAGTTATTGTTCACTAGACAGCTTTGTTAGTTTATTGTTGTAAAGTTATTGTTTATGAGACAGTTTTGTTAGTTTATTATTGTAAAGTTATTGTTTATGAAACAGCTTTATTAGTTTATTGTTGTAAAGTTATTGTTTATGAGACAGCTTTGTTAGTTTATTGTTGTAAAGTTATTGTTTATGAGACAGTTTTGTTAGTTTATTGTTATAAAATTATTGTTTATGAGACAGCTTTGTTAGTTTATTGTTGTAAAGTTATTGTTTATGAGACAGCTTTATTAGTTTATTGTTGTAAAGTTATTGTTTATGAGACAGTTTTGTTAGTTTATTATTGTAAAATTATTGTTTACGAGACAGTTTTGTTAGTTTATTGTTATAAAGTTATTGTTTACGAGATAGTTTTGTTAGTTTATTGTTGTAAAGTTATTGTTTACGAGATAGTTTTGTTAGTTTATTGTTATAAAGTTATTGTTTACGAGACAGTTTTGTTAGTTTATTGTTATAAAGTTATGTTTACGAGACAGTTTTGTTAGTTTATTGTTATAAAGTTATTGTTTACGAGATAGTTTTGTCAGTTGTTTATAAATTCAATGTTGTTGTTTGTTACTTGTGTAAAACACGCAATTCAGTGTGCATTGTTTGGCGTGTCGTTTATAATTGCAGTTATTTTTTACAAGACATTTTGTTAAGTGTTGATTTTTGCCGTTTCTGAATCAACTTTTTGAAGCTGTTTTTTATTGCAGTGTTGTGGCTGCTTTGCAAGTTACCTTTTGAAGAAATGTATTTAGTACATACAAGTGCAATGTATTTAGTACATACAAGTGCAATGTATTTAGTACATACAAGTGCAATGTATTTAGTACATGCAAGTGCAATGTATTTAGTACATACAAGTGCAATGTATTTAGTACATACAAGTGCAATGTATTTAGTACATACAAGTGCAATGTATTTAGTACATCCAAGTGCATTGTTTTAGTACACACAAGTACAACGTTATTTAATACACACAAGTGCAACGTTATTTAGTACATGCAAGTGCAGCGTTTTTTAGTACATACAAGTGCAATACTATTTAGTGCAATCAAGTGCAATGTTATTTAGTACATACAAGTGCAATACAATTTAGTGCAATCAAGTGCAATGTTATTTAGTACATACAAGTGCAATACTATTTAGTGCAATCAAGTGCAATGTTATTTAGTACATACAAGAGGAAGGCTATTTAGTACATACAAGTGGAAGGCTATTTGGTACATACAAGTGCACTGTTATTTGGTACATAAAAGAGGAAGGCTATTTAGTACATACAAGAGGAAGGCTATTTGGTACATACAAGTGCACTGTTATTTAGTACATACAAGAGGAAGGCTATTTAGTACATACAAGAGGAAGGCTATTTGGTACATACAAGTGCACTGTTATTTGGTACATACACGGGCAATGTTATTTAGTACATACAAGTGCAATGTTATTTGGTACATGCACGGGCAATGTTATTTAGTACATACAAGAGGAAGGCTATTTAGTACATACAAGTGGAAGGCTATTTGGTACATACAAGTGCACTGTTATTTGGTACATACAAGAGGAAGGCTATTTAGTACATACAAGAGGAAGGCTATTTGGTACATACAAGTGCACTGTTATTTAGTACATACAAGAGGAAGGCTATTTAGTACATACAAGAGGAAGGCTATTTAGTACATACAAGAGGAAGGCTATTTGGTACATACAAGTGCACTGTTATTTAGTACATACAAGAGGAAGGCTATTTAGTACATATAAGTGGAAGGCTATTTGGTACATATAAGTGCAATGTTATTTGGTACATACACGGGCAATATTATTTAGTACATACAAGTGGAAGGCTATTTAGTACATACAAGTGGAAGGCTATTTGGTACATACAAGTGCAATGTTATTTAGTACATACAAGTGGAAGGCTATTTGGTACATACAAGTGCAATGTTATTTGGTACATACACGGGCAATGTTATTTAGTACATACAAGTGCAATGTTATTTGGTACATGCACGGGCAATGTTATTTAGTACATACAAGTGCAATGTTATTTGGTACATACACGGACAATGTTGTTTAGTACATACAAGTGGAAGGCTATTTGGTACATACACGGGCAATGTTATTTAGTACATACAAGTGCAATGTTATTTGGTACATACACGGGCAATCTTAATTAGTACATACAAGTGCAATGTTATTTGGTACATGCACGGGCAATGTTATTTAGTACATACAAGTGCAATGTTATTTGGTACATACACGGGCAATGTTATTTAGTACATACAAGTGCAATGTTATTTAGTACATACAAGTGCAGTGTTATTTAATGTGTTCTAGAGTAATGCTACTTATTAATTAATCTTGTTTGAATGTTACCTCTACCAGTGCTATTCTATGCCCATGGTAGCATTATTTATTCTAGTGCATTATTTGTGCACTGTCTGAGTGCACCGCTATTTATTACTTCCAAGTGATGTTTTCACTTCGCTGTTTCCTGTGAGCAGTTCATGGTTTCCTCTGGCACTGTGTATGAAGTGACACAATAGCCGAACGGAAGGTGTAATACTCGAGCTTTGCAGATGAGACAAAACTTAAACTAACCAACATTTCGTGTACAATGATCTTCAATTGGGGCGAGTACAAACCGCAGTCTACACATTAAAAAAAAAAAAAACACAGAAATATCAAATGATGACTCTCTTGATGTTTTGATTTATGTTGTTCTTATGTACATACATCTATATGAAAGCACGAAATGTACACAAGGCACATATATCTTTAATGTGGGCGTTTTGTGTGCTGTAATGGGTATATATAGAAACTGTGTTTGGATTGATAGACGGTATTCTCGCTTTGTTCATCCTATGAATTATTATGATTTATCTTGTCTGTTCCCCCATCTGATGTTGCCATTCTGCCTAGGTATAGGGATGTGGACCTCTAGCTTCTGGTTCTCTATTTTAACTGGTGTAGGATTTCTCTTGTTTAGTGTTATTACCTCGAGTGTTTTGATGTGTATGATATCTTTGCTCTTTCATGTATATAACGTCTAGTGTTTTTATGTATGTGACGTCTTGTGTTTTGATGTATGTGACGTTTAGTATTTTGATGTATGTGACGTTTAGTGTTTTGATGCTTATAACGTCAAGTGTTTTGATGTGTATGATATCTTTGCTCTTTCATGTATATAACGTCTAGTGTTTTTATGTATGTGACGTCTTGTGTTTTGATGTATTTGACGTTTAGTATTTTGATGCTTATAGCGTCAAGTGTGTTGATATATATGCCATCTAATGTTTTGATGTATGTGACGTCTAGTGTGTTGATATATATGACATCTGTTGTTTTGATGTATGTAACGTTTAGTGTATTGATGTATGTGACATCTAGTGTTTTGATGTATGTGACATCTAGTGTTTTGATGTGTGTGACGTCTTGTGTTTTGACGTATGTGACGTTTTATGTTTTGATGCATATAACGTCCAGTGTGTTGACATATATGACATCTTGTGTTTTGATGTATGTGACGTCTTGTATTTTGATGTATATGACAACTTGTGTTTGATGTTTATGACGTCTTGTGTTTTGATGCATGTGATGTCTTATATTTTGATGTATATAGTGTCTCGTGTTCTGGTGTATATGTTCAATAACCAAATTTGTTGGCTACCTTTATATACAACCTGTATGTCTTTTCATAAAATGAATGTATATGTTTAGTCGACAAATCAGTCTCATTATACAACGGACAACTGCATAGTACTCAGATCCCCTCTCCAGTACGTTCCCCAGCATGAAGTACATCCCCCATACATTAGCGAAAGCACTGAAGATGGTTTCAACTCAGATGTATGAACTCCACCGTAGCACCAACCAATCTTTATTCCCAACCTCCTTAGTAGTCTCTTACGACATGTATGGCATGTGACAGTGGCTCTATTTTTTCCACTCACTATGGTCAGGGTGCCCTTACAATAGCCACACGGACGTGGCATGTGATAGTATGTCGTATGTGTGGCCCTTTTCGTCTTGTCAGACGGTCTAGTAGAGGCTATTGTGTATTTTTTGAGGTTTTGTTTATCGAACAGCTTCTCTCGTGGCTAATTCTACCAATGTTTGTCAAACACACGCGGTCACAGAATGAACAGGTCAGGCCCACTGGTCCACAGGGTTTTCCATCCTTTTTCATGAGTCTTTTCTCTTCTAAGTTTTGTCTTAGCTGTGTCTCAAATGATGCTATACCATTCCTTATGCATGCTCTCCATGATGTGCGATCACTTGCCAGATGTTCCCAGTCATTTTCACATATGGAGAAGTCATTCAGAGATGATTTACAGATATCTCTATATCGTAGTTTAGGTCTGCCGATTTGTCTTTTTCCGTGTGTTAGTTCACCATATAGTACTTGACTAGGGATGCGCTTTTCTTCCATTTGTTGGACATGCCCAGCCATCTTAGTCTTCGACTTCTGAGCATCGACATGATTGTTGGGGTCTTGCATATATTGTAGGACAGTTAAGTTGGTTATTTTGTCCTGCCATTTGATGTGCACTATTCTGCGGAGACATCGCATGTGGAAGACATTTAGTCTTTTTTCCTGGTTTGAGTATGTTGTCCATGTTTCAGATTCATATAATAGTGTGCTAAGCACACAAGTTTTATATATTAAGAGTTTGGTCTTTAATGATAGTTTCATGTTGTTCGAGGCCCTTTCTGTGAGTTTGCTGAAAGTCGTAGCTGCCTTATCAATTCGACTGTTTATTTCATCATCAAGAGAAATGGTTTGCGTAATATGGATCCAAGATACGTGCATTTCTGAACTGATTCTAATGGACAATCTTTTAGAGTGATTAATAGTGGTTTGATGTCGCATTGACTTAGTATTACTGTTTTCTGAACATTAATTGACAGTGAAAAAAGGTCGCATGCTTTGTCCAGGTTGTCAATCTGTGATTGTAGGGTGGCTTCACTATGAGCGACTAGGGCTGTATCGTCAGAAAATAAAAGTTCATTAAGTAGGGTAACATTTGTTTTTGTTTTTGCTCTTAGTCGTGCTAAGTTGAACAGTGAGCCATCTGATCTTGTGCGAATGTAAATATCTCCTAAGCTGTTTTCGAAGGCGTAATTTAGGTGGGCAGCAAAAATATACCAAAAAAGGTGAGGATGAGGACACATCCCTGTTTCACTCCGTTGTTGACTTTGAAACTCTCTGATGAACTCCCATCAAAGTAGATTTCAGCATTCATGTCTTCATGATAGGACATAATATACACAGGGTCAGGGTCTCGGTACAATAGCCACACGGACGTGGCATGTGACAGTGGTTCTATTCTTTTCTCCACTCACTATGGTCAAGGTCCCGGTACAATAGCCACACGGACGTGGCATGTGACAGTGGTTCTATTCTTTTCTCCACTCACTATGGTCAAGGTCCCGGTACAATAGCCACACGGACGTGGCATGTGACAGTGGTTCTATTCTTTTATCCACTCACTATGGTCAAGGTCCCGGTACAATAGTCACACGGACGTGACATGTGACGGTGGTTCTATTCTTTTCTCCACTCACTATGGCCAGGGTCCCGGTACAATAGCCACATGGACGTGGCATTTGACAGTGGTTCTATTCTTTTCTCCACTCACTATGGCCAGGGTCCCGGTACAATAGCCACACGGACGTGGCATGTGACAGTGTTCTATTCTTTTCTCCACTCACTATGGTCAAGGTCCCGGTACAATAGTCACATGGACGTGACATTTGACAGTGGTTCTATTCTTTTCTCCACTCACTATGGTCAAGGTCCCGGTACAATAGTCACATGGACGTGACATTTGACAGTGGTTCTATTCTTTTCTCCACTCACTATGGCCAGGGTCCCGGTACAATAGTCACATGGACGTGACATTTGACAGTGGTTCTATTCTTTTCTCCACTCACTATGGTCAAGGTCCCGGTACAATAGTCACACGGACGTGACATGTGACGGTGGTTCTATTCTTTTCTCCACTCACTATGGCCAGGGTCCCGGTACAATAGTCACATGGACGTGACATTTGACAGTGGTTCTATTCTTTTCTCCACTCACTATGGTCAAGGTCCCGGTACAATAGCCACACGGACGTGGCATGTGACAGTGGTTCTATTCTTTTCTCCACTCACTATGGCCAGGGTCCCGGTACAATAGTCACATGGACGTGACATTTGACAGTGGTTCTATTCTTTTCTCCACTCACTATGGCCAGGGTCCCGGTACAATAGCCACATGGACGTGACATTTGACAGTGGTTCTATTCTTTTCTCCACTCACTATGGCCAGGGTCCCGGTACAATAGCCACATGAACGTGGCATGTGAAAGTGGCTCTGTTTATTTTCTCCACTCACCATGGTCGGCGTCTCGTTAACCACATTGGCCTGATGTATATGTAAGAATTGGCTACCAACGTCACCCCCACATATTCTCTCTATATTCTGTGTTTGAGATCATCACCGGTTCCCCAAACCTTGACGTGTAATTTGTTTCTGTGGACTATTTTGTGTTCTTGGCTGTTGAAAGTGCTACAGTCCTGTAGGATATGCTCTGGAGTTTGTCCATGCATTGTTATTTATCGCGTATGTCCATTCATTGTTATTTATCGCGTATGTCCATGCATTGTTATTTATCGCGTGTGTCCATGCATTGTTATTTATCGCGTACTAATTCGCTGTTATATTTTTCCTAACATTTTTATGTACTATAATGTGACCATGTTATTGTTGTTTATTGTTGAAGAGAAGAGGAATATTGTCTTAGTGTTCATATTTTTCTTTTGTAAATCACCGGTGCAATTGTGGGTAATATGGTCAGCATTAAGTCACTGCGCCATTCTTTCCCCTAAAGAAATCAATTACCTACATGCGGCTGAACGAACTTATAGCCGAGCACACTTGTATTCATTAGTTGTTTAGTGAATCATTTTTGGACATTTTTTTACAAGATGTAATCGCGATATCTTTGGATAATCTGGCAAGCACAAGGCCAGGCCGCCTCTCATCCACCTAAGTAACAATCTCCTGTACACATGTATACATCAAGTTCACATCTGTTTTTCGCTGATACCTTAGTTGTTATGCACGTTCGTGTCATCCCTGGAAGATATAAATACAAATACATTTTCTATGATACATTTAAAGTAGTTAGAGGCATTACAAAGTGTTGGTGTTGCAAATTGAATATTGGGCCACTGAAACGATCAAATTGATCAATTATCGATCTCTTTGTTGCGAGAATTATTGCACAAAAAAATATCATTCATACATAAATATTTACTCTTGCTACAACAGTGAACGTTTGTTGGCGTGTCGTGTCACTTGTTGGTGTGTCGTGTCACTTGTTGGTGTGTCGTGTCACTTGTTGGTGTGTCGTGTCACTTGTGGGTGTGTCGTGTCACTTGTTGGTGTGTCGTGTCACTTGTTGGTGTGTCGTGTCACTTGGTGTGTCGTGTCACTCGTTGGTGTGTCGTGTCACTTGTTGGTGTGTCGTGTCACTTGTTGGTGTGTCGTGTCACTTGTGGGTGTGTCGTGTCACTTGTTGGTGTGTCGTGTCACTTGTGGGTGTGTCGTGTCACTTGTTGGTGTGTCGTGTCACTTGTTGGTGTGTCGTGTCACTTGTGGGTGTGTCGTGTCACTTGTTGGTGTGTCGTGTCACTTGTGGGTGTGTCGTGTCACTTGTTGGTGTGTCGTGTCACTTGTTGGTGTGTCGTGTCACTTGTTGGTGTGTCGTGTCACTTGTTGGTGTGTCGTGTCACTTGTTGGTGTGTCGTGTCACTTGTTGGTGTGTCGTGTCACTTGTTGGTGTGTCGTGTCACTAGTTGAACATGCTTCTGTAATTAAAAAAAAAAAAACATGAGTTCAATGTACCAAGTTCAGGACATCTACATCCAAAATGTTGCAACATTTCCAAGATTGTTATTAAAATGTCACTTTTTTGATTGAAGCAAGTAGCTGTGTTGAAGCAAAAGTAGGGTAGATTGTCTGTGGAAACAAACCACCGTCTAGCATTTCTCATTTGACGAAGGGGAAAGTTCAGTCCGGTGGTTCTAATTTCATATTTTTTTAACAATCAACATTTTTCAGGCACATCATGAGAAGAGGAAAGTTGGAATACTTGGTTACAACTGGCAAAAAAAAAGAGGAAAGAAAGATCGCGGACGACAAAGAGAGAGAATACTGGATAGCTTGGTGTCATGGCATGGAAAACAGTCATCAACATAACTGATACGATGTACTGTAGATAGAAGATTGTGGAAGGACATGATCGCCTACGCCAACCGGTATGGCACATGATGATCTAATTATTAGTTAGCTTTATATTATTATTTACTTACATATCTGTGTATGTGTTGTTTTTTTTTGTTCCTTCTGAAGGCCTAATGACCCGCAACATCGTTCGGTTGTGTGTTGTCCATTACTTAGATAAAGCTGCAACCATATAATTGAATCCCCCCCCCACCCCCCACACCCCTCATTTCTTGTTCTCAGTTGACGAGCTTTGCTGACTGGTCACTTCTTTACCGTAGCTTCGTTACTTTCGTTCATATATTTTTTTTTTCATTTTGAGACTTGAGTTGAGTTACCTGCTCATCATCATCATTGCACTCCAAACATGTCCATAGGTGCTCAGATCCCCTCCTCAACAAGTCCCGCAGTGTCCAGGGACTGACAACTCCAGTTCTGTGTTGGTTGATAAGTCTTCTTACACGGCCACAAGTTTCTCATTTCTGGCTGTGCCCCATCTTAACTCCCATCTCTTTCATCCGAACTAATGACGTGGATCTGTGTTTGTCGAAGTCCTGTGCCCTTCCCACATCTCGAAGGGCATTGATGATGTCCACCCGATCCATTGGTTGACCGTCCTTAACAATAGCACAGCTAGCCAACCTGTCCGCCGTTTCATTTCCCCGTACTTCCGCATGTCCAGGAACGAGGACAAAGGTGACTATGTATTTTTGACTTCTGCAGTGACTCTACCAATTGCATACATACAGAGTCAGCCTTCTCTTTTATTATCATGCTCATCGAATCACACAATATGCAGGCGTGGGTGTAGTTTTGTGACTAACCAGACGAATGCCCTTGTCACTGCCATAAACTCCATCGTCCTGCTACTCGTTGTCACATCGTATGCACCACTGTCTTCTTTGAATATTCTGCCTGCCGAGCGTGTTGTAAATGCCAATGTCGTATTAACGATTCGTCTGTATAGATGACTGCATCTTTCTCTCTCTCTCTCTCTCTTCTCTCTCTCTCTCTCTCTCTCTCTCTCTCTCTGCGATCAGGACTCAATCAGAGTAGGATTCCAGACTCCCACATGAAGTCAGCTGTCAGGCTAAGTGTGTTGATCGCCCCCACAGACAGAACATCACAAGTAGAGTTCACCAGATCCATTCTGATTGAACACCCGTTAATACGTTGCACTGTGTTCTGCGCCAGTGGCCCAGTGCATCCGATTTCAGGCAGCATTTTATTCGGGTTTCCTTCCCCTAGCATTTGATTGTCCCCAATCTTCCTGCAAGGCAGCAGGTTGTCTTTTCTGTAGGGGGATTCTGCCCTTAGATGGTCGGCCCTCCCAGGTTTACGAGCACCATCTGCCCGAGTCACTAGGGGTGACTAACATAGACATGCACACACAAAGATGTGAGATGTGACTAACACAGACATGCACACAGCGATACGAGGCATGACTAACACCGACACACATCAAGATATATGACACATGACTAACATAAACATACACATAAAGATATGAATTATAACTGACATAGACATGCACACACAAAGATATGACACATGTCTAACATAGACATGCACACAAAGATAAGAGATATGACTAACATAGATATGCACACACAAAGACATGATATGGGACTAACATAGCCATGCACTCATAAGGATATAAGATGTGACAAACACAGACATGCACACACAAAGATATGAGATATGACTAACATAAACATGCACACAAAGATACGAGATATCACTAACCCAGACATGCACACACAAAGATATGACATATGACTAACACTGGTGCACACTAAGATACGAGATATGACTAAACACAGCCACACATAAAGATATGAGACATGATTAACAAGGACGCACCAAGATATGACAAACATGACACACACCAAGATATGAGCCATGGCCAGCACACACAAGCCAAGATATGAGCCATGGCTAGCACAGAAACACATCAAGATATGAGCCATGGCTTCACGGAAAAACACCAAGAAATGAACCATGTCTAGCACAGAAACACATTAAAGTGTCCATATGCTTGGGCTTGTTGTAGTCGGCAGACTCTTCTGAACGTGAGAATCACAGGTTTCGTTCAAACAGCTGTCCGGAGATTTGAGAGTGCAGTCTGGCCAATAGAACGTTCTCTTGCATGTACAGTTCCCGATTGACTGTTCACAGGTGTCGTTGAAACAGTTGTACAGAAATTTAAGAGTGCAATCTGACTCGTAGTACGTTTCCTTGCACGTACAGCTGCACTTTCCGGGTCACATATGATGTCACAGCCATCAGAACACGTCTGTTCACACTGTATCCCAAAAATTACCACCGGGACAAGTGTTATTACAGGTATAGCCAATATGTTTACATTGTATGCATTTTCCGGATTTTCCTCAAATAAAGGATAAACACTAAGACAAGACCCGGAACAGTCGTGTCCATAGATCCCTTGTGAACAGTTGCCGTGATACATATCGATGATAGCGTTGCAACCTTTACTACACCCACTAGACATTGCACAAAACGACCAAGAATGCTCGTCCAGACAATAGGTGTCTGTATATGTTTGCACCTCACTCACCGTCAGTGCACTGTCGGGCTGCGAAATGGTCGGTGAGAACTCAGTCTTAATGTGTGCCATTGGCATTTGTGTGTTGACTACAATAGTGTTCACAGAAATATTAGGGTATGATATATCATTATACTGGAACACTACGCCTCCACTGTCAGAGAAAGCCCTTAGAGTGGCATTCTTTACCCGAATCATATTGCTAGCTCGATGATAGATTCGAATGGTGTGAGTCTTCTGGGGCGTGGCAAAGTTCAGATACCAGTAAACATAATTGGTTCCACTTCTCCATTGTGTGTGTGTGCAGTCATTGTCATAGAGAATGGTCTTTGTTTGCCATTAACTGCGGCCTCTGGTCCACATCCGTCTCCTGCATAACAAGCATCAAATGTGTCTATCTGGTTTGTGATCTATTTGAGAGCCACATTCCGACCCCCGCCAATGTAGATGGAGCAGTAATTTGCAACTATCGCCCCTTCAATACGTAACTTGTTGATCAGGCCAGCCCCAGAGCAAAAGACATCAATCTCGTGCGGACTAACTACAAACCTTGATACATTGTTACATGAGGCAGAACCATTCAGATTTACCGTGAAACTGTCCGTATCTGTTAAGTCATTTACATAAATCCTAAACCAAGTGAACGGCAAAGATTGATTGAGAGTTGCCTCAACTGATGTAGAAACTGTGTCCGGATTACTTGAGGTGTTGTTATCAAGCAGGAAAGTAGGTTCAGATTTTTGGGCATATTTGTAAACAAAATCCAAGTACTGACACTGGGGTCTGAAATATTCGTGCTGACAACTGTCATTGTTTGGGCATGTCCCTGTAGTTTTGTCACAAACTGCGTCCTTATAGCAGTGACATTGTAACGTACAATTTGCCCCAAACCAACCGGCTGCACAAGTAAGGTCATTAGCTTCCATGGTTGCTAACGAAGCCAGCGAATAAAGACTTGATCTACAGCGATGGTTAACGAACTGTGTACAAACATTTATTATCAACCCGCCATTTACATGTATAAGGCAATAATAGAATGCTTAGTAAATGTACGCTGTGTTATTCATCAGCTCGTGCCAGAGAAGACCGCGATTTCATTTCTGTAAGAATGAGCTGAGACGCCGTTCTGTAACACAACCTGAAGCTGTCAGCGAATCATAGCTGGTGGCTTGCGCTGGGACAGGTGAACCACAACTGCCCAGATCCTACTCCATCTCTTCGCGGTACCCCTAGAAACAGACTAACCAATCTAGACTGGCTCTAAGTGAGTAGGAATTGAGAGGGAAGGCGACCTGGTACTCAAAAGTGCCATTCCGAAGTCGGATGTTTCGGGTCGAAAGGCGCGAATATCACAGTGCTACTGACAATTATAACACAGGCATCCATTCCTACATAAGGGCGGATGACGAAGAGGTGTAACGATTCCTTTAGTCATCGACTGTACGCAAGCAAGCATTAGGAATAGTTCAGGTTTGCATTGGCAATTACCTGTTTATCATCACCGCATTGTCTCCCTTGACAGTCATTGTTTTTAATTTGAAGGACCCCTAATTGACACGGATTGAGAAGCATCGCCTTATGAATACTATCAAAATAGTGTTGCTATCAGTTAATGTTATAATTGTGTTGTTCTTGTTTTATCATAACATTTGTACTAGCGACGTCTCCAACGGTATAAATAAACATCTGATGTGTTGCCTAGTCCATGACAAAGATGGCGGTGGGTAGAACATTTCTCAGTTTCTGAAAGCAGTTCAACCAGAGACAGTGTGTTCGCGGGCCTGGCTACAGACTTTGTTGCTATAGCATGCTATGTGTTCGCGGGCCTAGCTACAGACTTTGTTGCTATAGCATGCTATGTGTTCGCGGGCCTAGCTACAGACTTTGTTGCTATAGCATGCTATGTGTTCGTGAGCCTGGCTACAGACTTTGTTGCTATAGCATGCTATGTGTTCGCGGGCCTGGCTACAGACTTTGTTGCTATAGCATGCTATGTGTTCGCGGGCCTGGCTACAGACTTTGTTGCTATAGCATGCTCTGTGTGTATGTGTTTGCGAGCGTGCGTGCGTGTGTATGAACGACGGGCAAACTGCTCCATTTCTTCTTCTTCTTTCCTTCCTCATCTGCCTTTCAGCGTCGAGGGGAGATATAATTTGCGGTCTTTTGCTCTTCTGTTCGCCTCTGCTGCTGTTATGTTTCCTAGTGCTTCTAATATTCCATCGACCCATCTTTTCGTGGTGGACCCTTGGGTCTGGCGTCCTCACAACGTTTGTTGAAGGTTCGTTGTGTTGCGTTTTGATATTTCTGCTTTGCCACGTGGCCAAACTATTTTATCTGTTGTTTCTTTATATATGCTATGGCGGGGGCTATTCTTAGCTTTTTTCTCAGTTCTTCATTTGTGATCTTATCTCTCAGGCTGTTTCCTGTCTTACGTCTAACACATTTTATCTCAGTAGAGGTTATTTTTTTCTTATTGTTCTTGCATCTATGGTCCAGGTCTGGCATTGGTAGCACAACGTTTGGGATGAAGATTGTATTGTATAGTGCCTGTTTTGTCTCCAGAGTTATTCCCCTGTTGGACAATAGTGGTGATAACTGCCCAATGATTTGACAAGCTTTGTTGCATCTTGAGTCTATCTCTGATGTTTGTGAATTGTCGTTTGTCACTAGACTTCCTAGGTATTTACATTCCTCTACTTGTTGTAGTTGTCTGCCGTCTATAGTTATGTTGATGTTCTGTTTCTCTTTTGCGATATTCATGACTTCAGTTTTGTTGATGTTGATTTTCATGTTGTATTTTGTGCCTGTGCTGTTGAGTTTACTTAAGAGTTTGTATAGGTCTTCTATGTTCCCATGTATTAGTGCCTGATCGTCTGCAAATAGAAGCTAGTGGATCTCATCTGTCTTTGATGGGTTGGCTAACTTGCATATTTAGTCTGTGTATGAAACAAAACAAAAAAAAACAGTAAAGGAGGGGTCGGGGGGTAGTACGCCCCCCTCTCACAGCCCTGATCTAACTTCGAATTGGTCTGTGTAACCTGCTTCTGTTCTGACTTTGCAGCTGCTGTTGATGTAGAGACTTTTAATCAGGTTTTTTGGATGTTGGCATACACTGTATATTGTTCTCTGATTCGTTAGTACTTGCCCCCCCCCCCCTTTTTTTTTTCTGAAGCTCTTTTAGAGTAGAAACAATATTGTTTCAAAGTTTATCAAAAACTGAAACACCATATTTTGTGTGAAAACATTTATATCTTTTCCCCATAAATTATTTGCACCCTTGATACGCTTCACACTATGCCCTTAGTCTGGCCCAAACTGTGCATATATTTCTTTTCTATTCATTTCCATGATGTTCCTGTTCTGCCTTACTTTGCGTGGCGTCAGTCACGATAACTTTGTTATTGTAGCCAGCGGCGTCTCAAGCTTGATAACATTGCGGCAGTTATTGATTGGGTTTAATGCCGGTTCAAGTGCTCACTTTATGAGGTAATTGGCTTGACGTCAGCGCGCAGTGAACAATGGAGATGTTTTCATTCTTGCACAGGTGAAGAAGGTTCCACTCGGGTGCGTCTCGTGTTATGTCAATGGTCGGTTAGAACGTCAGGACGAGTCAAAGTGACGGGCCGTGCAGGCTATGTCACTTTTGTTACGTTATAGAAACGTCAAGATTTATGTTACTGACTCCGCCCACATCTTAAAGCTTATGGGGAATATCGTGTGGTGCCCATACGTTTCAGTGGCCAACGGCACATGTGATATGGCCAGCAGAACTCTAGGCCGCCCGAATTACCAGAAAAGAATTAATCATCATCGTCATCATCATAGAGTGCCGTCTCCGCATCGAAGTTTGGCTACCATGGAGCGCCATTCCACTCTATCTTGCTTTGATGGTGCAGGTTGTCATAGATTGACTTGTCCATCTTTTGATGTTACTCGTCCATGTTAGTCTTGGTCTGCCTCTGCCTCTTTTACCTTGTATTTTCCCTTCCAATATTACCTTTATTAGGCTGTTGTGTCTTTTAACATGACCCAAACTGTAATTAGTCTTGTTCTAATTGTATTTAGTAGTTCTCTTTTTATTTTCAGTTGTTTTAAAACTTCATCGTTTGCTTTCTTTTCTTTCCATCCAATTCTACCTATTCTTCTATAGATCCACATTTCAAAGGCTTCAATTTTCTGTTCTGTTTTCTTGTCTAATGTCCATGTTTCTGCACCATACAGGAATATTGGGAAGATGTACCATTTTGCTATTCTTATAGTTTTAGCCCTGGTGTTATTTGTTTTGATGTTAGTATATTTTTCATGGCATTAAAATCACTTTTTGCCATACCTATTCTTTTGTTTATTTCAGTTTTACATTTTCCATCACTGGTTATAGTGTGTTCCAGGTAGTTGTAGCTCTGAACTGTCTCCAGATGTATTCCTTCAACGTTGATATTTAATTGTAGGTCTTAAGAATTTTCTTTGTTTATGATCATAGCTTTAGTCTTTTTGATATTCATATCTAGTCCATATATTTTGCTTGTCATGTCTATTACATTAAGTAATTGTTGTAGATCTTTAGGATTTTCTGCTAGTAGAACAGTATCTTCAGCATATATTAGGTTATTGATTATCTTTCCATTAATTTGTAGGCTGGCATCTCTGAGATGTTTTTAAAGATTTTCTCAGTGTATAGATTAAACAAGCTTTGTGATAGGATGCATCCCAGAAAAGAATACACAGACTGAATGTACACCAAAGTCGTGTCAATCCTTTTAGCCTCTGCATTTCTGGAAACTAAACCCGGACCTTTCTGGTTGATAGCTAGGACACTGCGCACTAGTGCCCAAACAACAGATTCAAGAAAGAAAAGGAAACCAATTCTTTTGAAAAAAATATAAAAATAAAAAGGCTAAAAAAAAAACAATTGCAATCTATAATCACTTGTTAGAACAATACCGCTGCAACGCGATATTTGTATATCGCCCTATGTTCACTCTAGTACCTATATGTTAATGTTAGACTATTTACTCGACTGCTACTTACATATCTCCGCACGGGCGTAATACCGACCACATTACCCCAAAAATCATGTGCTGAAGGTCTGTAAAATATAGGGTCACTAACACCATATTTCCCTATACGCCACTTGGCGTGACGGGGGGGGGGGGGTACTTTTTACTTACATATCTCTGTGTGTTGTTTGTTGTTGCTGCTGAAGGCCTACTGAGCCGAAACGTCGTTCAAATTTGTATCGTCCATTAATTACATAAAGCTTTAATTATACTATTAAATTTTTTTTTTTTTCATTTCTCCTGTCCCCCATACGCCTAGCAAGGCGTGGAGGAAACCTTTACTTTACTTTACTTGATATTACCTCACTTTACATTACTTTACTTTATATTACTTCACTTTACATTACTTCACTTTACATTACTTCACTTAACATTACTTTACTTTGCATTGTGGACGGCGTTAATCGTCTTTCTGGCATCCCCTGCACCTTCTTTCAATTCCGAACGTATGGACTTTGTCCCTCCTTCGAAATCCTTGAAACGAAGTCGAGAGGGGGATAGTGCGACTGGGTAAAGCACTATATTGCATTATACTTGCATTATATTACTTTACTTTATTTTACGTTACGTTACATTACTTTATTTTACTTTACAGTATTTTACGTTACTTTACTTTACATTACATTACACTACATTCATTACTTTACATTACATTCTTCTTCCACCTTTCAGCTCCCTGTGGAGCATAGGTCTTCAGCAAACACTTTCCAAGTCATTCTGTTTCTTGCCATACTTTTAAGATCATTCCATGTCTTCCCCATCATCTTCAACTCTGCTTCTTTCTGTCTTCTCCAAGAATTTCTTGGTCTTCCTCTTTGTCTCGTCCCCTGAGGATTCCAAAAAGGGCCTTTTGAGTAATACTGCCAGTTGATTTCCGCAGTGAGCGCCCTATCCAGCGCCATCCTCTTCGCTGTATCTCTTTATCCACTGGTATTTGACTGGTACATTTCCATAATTCTATGTTGGTGATTTTGTCCTGCCATTTCCACCCTTTTATTCTGCGTAAGCATCCATTAATGAAAGTCTATATCTTCATGATTGTCAATTTTGTTGTTCTCCGTGTTTCACAGCCATATAATAGGTCTGACTTAACATTGGAGTTGAAAATTTTTATTTTTGTATTAAAATTGTTTTGTATCTTTGGATTTCCATATGTTTCCCAGTGCAACAAAAGCTCCTCTTGCCTTTAATATCCTTATTTTGGTATCATTTTCATTTCCTCCCTTTTTATCTATATTACTGCCCAGATATATGTAAGATGGTACGCCTAGTAGAGGTATTTCTCCTACTTTTATTTGGTTATTGCCAACTGTATTAATTTTCATAATGTTGGTCTTATCTCTATTAACTTTCAGTCCTAGCTGTTGTGATCTCTCATCAAGTATGTTCATTTTATCCTGCATCTGTTGATGGCTGTGTGATAGGAAAGCTATGTCATCAGCAAAGTCTAAATCATTAAGTTGCTTGGTCAGTCACCACTGGATTCCATTTTTATTGTTTTTAGTTATTTTCATAATCCAATCTATGGCCAGTAGAAAGAGAAATGGAGACAGAAGGCATCCCTGCCTTACTCCTGTTCTTATTTCAAATGCTTCTGTAAGCTGTTCTTCATGCACCACACTACATTTCGTTCCTTCATACATTGTTCTTATCAGTTTTAATAAACTTTATGGGGATTCCGTAATGACTCAGCAACTTCCAAAGCATTCTTCTGTCTAAACTATCAAATGCCTTTTCGTAATCTATGAATCCAATATAAAGTGGGGATTTTAGCTCTAAACTTTGTTCAACTATTATACGTAGAGTAGTTATTTGATCAGCACATGATCTGTTCTTCCTAAAACCTGCTTGTTCATCTCTCAAATGTTTCTCTATGGCCTCTTTTAGTCTCTCCAGAATGATTCTGCTTAGTATTTTTCCTGGCACTGATAGTAGCATAATTCTCCTATAATTTGTGCACTCCTGTAAACTTCTTTTCTTTGGTAGTTTGATCATATAACCTTCTTTCCAGTCTTTAGGTATTTCTTCCCTCTCCCAAATTTTATCTAGTAGATTATGTAACATCTTGGTAGAGGTGTTAATATCTGCTTCGATGGCTTCCGAAGGAATTTCATCTGGTCCTGTGGCTTTATCATTTTTTAATAGTTTGATGGCTTTCATTATTTCTTCTTTGCTTGGTTTTCCACATTTAACGTGTAACTCTTCTTCTGCTGGTAGTATATCTGGAGGATTATTTGAGCCAGGTCTGTTAAAAAATTCTTCAAAGTGCTCTTTCCATCTCTCCATTTGTTCCCTTTATATTACTAAGCAGATTTCCTTTCTTATCTTTAGTAAAGGCATAGATCTGTTTGTATTTTCCACTTAATTTCTTTGTGATGTTGTACAGTTCTTTCATATTCCCATTATTTGATGCTTCTTCTGCCTCTTAAGCTACTTCATCTATATATTTCCTCTTATCCCTTTTAATGCATCTTCTCACATCTTTGTTCACGTCTGTGTAAGCTTTTTGTGTCTTGGCTTTATTACTTCTCGTTTTGCTTTTCTTTATGTCTGCTTTCTTGTTCTTTATTTCTTTAATTTTTATCCAGGGTCTCTGCTGTCATCCATGCCTTATTCTAGCGTTTCTCTTTTCCCCAGTGTTTCTTCGCATGTCTCTTTCCATATATTTTTTACCTGTTTCCAATGATCTTCTATATTTATTGTATTTTCTAGTTGTTGGAGGACTTGGTATTTGTTTGATATTGTGACTGCGAATTTATCTTTAATTCCTTGTTCTTTAAGAAACCCTACATTGAAATACGTTCTGCCCTTATTCGTTGTAGTATACCTTTTTAATTTAATTTTAAGTTTGGCTAACAGAAGATGATGATCAGAAGCTATATCCTCTCCTCTATATACTTTTACATCCTGTAATGATGACTTAAACTTATTATTAATACATATGTGATCAATTTGATTTTCCGTTATATGATCTGGTGACACCCATGTAGCTTTATGTATTCTTTTATGTTGGAATATTGT
This sequence comes from Megaustenia siamemsis, assembly GCA_032433765.1. NCBI lineage: Eukaryota > Metazoa > Mollusca > Gastropoda > Stylommatophora > Ariophantidae > Megaustenia > Megaustenia siamemsis. Next base: position 66,237,849 of record JAVIAB010000041.1, on the reverse strand, counting down.
TCCTCCTAGGCTCACTTGATTAAGGGCACAGAAATTCACAAATATCTTTCCATTCTCAGCACATAGTTTTCTTCTAAGACGGTTTTTGTTCCATTCACTTAGTCTGTTACTATCTAAGCCTGACATTGATTGTCGAGTTTTGGTATGTAGTTTTTTGTTTTGTTTGTGTCAGGGAACGTACAAGTCACTACATTAGTTGTCGAGAAAACTAGTATCTCAAGAGAGAATCAATACATATTTGTAATGTTGCGCTTCCATTGTAGTCTTGGATGGTTAGTTCCTTTTTTTTTTGTTAATAGTTGGCAGGGGCGTTTGCTCGAAGTATATTATGTTCTTGTGATATGATCTTTCTTGCATCACGGAGTCAGTGTTTGATTTGCTGTTTATGTTGACAGAGTCCGAGGAGACGAACTGTGACAGTGTGAGAACCGTCGACAGACCAAGCAAGAGACGGAAAACGTCAGGTTAGTTGGTGTGTGTTGTACTTGTTTGAAATATTGAAGTTCGCTCTAGTGAATAACACGGCATTCCTAGCAGACCCGTAGGTAATCAACTTTTTTTTTTTTTTCCCCAGCGGATGCTTGATAGAGTATATGCTAATTGTCGCGTTGATTTAAAAATAGGGAGAGCGAAAGTGAGTTAGTGAATTGTGTGAATTATCAAGTAGGTGACGGAACTGGGTGAGTGAGGGGGACAGTAAATGAGTGAGTACAGAAGGTAGATAGATAGATAGGTAGAGAGAGAGAGAGAGAGAGAGAGAGAGAGAGAGAGAGAGAGAGAGAGAGAGTAAGAAAGTGAGTGACTGAGTTAGAGAAAAATGAATTAATAAGTGAGAAATGTAGAATAAAATAAAATAATAGGTAAATAAAAAGAGAGTGAGAGAGGACAGAGAAAGAGAGTGAGAGGGACAGAGAAAAGATAGTGAGAGAGGACAGAGAAAGAGAGTGATGAAGGACAGAGAAAGAGTGTGAGAGAGGACAGAGAAAAGAGAGTGAGAGGGGGCAGAGAAAGAGAGTGAGAGGGGGCAAAGAAAGAGTGTGAGAGAAGGCAGAGAAAGAGAGTGAGAGAGGGCAGGGAATGAGAGTGAGAGGGGACATAGAAAGAGAGTGAGAGGACGGAGACAGAGAGTGAGAGAGGACAGAGAAAGAGAGAGTCAATTGGTTCGGGTTTGGGGGGTGTAGACTTAAATGCATCTAAATATGAGACTTGTTGATAGCCTTCCAAAATTCCATATACGAGGTGTGTATGTGTGAGAGAGAGAGAGAGAGAGAGAGAGAGAGAGAGAGAGAGAGAGAGAGAGGACAGAGAAAGAGAGAGTCAATTGGTTCGGGGTTTGGGGGGGGGGGGTTAGACTTAACTGCATCTAAATATGAGACTTGTTGATAGCCTTCCAAGATTCCACATACGAGGTGTGTGTGTGTGTGTGTGTGAGAGAGAGATAGAGAGAGAGAGAGAGAGAGAGAGAGAGAGGTGTGGGGAAGGAAGGAAGAACATAATATGTAACTGTGTTGATCGAGGGGACTTTATTGCATCCAAACATGAGAGACTAATCGATAGCTTTGTAGAGGAAGAAGACTGAACATTGTGTGCGTGAGAGAAAGAATAAAGTATGAGATTGGCTAAATAAGTCAATAAACGAGAGCTAGAGAGAGGGAGAGAGAGAGAGAGAGAGAGAGAATAAAGTATGAGATTGGCTAAATAAGTCAATAAACGAGAGATAGAGAGAGAGATATGGTGGTGGTGGAGAAATAAGGGCGATATATACAATGAAAGAGACGAAGTGAGACAGAGAATAAGAGGTACAGAGGGAATAATAGGAGGATATGGAGGGAATAATAGGAGGATATAGAGGGAATAATAGGAGGATACAGAGGGAATAATAGGAGGATATGGAGGGAATAATAGGAGGATATGGAGGGAATAATAGGAGGATATGGAGGGAATAATAGGAGGATATGGAAGGAATAATAGGAGGATACAGAGGGAATAATAGGAGGATACAGAGGGAATAATATGAGGATATGGAGGGAATAATAGGAGGATACGGAGGGAATAATAGGAGGATATGGAGGGAATAATAGGAGGATATGGAGGGAATAATAGGAGGATATGGAGGGAATAATAGGAGGATATGGAAGGAATAATAGGAGGATACAGAGGAATAATAGGAGGATACAGAGGGAATAATAGGAGGATACGGAGGGAATAATAGGAGGATATGGAGGGAATAATAGGAGGATACAGAGGGAATAATAGGAGGATACGGAGGGAATAATAGGAGGATACAGAGGGAATAATAGGAGGATACGGAGGGAATAATAGGAGGATACGGAGGGAATAATAGGAGGATACAGAGGGAATAATAGGAGGATACGGAGGGAATAATAGGAGGATACAGAGGGAATAATAGGAGGATATGGAGCGAATAATAGGAGGATATGGAGGGAATAATAGGATACGGAGGGAATAATAGGAGGATATGGAAGGAATAATAGGAGGATACAGAGGGAATAAAAGGAGGATATGGAGGGAATAATAGGAGGATATGGAGGGAATAATAGGAGGATATGGAGGGAATAATAGGAGGATACGGAAGGAATAATAGGAGGATACAGAGGGAATAATAGGAGGATACGGAGGGAATAATAGGAGGATACAGAGGGAATAATAGGAGGATACGGAGGGAATAATAGGAGGATACGGAGGGAATAATAGGAGGATACAAAGGGAATAATAGGAGGATACAGAGGGAATAATAGGAGGATATGGAGGGAATAATAGGAGGATATGGAGGGAATAATAGGAGGATATGGAAGGAATAATAGGAGGATACAGAGGGAATAATAGGAGGATACGCAGGGAATAATAGGAGGATACAGAGGGAATAATAGGAGGATATGGAGGGAATAATAGGAGGATATGGAGGGAATAATAGGAGGATACAGAGGGAATAATAGGAGGATATGGAGGGAATAATAGGAGGATATGGAGGAAATAATAGGAGGAAATGGAGAGAATAATAGGAGGATATGGAGGGAATAATAGGAGGATACAGAGGGAATAATAGGAGGATATGGAGGGAATAATAGGAGGATATAGAGGGAATAATAGGATACGGAGGGAATAATAGGAGGATATGGAGGGAATAATAGGAGGATATGGAGGGAATAATAGGAGGATATGGAAGGAATAATAGGAGGATACAGAGGGAATAATAGGAGGATACGGAGGGAATAATAGGAGGATACAGAGGGAATAATAGGAGGATACGGAGGGAATAATAGGAGGATATGGAGGGAATATAGGAGGATACAGAGGGAATAATAGGAGGATATGGAGGAATAATAGGAGGATATGGAGGGAATAATAGGAGGATACAGAGGGAATAATAGGAGGATATGGAAGGAATAATAGGAGGATACAGAGGGAATAATAGGAGGATATGGAAGGAATAATAGGAGGATACGGAGGGAATAATAGGAGGATACAGAGGGAATAATAGGAGGATACAGAGGGAATAATAGGAGGATACAGAGGGAATAATAGGAGGATACAGAGGGAATAATAGGAGGATACAGAGGGAATAATAGGAGGATACAGAGGGAATAATAGGAGGATACGGAGGGAATAATAGGAGGATACGGAGGGAATAATAGGAGGATATGGAAGGAATAATAGGAGTTTATGGAAGGAATAATAGGAGGATACAGAGGGAATAATAGGAGGATACAGAGGGAATAATGGGAGGATATGGAAGGAATAATAGGAGGATATGGAAGGAATAATAGGAGGATACAGAGGGAATAATAGGAGGATACAGAGGGAATAATAGGAGGATACAGAGGGAATAATAGGAGGATACAGAGGGAATAATAGGAGGATACGGAGGGAATAATAGGAGGATATGGAAGGAATAATAGGAGGATACAGAGGGAATAATAGGAGGATATGGAGGAATAATAGGAGGATATGGAAGGAATAATAGGAGGATATGGAAGGAATAATAGGAGGATACAGAGGGAATAATAGGAGGATACAGAGGGAATAATAGGAGGATACAGAGGGAATAATAGGAGGATACGGAGGGAATAATAGGAGGATATGGAAGAAATAATAGGATACAGAGGGAATAATAGGAGGATACGGAGGGAATAGGGTGTCCGGTTAGCGCAATCGATAGGCGGTTGGCTTACCACGGCAACAGCCGGGGTTCGTACCCTGGCGAGGACACCTGGGTTTTACTAATTCCCTAAAAATTAGTGGGAGCCGCGATAGCTCAGTGGTTAGTGAACTGGACTACTTCGGACAAGGGGTAGGGTTCGATCCCAACCGACGGCTCCGGGTTCACCCAGCCTTAAATGGGTACCGGATTTTTTCTGGGAAAGTAAATCAGCACGGGCGTAATACCGACCACATTACCCCAAAAATCATGTGCTGAAGGTCTGTAAAATATAGGGTCACTAACACCATATTTCCCTATACGCCACTTGGCGTGACGGGGGGTACTTTACTTTTTTTTTTTTTTTTACGGAGGGAATAATAGGAGGATACGGAGGGAGTAATATGAGGATACGGAGGGAATAATAGGAGGATACAGAGGGAATAATAGGAGGATACGGAGGGAATAATAGGAGGATACAGAGGGAATAATAGGAGGATACAGAGGGAATAATAGGAGGATACGGCGGGAGTAATAGGAGGATACGGAGGGAATAATAGGAGGATACAGAGGGAATAATAGGAGGATATGGAGGGAGTAATAGGACACATATATATGTATATTCTTTTTTTCCTTCCTCATTTGCCTTTCGACGTCGAGTGGAGATATATTTTGTTCTTCTGTTCGGTTCTGCTGCTGTTATGTTTCCTAGTGCTTCTTATTCCGGCATTCCATCTTTTTCGTGATCGGCCCTTGGGTCTGGTGTTCTTGCAACGTTTATTGAAGGCTCGCTGTGTTGTATTTATATCTTTCTGCCTTGCCACATGACCAAACCATTTTACCTGTTGTTTCTTTATATATGCTATGGCGGGAGTTATTCCTATCTTTTTTCTCAGTTCTTCATTTTTTATCTTAGCTCTCAGGCTGTTTCTTGTCTTTCGTCTAAGACGTTTCATCTCAGTAGAGGTTATTTTCTTACTGTTCTTGCATCTAGGGTCAAGAACTGACAACGTTGGGATGAAGATTGTATTATAGCGTGCCTGAGTTATTATTTCCTTGTTGGACAATATTGGTGATAGCTGGTGATTTGACAAGCTTTCTTGCATCTTGAGTCTATTCTGTTGTGAATTGTCGTTTGTTGCTAGACTTCCTAGGTATTTAAAATATATTCTATTCTACTTGTCTTAGTTGCCTGCATTCTATAGTTATGTTGATGCTCTGTTTCTCATTTGCGATATTCATGACTTCTATCTTGTTAATGTTGATTTTCATGTTGTATTTTGTTCCTGTGCTGTTGAGTCTATTGAAGTGTTCTTGTAGGTCTTCTATTGTTCCATGCATTAATGCCTGCTCGTCTGCAAATAGAAGCTTGTTGATCTCCTCTGTCTCTGATGGGTTGGCTAACTTGCATATATAGTCCATGTATGTAAAAGAATTTAGTAGGGGGATAGTTCCCCTCTCTATGCCTGATTTAATTTCGAGGTGGTCTGTATAGCCTGCTGCTGTTCTAACTTTGCAGCTGATGTTGATGTCGAGATTTTTAATGAGGTTGGTTAAATGTTGGCTTGTTCCGTATGTTGTTAGTATCTCCCACAGTTGTTCTCTGTTTACTCTGTCGAATGCTTTTCCTGGTCAATGAAAGCTATGTACACATTTTTTGTGTGTTCTGTCGTCTTTTCTGTTAGCTGTTTTTAGATGAATAGAGCGCCAGAACAACCTCTATATTTTTTCGGAACCCCATTACAGATTCGTTAAACTGTAGTTTTAGTATTGGTCTCAGCCTTTTCCCCACAATTTTGGCGTATAACTTTCCTACTTGGCTGAGAAGCGATATACCTCTATATTGATTACAGTCTCTCTTGCTACCTTTATTTTCCATATTGGTATGATGATTGCCTGTTGCCACTCTTCTTGGGATTTTTGTTGGTACCATGCTGCACTGAATATTCTGTGCAGCCATTTAATTCATGTTTCTCCAGCTTCTGCTATTATTTTTACTGGTATTTTATGTATAGCCGTAGAGTTATTTCTTGGTGCACATTTAATTACTTTTTCGATTTCCTCTTTCGTGATGTTGGGTTCAGTGTTGTGTATTATTGCGTGGTTTTTGTTGTGTTATTGGTAATTGGTGTCATGTCTGTAGGTCTTCAAAATATTCTTTGCATCTCTGTTGCATATGTTGGTTAATTGATATTGGCTGTCCGTCTTTTTCATTTATAAGCTCAGTAAGATTATGGTGTTTTTTCTCGCTTATGTGGCTTGTACTGCTTTGTAGGAATCTCTTGTGCCTATTTTGAAGTCCCTGCTCATATTTTGTCCGAATTCCGTCCATTTGTTTTGCTTAGCTTTTTTGATTAAAATGTTAACTTTTTTTTCGGAACTAAGGCATATTTTTCATCACCTTCTTTGTTCTTATTTTCCCTACAATCTTTAGTTTCTTCTTTTCTTTAATTGCTTCTCTAAATACTTCGTTCCACCACGAGGTGCTCTTTTTCCCTTCTTTTGTCCTTAGTTTCGTTCAACGTACTGTTTTTGAGATGTTGGTTACTGTTTGCTTAAACTCATTCCAATCTTCTTTTACTGTGCTTGCTTCGTTAGGGAGTTCTTGTTTTTTTTTTTTTTTTTTTTTTACAAATTCCTCTGTTAGATTTTCTTTTCGGGTTTCCTTGATTCTTTAATCTTTTAATTGTTTTATTTTTAATGTCCATTTTTTTGGCTTTTCTTTGTTTGTGCATCATCTCTTGTTTTGGCTGTCTGGGTGTAATCTCATCATTTTATGGTCCGGGTCGTCTCTGTTATATTAGGAATAGCTCTGCTGTCGGTTACTCTTTTCTTGTTCTGTTATCTTGTTAGTATAAAATCTAACTGGCGTCAGCATGTTGTGTCATTCCATTTATACCAGGTGTATAATTGCAACTATCTGTGCTTAAAGACTGTGTTGGTGGTAAACAAATCATTTTGATCACATAATTCCAGCAGTCTGCTTCCATTTTCATTTATTTCAGTTATTTTATTTTCAAAGATAAAAAAGTAAAGTACACCCGTCATGCCAAGTGGCGTATGGGGAATATGTTGATAGTGACCATACATTTTACACACCTTCGGCACATGATTTTTGGGTTAATGTGGTCGGTATTACGCCCGTGCCGCTTTACTTTTCCTGGAAAAAATCCATTTCCAAAGGGTCAACAGATATCTCTGTTCTTACTGTTGCGTTTCCCAAGCCTTCCATTAAAATCTCCCATCACTAACATGTCGTCGCTTTCATCATTCTTGTTGACGATTTCATCGGATCTCACTACAGACAGAGAGCTAGACATCGGATCTCACTACACAGAGAGAGGGCTAGACATCGGATCTCACTACACAGAGAGGGCTAGACATCGAATCTCACTACAGAGAAAGGGCTAGACATCGAATCTCACTACAGAGAGAGGGCTAGACATCGGATCTTACCACACAGAGAGGGCTAGACATCGAATCTCACTACAGAGAGAGGGCTAGACATCGGATCTTACCACACAGAGAGGGCTAGACATCGAATCTCACTACAGAGAGAGGGCTAGACATCGAATCTCACTACAGAAAGGGTAGACATCGAATCTCACTACACAGAGAGGGGTAGACATCTATTCTCACCGCCCAAAGAAGGGAAGACATCGAATCTCACTAACCAGAGAGGGGTAGACATCGAATCTCCACTACCCAGAGAGGGGTAGACATCGAATATCACTACACAGAGAGGACAAGACACCTATTCTCACTACCCAGAGAGGGGTAAACATCGAATCTCGCTACACAGAGAGGGCAAGACATCTATTCTCACTACCCAGAGAAGGGAAGACGTCGAATCTCACTAACCAGACAATAAATGGGGTAAAGTCACTTCTTTTCCTTCTACCTTTTTAGCTCCCTGTGGAGCATAGGTCTTCAACAAACACTTTCCATGTCGTTCTGTTTTTTTCCCATTCTTTTAAGATCATTCCATGTCTTCCCCATCATCTTCATCTCTGCTTCTATCTGTCTTCTCCAAGAATTCCTTGGTCTTCCTCTTTGTCTTTTCCCTGGGGATTCCAAAAAAGGGCCTGTTTTGTAATACTCTCAGTTGGCTTCCGTAGTGTGTGTCCTATCCAGCGCCATCGTCTTCGCTTTATCTCTTTATCCACTGGTATTTGACTGGTACATTTCCATAATTCTATGTTAGTGATTTTGTCCTGCCATTCCATCCTTTTATTCTGCGTAAGCATCCATTAATGAAAGTCTGTATCTTCATGATTGTCAATGTTGTTGTTCTCCATGTTTCACAGCCATATAATATAACCAACTTAACACTGGAGTTGAAAAAGTCACGTAGAAACCACGAATTCGAAGTGAAAAATTCCCACTTCCTGTAAGGATTCGAACCCGAGAGCTTACTGTTCTGATGGCCGACGATTTATCTCAAGAGCACGCAGTCTCTTTTGTTAAATAATGTACCTTCTAGCGCCATATATATATATTCCTGATCCATCTTATTCCTGTCTAGAATTTCATATTGGAATCTGTCTTATACCTGTCTCTAACCTTGTTTAATCACGTAATTATATGCATTTCTGACCATGCCGCTTTCTCCTGATGAAAACTTTGTAGCCGAAACGTTTGTTACTGAGTCGTCTCGTATAACCACAAAGCTGTCACAAACAATTTATATCTGATTGTTTATTCCCCAACTTTACACTAGCTTTACATGAATATGTATACCTTTCCCTTTACTCAAAATACCAATTACATAATTATTAGTAAAGCTGGCTTTATCAAACTTGTATAGCCGTAAAATAATGGTGATCATAATAATAAATCGCCCGTGCGCTGCCGGGGCCCGAAAGGGAAGTAAAGAATAGCGGCGCTGTACCCTACCAGGCATGTTCGTAAGAGGCGAGAAAGGAGGGTTAGGCATGGGACTGGCTATCCCATACTGTAAAAAAATAAGCCGAAAAAACTTCACAAACATGAACAAGTCAAAGAAAGATAAAGTAAATCCGTCAACCAGGAAAGAGAAGGGCTCTCTGTCTAAGAGACGTATGACGCAATCCGGAGAAAGCCATAAGGAGTCCGGGTTGCCGACTCACCCTTTGTCTACCAGGAAATCATCCAGAATTGGCACCTGGAATGTTCGTACCCTTAACGAACAGGGAAAAGCGGCACAAGTGGCAGCAGAAATGAACAACTACAAGATAGATATTCTGGGAATGTGTGAAACAAGATGGCTGGGAGCGGAGAGAATAAAATTGAATACAGGGGAGATGATTTTATCATCAGGACACCAGGAACCAGGAGCACAACATAGCGAAGGGGTAGCTATAATGCTATCAAAGAATGCACAGAAGACACTAATAGAATGGGAGGCAGTGGGACCAAGACTGGTGAGAGCAACATTTAGAACAACCAAAAACAAAATAAAATTACACATTATACAATGCTATGCACCAACCAACGATAAAGATGACTCAGTTAAAGATGATTTTTATAAACAGCTACAATGCCAGATGGATGCAAGACGAGCCAAGGATATTATAATCTTGATGGGAGACCTAAATGCTAAGGTAGGATCAGACAACAGAGGCTTTGAAGAGATTATGGGAAAACATGGACTTGGAGATATAAACGAGAATGGAGAGATATTTGTGAATTTCTGCGCCCTTAATCAAATGAGCCTAGGAGGAACAATATTCCAACATAAAAGAATACACAAAGCTACATGGGTGTCACCAGATCATAGAACGGAAAATCAAATTGATCACATATGTATTAATAATAAGTTTAAGTCATCCTTACAGGATGTAAAAGTATATAGAGGGGCAGATATAGCTTCTGATCATCATCTTCTGTTAGCCAAACTTAAAATTAAATTAAAAAGGTATACTACAACGAATAAGGGCAGAACGTATTTCAATGTAGGGTTTCTTAAAGAACAAGGAATTAAAGATAAATTCGCAGTCACAATATCAAACAAATACCAAGTCCTCCAACAACTAGAAAATACAATAAATATAGAAGATCATTGGAAACAGGTAAAAAATATATGGAAAGAGACATGCGAAGAACACTGGGGAAAGAGAACGCCAGAATAAGGCATGGATGACAGCAGAGACCCTGGATAAAATTAAAGAAAGAAAGAACAAGAAAGCAGACATAAATAAAAGCAAAACAAGAAGTAATAAAGCCAAGACACAGGAAGCTTACACAGAGGTGAACAAAGAAGTGAGAAGATGCATTAAAAGGGATAAGAGGAAATATATAGATGAATTAGCTAAAGAGGCAGAAGAAGCAGCAAATAAAGGGAATATGAAAGAACTGTACAACAGCACAAAGAAATTAGGTGGAAAATACAACAGATCAACGCCTTTATCAAAGATAAGAAAGGAAATCTGCTTAGTAATATAAAGGAACAAATGGAGAGATGGAAGGAGCACTTTGAAGAACTTTTGAACAGACCTGGCTCAAATAATCCTCCAGATATACTACCAGCAGAAGAAGAATTACACGTTAACTGCGGAAAACCAAGCAAAGAAGAAATAATGAAAGCCATCAACTGTTAAAAGATGGTAAAGCCACAGGACCAGATGAAATTCCTTCGGAAGCCATCAAAGCAGATATTATCACCTCTACCAAGATGTTACATAATCTATTGGATAAAATTTGGGAGAGGGAAGAAATACCTAAAGACTGGAGAGAAGGTTATATGATCAAACTACCAAAGAAAGGAAGTTTACAGGAGTGCACAAATTATAGGGGAATTATGCTACTATCAGTGCCAGGAAAAATATTAGGCAGAATCATTCTGGAGAGACTAAAAGAGGCTATAGAGAAACACTTGAGAGATGAACAAGCAGGTTTTAGGAAGAACAGATCATGTGCTGATCAAATAACTACTCTACGTATAATAGTTGAACAAAGTTTAGAACTAAAATCCCCACTTTATATTGGATTCATAGATTACGAAAAGGCATTTGATAGTTTAGACAGAAGAATGCTTTGGAAGTTGCTGAGTCATTATGGAATCCCCATAAAGTTTATTAACCTGATAAAAACAATGTATGAAGGAACAAAATGTAGTGTGGTGCATGAAGGACAGCTTACAGAAGCATTTGAAATAAGAACAGGAGTAAGGCAAGGATGCCTTCTGTCTCCATTTCTCTTCTACTGGCCATAGATTGGATTATGAAAATAACTCAAAACAACAGAAATGGGATCCAGTGGTCACTGACCAAACAACTTGATGATTTAGACTTTGCTGATGACATAGCTCTCCTATCACACAGCCACCAACAGATGCAAGATAAAATGAGTATATTAGATGAGAGATCACAACAGCTAGGACTAAAGATTAATAGAGATAAGACCAACATTATGAGAATTAATGCAGTTGGCAATAACCAAATAAAACTAGGAGAAATACCTCTACTAGACGTACAATCTTATATATATCTGGGCAGTAATATAGATAAAGAGGGAGGAACAGAAAACGATACCAAAATAAGGATATCAAAAGCAAGAGGAGCTTTCATTGCACTGGGAAACATATGGAAATCCAAAGAAATTAGGCTAAATACAAAAATACAAATTTTCAACTCCAATGTTAAGTCGGTTCTATTATATGGCTGTGAAACATGGAGAATAACAAAATTGACAATCACGAAGGTACAGACTTTCATTAATGGATGCTTGCGCAGAATAAAGGGATGGAAATGGCAGGACAAAGTCACAAACGTGGAATTATGGAAATGTACCGGTCAAATACCAGTGGATAAAGAAATACAGCGAAGACGATGGCGATGGATAGGACACACACTACGGAAACCAACTGAGAGTATTACACAACAGGCCCTTTTTGGAATCCCCAGGGGAAAAGACAAAGAGGAAGACCAAGGAATTCTTGGAGAAGACAGATAGAAGCAGAGATGAAGATGATGGGGAAGACATGGAATGATCTTAAAAGAATTGCAAAAAACAGAACGACTTGGAAAGTGTTTGTTGAAGACCTATGCTCCACTGGGAGCTAAAAGGTAGAAGAAGAAGATAATAATAAATATTTGTGAAAGGAATAAAGAAACACATCAGAAGGAAACGTCTATGGCGGATCAATGAATCAATACACAGAGTGTTGTTGACAAGTAAATTGTTGTACATGGCGGCTAATTTCTAATGAAGATGAAAAGATACTTGGAGTAGCGGGACTTTGAAAGTTCTAGCGGCCCCTGATTGCTTCATTCTTATACTATTCGTTCGTTCGTTTTCGTCAGCTTTGACCTCTGACGAAGTCCACCCACTCAATTTTTGTGGGACTGAATTTTGCGTGTAAAGTCTGTTTTATCCCATTACAGGATGCCCCTCGCCATGCAGGCAGATTTACTCCGACTTCAGAGGTACTAATTTTTAGGGAATTAGTAAAACCCAGGTGTCCTCGCCAGGGTACGAACCCGGCTGTTGCCGTGGTAAGCCAACCTCCTATCGACTGCGCTAACCGGACACCCATTCTTATACATGTACTATAAGTATATATCTAGTGTGTCATAGCATCTGTGTGAACCAATTCTCTTCCATTGCGTTATGACCTTGGTTATCTATTTATAAATGACCGTTAATTGGGCGCCTATTGTTTGTGATATGATTGAAGCGGAGAGCATTAGATGTCTATTGACTTTAAAGTGTTTGATTGGTCTCACTTTTTGTAGGATCTAGAATTAGTATATTGAGGGGGGGGGGAGGAGGAGGAGGGGGGGGGGGGGGGGGGGCGAGTGGTAGAGTTGATTAAAAACAAATCGAGAGGACGCGGGTTCAGTTCGCGGTAGGATTTAACACGTTTTTTTCCCCCTCTGTCGATGTGAAATAATAATTCTGATCTGTACACCTCGTTGCGACTGCGAAATAATAATTCTGATCTGTACACCTCGTTGCGACTGCGAAATAATAATTCTGACCTGTACACCTCGTTGCGACTGCGAAATAATAATTCTGACTTGTACACCTCGTTGCGACTGTGAAATAATAATTCTGACTTGTACACCTCGTTGCGACTGCGAAATAATAATTCTGATCTGTACACCTCGTTGCGACTGCGAAATAATAATTCTGATCTGTACACCTCGTTGCGACTGCGAAATAATAATTCTGATCTGTACACCTCGTTGCGACTGCGAAATAATAATTCTGACTTGTACACCTCGTTGCGACTGTGAAATAATAATTCTGACTTGTACACCTCGTTGCGACTGCGAAATAATAATTCTGACTTGTACACCTCGTTGCGACTGTGAAATAATAATTCTGACTTGTACACCTCGTTGCGACTGCGAAATAATAATTCTGACTTGTACACCTCGTTGCGACTGTGAAATAATAATTCTGATCTGTACACCTCGTTGCGACTGTGAAATAATAATTCTGACCTGTACACCCCGTTGCGACTGCACTGTAATTGATGCTATTAAGTTGTACACAGAAGTCGGGAGTACACCGCTGCTACAGAGGACCCCGGCAAAATGCCGTGTATGAAGTAACGAGATGGCTGTACACGGCTTTTCTGTTTTCATATAAAAGTGCTATTTTAGTTCAAATGTTGGAAACTTAGCATCAGTTATCGGTGCAGAAATCCTGAGCCGGGTACATTCTACTTATTCTTAACATTGACTTTTTATGGGAGTGGTTTCAGTTTGTGACACCAGACACAAAATGTAACATTTTTAGTCCAAGTAAATATTTATCTATGAACGCTGTTTTAGTAGTTAAAGCTCGGAATAAAGAAAACCACAGATCGGCAAATCTAAGAGTTTCGGGAGATGCAAGTTTCAGTATGTAATCACGCAATTTTTATTTACTTTTCAGATATAGCTTCTCCTAATCTCTTTGAGTGTATAATAGAAGAATCATGAGTATTATATTTTTCTGGAAAGTTCGATAATGAGGAAATCAACTAAAATATGAACGACAAACAAATGTGATGTAGTTCTTCATGTTCTGTTAACTTCTACATTAGCACAACTGATGACTTTCTTCGCCCGTCCTTACAAGAATGTTGATTCGGCGCATATGAATTGTGTCGTGTTGTCATTGACTTCAATGTCTCTCGGCCCAGTAAAAAAAAAAAAAGTAAAGTACCCCCGTCACGCCAAGTGGCGTATAGGGAATATGGTGTTAGTGACCATAAATTTTACAACCCTTCAGCACGTGACTTTTGGGGTAATGTGGTCGGTATTACGCCCGTGCCGATTTATTTTCCCAGAAAAAATCCAGTACCCATTAAAGGCTGGGTGAACCCGGAAGCCGTCGGTTGGGATCGAACCCTACCCCTTGTCCTTTGTAGTCCAGTTTACTAACCACTGAGCTATCGCGGCTCCCTTTCGGCCCAGTACATCCGACTTTAGCATGGCATTTTTGGGTTCCGGGTTGCATTTCATGATTGATGAATACTCGTTTGGTCATACTGATGAGTCTGCCTGTAGCTCCACCACAGATCTATGTACTGAGATCTTTATCAGTTTTGGTTCACTGATCCTAAAACAAACAATCTGCTGCTGTGTTTCTGACAAAGGCGCTTATCAGTGCCAGAGCTGAGAGCAACTCATAGCTGACTGCATTCGTCAGGATCGCTTTACCACAACTATCAAGATCATGCTTCACCTTTTCGCGGTTCCCCTAGAAATAGACTGACCAGTTAAGCCAACATTTTTGATCCTGAGGGGAGCCAATCTGGTAAAAAAAGATGTTTAAGTCGGATATGTCGGGCCAAAATGCAACACTGTCACAGCTTTGCTGCAAACAACACATAGCGTTCTGTACAGGCGGAGGATGATGATGGATTTTCATTCCTTTATTCGCACGGGAACGCAAAGAAGGAAGGAAGGAAGGAAGGAAGGGAGGGAGGGAGGAGGAAAGGATGGATGGAAGGAAGGAAGGAAGGAAGGAAGGAAGGAAGGAAGGAAGGAAGGAAGGAAGGAAGGAAGGAAGGAAGGAAGGACGGGAGGGATGGAGGAAGGAAGGAAGGATGGGAGGGAAGGAAGGAAGGAAGGAAGGAAGGAAGGAAGGAAGGAAGGAAGGAAGGAAGGAAGGAAGGAAGGAAGGAAGGAAGGGAGGGAGGGAGGGAGGGAGGGAGGAAGAAGGAAGGAAGGAAGGAAGGAAGGAAGGAAGGAAGGAAGGAAGGAAGGAAGGAAGGAAGGGAGGGAGGGAGGGAGGGAGGGAGGGAGGGAGGGAGGGAGGGAGGAAGGGAGGGAGGGAGGGAGGACTTTAGTCACAAAGTTACCCAACCCCCATTCTAACTGTGAGCGGACAATAGTAGCTAGTTATCAATATCAGTTGATGCCTGACAGTATGACTAGGCTGGACTCTAGTTCAGACATGATACTGTTGTACGTCTGTGCGTGAGTACATCACATCCAAGTGCTAGATGATCTCCCTGTGTCCGTATTTTATTTACATTTGATTTCTAACACACGTCGCTTGTTTATCCGCTATATTCCCGACCCTCTATTATATTTTCTCTCTCCCCCCCCCCCCTGTATTCATAATAAACCGTCTCAATTCCCCCCCCCCCCCGCAGCGTTCTTGGTGCTAAATGTCAAACGATCGAAAGTCTGCCGAGAAATGATGTGTTCTTCTACCATGGTTGTCAGGGCGACACTGTTTGTTGGGCATTTGAAACATGGCGCTCTTGTTTGTCCACATAAGACTTGGCCAGTGTGACGTTTCTACTTTCGTTAGCGCTTTGTTTGTTTATTTATGTTTACGTAGGCCTTATGTTGACTTGTTTGTAGTTGACAGTGGTTGAGAGCAGGGAGGTAATGCCTGGGGCTGGCTGGTCTAGAGGTAAGACGTTGGCCTCTGGATAGGGAGGTCCGTGGTTCGAATCCCGCCTAGGTGGGTGTGAGTTTACATATTTAGTTTGTGGTTTCTTACCGTCTCCTGGTTTGTGGATGGCGCGATCAGATATCATGGACTCTTGGATAACGGCGAAATACAGGCAGTCCCGTGTGCATTTTCTTCTTCTTCTCCCTGTGGAGCATAGGTCTTCAACAAACACTTTCATCTCTCTGTGGAGCATAGGTCTTCAACAAACATTTTCAGCTCCCTGTGGAGCATAGGTCTTCAACAAACACTTTCATCTCTCTGTGGAGCATAGGTCTTCAACAAACATTTTCAGCTCCCTGTGGAGCATAGGTCTTCAACAAACACTTTCATCTCTCTGTGGAGCATAGGTCTTCAACAAACACTTTCATCTCTCTGTGGAGCATAGGTCTTCAACAAACACTTTCATCTCTCTGTGGAGCATAGGTCTTCAACAAACACTTTCATCTCTCTGTGGAGCATAGGTCTTCCACAAACACTTTCAGCTCCCTGTGGAGCATAAGTCTTCAACAAACATTTTCAGCTCTCTGTGGAGCATAGGTCTTCAACAAACACTTTCATCTCTCTGTGGAGCATAGGTCTTCAACAAACACTTTCATCTCTCTGTGGAGCATAGGTCTTCAACAAACATTTTCAGCTCTCTGTGGAGCATAGGTCTTCCACAAACACTTTCAGCTCCCTGTGGAGCATAAGTCTTCAACAAACATTTTCAGCCCCCTGTGGAGCATAGGTCTTCAACAAACACTTTTTCAAGTCGTTCTATTTCTTGCCATTCGTTTAAGATCATTCCATGTCTTCTCCATCATCTTCATCTCTGTTTCCATCTTTCTCCAAGAATATTTGTGTCTTCCCTTGGTCTCTTCATCCGGGGAGTAAAAAAAAGAGCCCCTTTCAGATGATGATCAGTCGACTTGACCAAATTGAGTCAGGGAGGTAGATGTTATTGAGTTATTCGTGGATCATCATCACTACACTCCGAACATGTCTATAGCTGCTGAGATACCCTCCTCTGTATGTCCCGCAGCTTCCAGCGACTGACGACTCCAGTTGTGTGCTAGGTGATAAGCCCTCTTTTCTCTACTCACTCAATAAGCTTCTCGTTTCTGGATGCAACCCATCTTTACTCCCATCTTTACTCCCATCTTTACTCCCATCTTTACTCCCATCTTTACTCCCATCTTTACTCCCATCTTTACTCCCATCTTTGCTACCATCTTTGCTCCCATCTTTACTCCCATCTTTACTCCCATCTTTACTCCCATCTTTACTCCCATCTTTACTCCCATCTTTACTCCCATCTTTACTCCCATCTTTACTCCCATCTTTACTCCCATCTTTGCTCCCATCTTTGCTCCCATCTTTGCTCCCATCTTTACTCCCATCTTTACTCCCATCTTTACTCCCATCTTTACTCCCATCTTTGCTACCATCTTTACTCCCATCTTTACTCCCATCTTTACTCCCATCTTTGCTACCATCTTTGCTACCATCTTTGCTACCATCTTTGCTACCATCTTTGCTCCCATCTTTGCTACCATCTTTACTCCCATCTTTACTCCCATCTTTACTCCCATCTTTGCTACCATCTTTGCTACCATCTTTGCTACCATCTTTACTCCCATCTTTACTCCCATCTTTACTCCCATCTTTGCTACCATCTTTACTCCCATCTTTACTCCCATCTTTACTCCCATCTTTACTCCCATCTTTACTCCCATCTTTACTCCCATCTTTACTCCCATCTTTGCTACCATCTCCTTTATCCGAAGGAGTGACGTGGACTCATGGTTGTCGAAGTCTTATGCCCTTCCCGCATCTCGGAGGACATTAATGGTGTCTGCCTGATCCACTGGTTGACCGTCTTTAATGACAGCGCAGCTAGCCAGCCTATCCGTTATTTCATTAACAAAGTACTAACCGGTAAGGTGGTTTTCACACAACCAAAACCTCCCTGGTAGGAATCACACTTGAACAAATTAGTCAGTACTTCTCATGTTTAACGATGTAGTCAGTACTTCTCATATTTGACCAGTTAGACGGTACTTCTCATGTTTGACGAAGTATTCAGTATTTCTCATGATTGACCAATTAGTCAGTACTTCTCATATTTGACAAATTAGTCAGTACTTCTCATGATTGACCATTTAATCAGTACTTTTCATGATTGACCAATTAGTCGGTAATTCTCATGTTTGACGAATTAGTCAGTATTTCTCATGTTTGACCATTTAGTCAGTACTTCTCATGTTTGACCAGTTAGTCAGTACTTCTCATGTTTGACCATTTAGTCAGTACTTCTCATGTTTGACCAGTTAGTCAGTACTTCTCATGTTTGACCAGTTAGTCAGTACTTCTCACGTTTGACCGATTGGCCAGTACTTCACATGTTTACGTCCCTGCCATAACACACCTTCTCTCTACCCCTTACCAACAAGCCTACACCGTAGCTGACTCACTCCGTCTTAGGCCGGGCTGACTTATGTTTCTGTTAGTATTGATCTTGAAGTGAACTCTGACAAAATAATGAATCAATGCGGAATTAATTGTCAGCGAATACTCACTGACATCCGAAATGAAAGAGTCATGCATTTTTAATTAGAACTAAAACAATTTGTTGTTGATCGGAGATGAACGTGTTAATCCGGGACACAGAATTTGAGTGATGTTGTGTGGAAGTACATATAACAGATGGGAAGACAATCGGTGATACGGGATTGTGTGTTGGTGATGTTGTGGGGAAATACGTATAACAGATGGGAAGACAATCGGTGATACGGGATTGTGTGTTGGTGATGTTGTTATGTTTCATTCAGGAATATATCGGGGGCCACAGTTCCGTTCAGCAACAGAGTTCAAAGCTCTCAGGAAACAATATCCGATGGTTTGGTCAAGGATCGGTGAACCAGAACTATCCAGACCTTACTCCGTCTCCTTATGGTGCCTCTAGTAACTAGACTATTCGGTCTAGTCCGGTCAAACGATTATGAAAGGCAACCCGGATCTCGAAAATGCTATGCTGAAGAAGAATATATTGGGTCAAAAGGCGCAGATGTCGCATCTCTTCTGCAAGCCACATTACATGCGCGCCCACTTAACGTCTTTTTAAGAGCAAATGACGGAGAAGTGTCTATTCCTTTAGTCATCAAGTTAACGCAAGCAAGTATGAGCATTTCGTTTTGAAACTTGGCCTGAACACCAATATATAGTCTTCTCGTTTTGATTTTCAACTGCCGTTCTTTTGCTTGTACAGCTATCAGCGTTCATCACAAGGTACACAATAATTCTTATATTTTACTAGCACTCAGGAAAAGCAGCCGTCTCTAATAAGAATAGGTACTTGCTTGTACCAACATTGAGGTTTGATATAGATGGGTTTGAACCGAATAGCTTCCTATTATGAGGCGATCGCTTTAACGCTGACTTTATAATGACTCGGAGATATTATTTATTTATGCTGGGCTAACAAGCGAGCCACTTGTGTTATTCTTGCCAAAATGCCTGAACTATTTTCTAAAGTGAGCCAGCGAACTCCAAGTGACACGTGAGATACGCGAATGGCGTGTTGCTTTTTATGTAAGCACATACATGAAGAATAACACAGTAACGTGTAATAGCGTTACACACAAGAAGAATAACACAGTAACATGTAATAGCGTTACACACAAGAAGAATAACACAGTAACATGTAATAGCGTTACACACAAGAAGAATAACACAGTAACATGTAATAGCGTTACACACAAGAAGAATGACACAGTAACATGTAATAGCGTTACACACACGAAGAATAACACAGTAACATGTAATCGAGTTACACACAAGAAGAATAACACAGTAACATGTAATCTCGTTACACACAAGAAGAATAACACTGTAACATGTAATAGCGTTACACACAAGAAGAATAACACAGTAACATGTAATAGCGTTACACTCAAGAAGAATAACACAGTAACATGTAATCGCGTTACACACAAGAAGAATAACACAGTAACATGTAATCGCGTTACACACAAGAAGAATAACACAGTAACATGTAATCGCGTTACACACAAGAAGAATAACACAGTAACATGTAATAGCGTTACACACAAGAAGAATAACACAGTAACATGTAATCGCGTTACACACAAGAAGAATAACACAGTAACATGTAATCGCGTTTTAATTTAATTTTTACAATTTTATTAGTTTTGGGGAAAAACACGATTTTTCGTGTTGAGAGTGTGTTTTTATTTTTTTCTTGTCGTACTTTTGTCTTTTTTTTTTCTGTTATTTCTTGTTTTTATTTTCTGTACTTGTTGAGTTTCACCACTTGTGCTCTCCTGTCAACATTCAGATGCCGGTAATTTCGTTGAGCTAACTGATGTTGAAAGTGGAAGAAAAAAAAAAGCCCATTCAGTGTAGCCAGTCTTGGCTTAAAGACGCGTGTCCCTGAGTTGCTGTCCCTGGTTGGGTTCATGAGGAGGCAGTAGCGACATTGCAGATATTTATTGGTATCTATCCACTGCTCTTTCCATGTTACGCTGATAATTAGTTATTAGTTTTCGCTCGGATTGTGCTTGTTCTTCCCTCTTCCTGTATCTAATCCCGATCCTTCAATCAATAAATATTGAGGCAAGTCTCCCAATCCGTTTTATATTCGGATATTTGATTTAACAAACAAAATAATTCGTAGTGAGATGGTTTTGCACTAAAGTTAATAAAAGTACTGAATAAACGTCTGGCAATAACGATTATAGAAGACATGTTCAGAACTCATTGAGTAAGAGAGTACCCACGTCATGTACTGGTGATGCCAGTAATAAACTATGCAGGCGTGACCAAGTTATCAATTTCATGTTACGCAGATTGAAGCAGCAGATATGCCACATGCTCAAAATTAGTGGATCTGGTGAATGCGCATGTGCTACCGGTTGACGGAGCAGGTGCTGCAAGCTTGTTCAACCCAACATCGTGTAGCGACACAGTAGTTTGTCACTGCTACTTTAGTTGTCTTCCCAGGAAGCATGCATCTTCAATTATACATTCGAAGTGATTAGAAGAAGCGGAATCTTAAAATGTCAACACTTTTGTGGTTCAACATTCAATATTGCACTTCCGATACACTAAGGCTTATCAGTCTTTGATTACATTTTTTTTTTTTACGCATATTCTCCTTCTTCTTCTTTTCTTCCTCATTTGCTTTTAAACGTCGAGGAGAGATATAATTTGCGGTTTTGCCCTCTTCTGTTCGCCTCAGCTGCAGCTATGTTTCCTAGTGTTTCTAATATTCTATCCATCAATCCATCTTCGTGTTTGGCCCATATATCTGGTGTTCTCGCCACGGTTATTGAAGGCTCCTTGTGTTTTGATCTCTCTGCCTTATAACACGACCAAAGCATGTTATCTGTTGTTTCTTTATGTATTCTCTGACGGAAATTATTCCTAGCTTTTTGTTTTCTAAGTTCTTCATTTCATACCTTGCCTCTCATGCTGTTTCCGATCATTCGTCTATTCCATATATTTCCATATATATTCATCTAGGTAGTGGCTATCTTTCTTATTGTTCATATGAATATTAACTGCTATATAAAATAACACTAACCAACAAAAAAATGTTTAATTGTGTGTCTGGTGTCACAAATTGAAACCACTTCCATAAAAATGTTTCTTTAGAGTGAAAACAATGTATTGGTTGAGAACATCTTCATCCATCAATGCTGTAGAATGTCCAAGATTAGAACTAAAATGCCACTTTGAGACAGGTCATCTCAAATAACAGTCAGCTGTGGCTGTGCCCGGTTCTCTGCAGGAAAAGTTGCATGGGGGTGTTGGTAGTCCTGGTAGTCATGGGCTGACTGTTGGTTTTATTTATTTATTTATTATTGCTTTTTTTAGAACATGGATGTCAGTGTCTAAGGTTGAGCGTTGTAATTGTCTAAGTTTGAGTGTTTCTACGTTTGAATGATTGTCTAAGTTTGAGCGATGTGATTGTCTAAGGTTGAGCGATGTGATTGTCTAAGGTTGAGCGATGTGATTGTCTAAGTTTGAACTATGTGATTGTCTAAGGTTGAGTGATGTGATTGTCTAAGTTTGAGCGATGTGGGTAGCGCAAATTGCTAACATTCTCCATTTCAACGGTATAATATATATTATTTGGCCGATTGCAATGCAATTTGGTACATACAATCGACATATACGATATTTATAATGTGCAAAATTTCATACTTCGATATTTATTATTAGCTCAGACAACCTATGTGGTGCATTATCTTTTGATCGCCCCTCGTAGTTAATCCATCTCTACCAATTGTTCTAAGCAAACAAATGTCTTTTGGTCTTTCTTGTTTTCTTTTGCACTTCGCTGTTCCCTGGCGTCCAGTGATCTGACCTGTGTACTTTTATCATTTTTACGTTACAGAGCTTCTTTCAAAGCCTTGTGTCCCCCCCCCCCCCATTTGTTCAATGTTATTGGAAGTGTAACCTCTCTAGTTTATCCTTTCGAGTTTTTGTTTTCGAAGGCAATTAATATCTTTTCTAAATCTTCAGTGGATTACCAGCTCTCGCATCCACGTGTTTATATTGGCATTACACAAGAGTTGGTGTGTTTGCCATGTGCTTTTTTGCTTGTTAGTTTGTTAAAGGCAATTGGAGTGACGCTGTACAGGTCATAATTTCAGTTTGCTTTACAATCAAGTAATGTAAACAAGAAGAACATCAACGACAAAAGTGACAAGATCACGTGAAACAGCAACTGGGGAAATCCATCATCACCAGCGGCAATTTAACCAATTGAAACACTGTTTTACTTACACGTGACCGTTACTATGGAGTTCCGTAGGTTACTAGCCTGTCATAAAAGAGGACACTGCTTCCTAAAAGGTTAGCAACTCTGATCTGCTTCTTTTGTGAAGCCAATGGTCCACCAAGGCCTGTGGTCCGAGAAAACATTTCTGTTCATCAGTGGGGGCTGGGTGGTCTAGGGGTAAGACCTCCTGTTTGATTCTCACCACAGGCGGTAGAATGTAAATAAAAAGTAAATAAATAGAATCGAATCCGTGGCTTTACCCTCCCCTGGTCTCTAGGTAGTGAGATTCGATGTCTACCCCTCTCTAGGTAGTGAGATTCGATGTCAACCCCTCTCTGGGTAGTGAGATTCGATATCTACCCCTCTCTGGGTAGTGAGATTCTATGTCTACCCCTCTCTAGGTAGTGAGATTCGATGTCTACCCCTCTCTAGGTAGTGAGATTCGATGTCTACCCCTCTCTGGGTAGTGAGATTCAATGTCTACCCCTCTCTAGGTAGTGAGATTTGATGTCTACCCCTCTCTAGGTAGTGAGATTCGATGTCTACCCCTCTCTGGGTAGTGGAGATTCGATGTCTACCCCATTCTAGGTAGTGAGATTCGATGTCTAGCCCTCTGTGTGGTGAGATCCGATGTCTAGCTCTCTCTCTCTGTAGTGAGATCCGATGTCTAACCCTCTCTGGGTAGTGAGATCCGATGTCTAGCCCTCTCAGGATAGTGAAATCCGATGTCTAACCCTCTCTGGGTAGTGAGATCCGATGTCTAGCCCTCTCAGGATAGTGAAATCCGATGTCTAACCCTCTCAGGATAGTGAAATCCGATGTCTAACCCTCTCTGGGTAGTGAGATCCGATGTCTAACCCTCTCAGGATAGTGAAATCCGATGTCTAACCCTCTCAGGATAGTGAAATCCGATGTCTAACCCTCTCAGGATAGTGAAATCCGATGTCTAACCCTCTCTGGGTAGTGAGATCCGATGTCTAGCCCTCTCAGGATAGTGAAATCCGATGTCTAACCCTCTCTGGGTAGTGAGATCCGATGTCTAGCCCTCTCAGGATAGTGAAATCCGATGTCTAACCCTCTCAGGATAGTGAAATCCGATGTCTAACCCTCTCGGAAAACGGCGAAAAAAACAGAAGGTCCTGTGTGCATTCAGCGCACGTTAAAGAACCATTAGCAGTTGAACTGGAAAAAAGTTGGCTAAAAGAATGGCCACTGACCGGGAAAAAATTAAAAGGAAAACTCTGCACAAAAGTGTCAGAACTCTCGACGATAAAAATATGAGAGCTCCTCTGAAGTGAGAGAATATCTGCCTGTACGGCGGGGGATACACGGCTGCCAATGTGAAAAATAGTAACAAGTGATATTCACGCCAAATTCAGTCCCTCAGGGATTTCGCTAGAGATATAAAGCTGGTGAAAGAGAAACAAAGAACAATTAATGTTTGTCCTCTCCACAAGGACACCTTAAACTGTCTACCCTTTGGATGATTAACTGGCACGTGTGCCCCACTGTGTGAGAAGCCCTGTTATGAACCACGTATAGTTTGGATATGAATTAATTCAAATAGTGTTAAATAGTAATAGATTTGTCGAGTCACTTCCCGTCTACTTACTCCATATTTCTGCAATTCAACAAAGAACGGTTATTTCAGGCACTTCCTGCTGATGTAAATAAATAATTAGTCGTGCACAGTTGCTTACTTGATTCTCGAAAGTGGTATTTTAGTTATAGCTCAAGAAATGTGATGCTGCTTGTATGTGAAGAGGTTCTGAATTTCGTATGTGCTTCCACCTTTTTATAATTATTTACTTGGAGTTCATCATCATCAGGCGGCATGTTTTTTGCAGATCGCTGCATTCACCGAAGCATGTCTGAAGGAATCTCTTGTCTCTAGCCAGATCTCCCATTGCATATGTTGTCATGTTCAGCTTCATAGAAAAAGAGAATACACCGCGAAAGAAAAGAAAACATTTCTAGAGGTACTGAAAAAGCCCAAGTCAACTACGACGGACGGAGGCTACTATAGTCAGCTATGACTAACGGAGGCTACTATAGTCAACTATGACTGACGGAGGCTACTATAGTCAGCTATGACTGACGGAGGCTACTATAGTCAGCTATGACTGACGGAGGCTACTATAGTCAGCTATGGCTGACGGAGGCTACTATAGTCAGCTGTGACTGACGGAGGCTACTATAGTCAGCTATGACTGACGGAGGCTACTATAGTCAGCTATGACTGACGGAGGCTACTATAGTCTACTATGACTGACGGAGGCTACTGTAGTCTACTATGACTGACGGAGGTTACTATAGTCAACAATGACTGACGGAGGCTACTATAGTCAGCTATGACTGACGGAGGCTACTATAGTCAGCTATGACTGACGGAGGCTACTATAGTCAGCTATGACTGACGGAGGCTACTATAGTCAGCTATGACTGACGGAGGCTACTATAGTCAGCTATGACTGACGGAGGTTACTATAGTCAGCTATGACGGAGGCTACTATAGTCAGCTATGGCTGACGGAGGCTACTATAGTCATCTATGACTGACGGAGGCCACTATAGTCAACTACGACGGAGGCTACTATAGTCATCTGTGACTGACGGAGGCCACTATAGTCATCTATGACGGAGGCCACTATAGTCATCTATGACTGACGGAGGCCACTATAGTCAACTATGACGGAGGCCACTATATTCTACTATGACGGAGGCTACTATAGTCATCTATGACTGACGGAGGCCACTATATTCTACTATGACGGAGGCTACTATAGTCATCTATGACTGACGGAGGCTACTATAGTCAACTATGACGGAGGTTACTAAAGTCAACTATGACGGAGGCTACTATAGTCATCTATGACTGACGGAGACTACTATAGTCAGCTATGACTGACGGAGACATGTTCAAAGTCTCCTTAATGTCTTGGAGTTAGTTCATGTTTATGAAATCACAAAGAATGTGAATGTTCTAGTTTGATTTGTTCTACGTGTTGATGATGTTCTAGTTTGATTTGTTCTACGTATTGATGATGTTCTTGTACCTAGGTGATGATGAACGGAAATATTGCCTTTTTTTGTCCCTAAGGGGCTTCTTTTGGCAGTTGCCCAATCCCTGTTAGCAACAACAGAAAACGAAGAACCTTCCTCCCCTTCCTCATTTGCCTTTCAGCTTAAAGGGGGGATATCATTTCCAGTCTCTTGACCTTGTGTTGGCTTCTCCTGCCTCCTTGTGTTTCTAATATTCCATCAATCCATCATTTTCGTGGTCGGCCCTTGAGTTTGATGTTCTCGTAACGTTTATTAAAGGCTCGTTGTATTGTGTTTTGGTCATTCTGTCTCATCACGTGGCCAAAATATTTTATCTGTTGTGTTTTTTTTTAAATGTTTACTATCCTTGCTTTTTTTCTATTCTTTATTTCTGATCTTATCTCTCAGGCTGCTTCCTGTCATGCGTGTAGCACATTTCATCTCGGTAGTGTTATCTTTATTATTGTTCTTAATTGTAGGATCTAGGACTGGCATTGGTAGTACAACATTGGGACGAAGACTGTGTTAACGAAGAACCGCTACTATTAAATGGGCTCATGTAACGTTGACAAATAACAAAGATAACATAGACATCGTCATTATAACCACAGAAGAGAAGTACAGCAATTGTACGAGAGGAAAGAAAATAGCAGAAACGAGATGCAGATTTTTAATTACTTGTTATGATTAAACCAGCTGTTTAGAAAGTCCTTGTGAGGTGAACTACATTTGTTGTGTAGCAGACGAGGTGAATATACGGGTCCAGTATTACTTAAATGGAAATTGAAATACAAAGACACCATTTTATCGTATAAAACATTATTCCTTAAAACTTTCTGCTACATTCAAGACAATCACTGGTGGCTGTATAATGATGGTTTTACAGAAGAATCTTGAGAATACTATGGGCAGCAAAGAAGAGTAATGCAAACCCACCGAAAGAGGCCAAGCAAAAAGAGAGCAAATTTTAAATATTAGGAAGAAACAATTATCATGTGTTGGCCATACAACGAGAAGGAAACAGCTGGAATATATTGTTAACAACTGGGGAAATTGAAGGATAAAGAGATAGAGGGGAGCAAAGAGAAAACCAGCCAGCTTAAGAGAATGACTTGGCAGAAGGTCAACAACAGAAATGATAAATAACTGTCGAAATCGAACGTTGTGGAGAGACATGATCACCTACGCCTGCAGGCATTGTACTTGATGATGATGATAATTCTGTCCCCCGTATCAAGCATGGAAACAAAGAAGCAGAGATGTTCGTAGGAACAGACATAGGATGCCCTTGAAGTATTCGAATAAGAAATGGCAGATTTGAGGAGCAGAGTTGGTTACGCCAGTGCTGACACGTATTTAGAAGGGAGAAATGAGACGGTTTGGGCATCATTTTCTCGCGTATAACCGGTAGGAAAAGGTAAATCTAGACCGTGATTGATTCATTAAATATATCAGACATCAGCATCGTGATAAGGACAAAGCATTTAGCCGAGCCGTAGATTTACTCAGCCTGCAAGCTGAGGGGGAATTCCCGGAACAACCTCCAACTAGTATGACTTTTCCAGCTTGGCGAGAAGACGCTGTTGTAGGTAGAGTGACCTCAACCGTCTATGGATCGTATGCCTGATAACGTCACACAAGTTGGAATGCTTTCGGGTTTTATTTTCTGTCCACGGGCCTTAGAAAATATATAACCGGCTATGGTTGAACTTTCCCTCGACGCTGAATGGTAGCACAAAGGTGAGGGGGAAAACCCCAATGTTTACGATTCCATTGCTGGGGTCTACCGAGAGAGATTATATAGGACCAGAGAATAATGGCCCGATTGTTGTGAACGGTCGCCGCGGTCTGAGTTTTTACTTCAACACAGGCGAAGGTGAGTGAAATTAAACTGGACATTGTGTGTGGCAGTTTGTGTGTAATTTCATCACAACACATATGTATGTGCCAACATTTGCTCAACTAGTTACGTGCCATAAAT
The DNA here is from genome assembly GCA_032433765.1 of Megaustenia siamemsis. Lineage (NCBI taxonomy): Eukaryota > Metazoa > Mollusca > Gastropoda > Stylommatophora > Ariophantidae > Megaustenia > Megaustenia siamemsis. The sequence continues at coordinate 66,209,998 of JAVIAB010000041.1, read as the reverse complement.
ATAATCTGCGGATTATGTTTGAAAAATAAATTACACAATAGTTCAAACTAAAACATCATTGGCAAACATCTGTGCTGCATTTCGTAACAAGTATAGACTAACGAAACAGCCTGTTTTTAAAATCAATAAACGGAAACGAGACCTGCGAAGTCTCAAGATTAACAAACAAATAATTTATAATCAATGCCGTCACTTCATCGACTCGAAGATATAGCGATCGCTACTGCTGCATGCGAGCCTAGCGCTGCAATGTATTATGGGTAATTATTGCAGAAATATTCCAGCTATTTTTTTTTTCACTGTGTTAATGATAGGTGTGTGTTTTCATTTCTGTTTGTTTACATTAAAGGCTGTTGTACATGACGGTTCTCAAGTTGTCGTTTCTGTTGAAGTTGTTGTGTTGTGGTTTGTTTGTATTGTGTCTTTGCACAACGCGGTATGTTCCATTTCGAGGAGGAGGCGGGTGGTTAGGGTTGGGAGCGGCGGGAAAAGGAGGGGGGGGTGCTAGTTGAAGTGATCCTTCGCTGGGCTGTTAAGTTGGAGGTGGGGCCAGAAAATACATACGTTGAGAAATCAGAGTTGAGTAGTTTGACTCGAAGGGTAGGAGAATTAGTGTTAAGTAGTTTGACTTTAACAATAGAGGAATTAGAGTTAAGTAGTTTGACTTTAACAATAGAGAAATTAGTGTTAAGTGGTTTGACTTTAACAATAGAGGAATTAGTGTTAAGTAGTTTGACTTTAACAATAGAGGAATTAGAGTTAAGTAGTTTGACTTTAACAATTGAGGAATTAGTGTTAAGTAGTTTGACTTTAACAATAGAGGAATTAGAGTTAAGTAGTTTGACTTTAACAATAGAGGAATTAGAGTTAAGTAGTTTGACTTTAACAATAGAGGAATTAGTGTTAAGTAGTTTGACTTTAAAAATAGAGGAATTAGAGTTAAGTAGTTTGACTTTAACAATAGAAGAATTAGTGTTAAGTAGTTTGACTTTAACAATAGAGGAATTAGTGTTAAGTGTTTTGACTTTAACAATAGAAGAATTAGTGTTAAGTAGTTTGACTTTAACAATAGAGGAATTAGTGTTAAGTTGTTTGACTTTAACAATAGAGGAATTAGTGTTAAGTGGTTTGACTTTAACAATAGAGGAATTAGGGTTAAGTTGTTTGACTTTAACAATAGAAGAATTAGTGTTAAGTAGTTTGACTTTAACAATAGAAGAATTAGTGTTAAGTAGTTTGACTTTAACAATAGAGGAATTAGTGTTAAGTAGTTTGACTTTAACAATAGAGGAATTATGTTTAAGTGGTTTGACTTTAACAATAGAGGAATTAGTGTTAAGTGGTTTGACTTTAACAATAGAGGAATTAGTGTTAAGTGGTTTGACTTTAACAATAGAGGAATTTGGGTTAAGTGGTTTGACTTTAACAATAGAGGAATTAGAGTTAAGTAGTTTGACTTTAGCAATAGAGGAATTAGTGTTAAGTAGTTTGACTTTAACAATAGAGGAATTAGAGTTAAGTAGTCTGACTTTAACAATAGAGGAATTATGTTTAATTGGTTTGACTTAACAATAGAAGAATTAGGGTTAAGTGATTTGACTTTAACAATAGAGGAATTAGTGTTAAGTGGTTTGACTTTAACAATAGAGGAATTAGGGTTAAGTGGTTTGACTTTAACAATAGAGGAATTAGGGTTAAGTGGTTTGACTTTAACAATAGAGGAATTAGGGTTAAGTGGTTTGACTTCAACAATAGAGGAATTAGGGTTAAGTGGTTTGACTTTAACAATAGAGGAATTCAAGTTAAATTGATTACTTTAACAATAGATGGATTATAGCTATTATTAGTGCAATAAGACAAACACATTCTATATACAGAATCCACCAAAATAATGTTTACATACTTTAACCGATCCAATCTATAGATTTTTTTTTTAACGTAGGATCTGATTACAGCGACAATGTGTTGTATGATGGTTTCCAAAAGATGTCACTTGTACAACTGTAAGTTCACGACGTGAACAACTGTCAATTTGATGAATATCGCTGAATTTTGTTTTACAGTCGCACATGTCACATTACAGTCGCACGAGTAGTCATACGTCACATTTTACAGTCATACAAGTCACATTCTTGCTGCTACAGGTATGTGAACGAAAGATCTTTTAAGAAAACACACTACACATTATCACCGCACCTCGACCCATCTTCAAGAACAGTCCATGACATCTGTTAAAGAAAGTGTGTTCTTTATTTTGACGGACACACTCTCTCTCTCTCTCTCTCTCTCTCTCTCTCTCTCTCTCTCTCTCTCTCTCTTTCTCTCTCATCTCTCTGCTGTTTGGTTGTTAGGATCATCATTACTGCACACCGGACGAACTCATAGGTGCTCCGATATTCCCTTCGAGAATCTCGCCACATCTTGATCGAGGTCTGTGAGCTTTGTCGGCGTTCTCCAAGACTCCAAAAGGCGTTCCGATCGCTTATTTGCTTTGTCCGTTCACACAGCGTTTGAAAATGTGCACAAGAGTTTTGATTTTTAATGTGAAAACTTTGCTGTCTCGCGTGTTGCCGATCATTTTTACTAATACAGCTGAAAATATGGGCACTAACATAATATTTTCCATATACCTAAAGTTCCTTACCTTATTTACTCTGACTAAGGAAAGAAGAAAATATACAAGTAATAGGAAACTCTTTATACAGAGCTTCGTAGCAGGAGGTATTCTGATCATCAGAAGGAGACCCCATCGAGCAAGTGTTTCAGCCCTTTAGCTTCTTAGACACTCTAAGGGAAGTCTGGGATATATATATATATATATATATATATATAGTAAGTAAAGTAAAGTACTCCCGTCACGCCAAGTGGCGTATAGGGAATATGGTGTTAGTGACCATACATTTTACAGACCTTCGGCACATGATTTTTGTGGTAATGTGGTCGGTATTACGCCCGTACCGCTTTACTTTCCCAGAAAAAAAATCCGGTACCCATTTAAGGCTGGGTTATATATATATATATATATATATATATATATATATATATATATATATATATATATATATATATATATATATACACAATGTATAATTCCCTAATAGAGGATAAAAGTACAACAACTCTGCACTGGGCAAGAATGAGGCCATTATTATGTTTCAGTGAGACAGTTTGTGAAAATTGTCCGTTTATTTTTCCGTTATGGAATGGCCTACGGGTGGAAAGATGCAAGAAAACAATACATGCTGTAGATTGAAATGTCAAGGTTGTCCTTCTACGTCAGCACGGATGTTCGTCACCGGCAGAATCGCCGTCAGGTTTGACCTGGTTCAGGAAATCGATGACTATCTTATCTGCCCGTTGGGTGGCGCTCTTGTCGCATGTCTTGCGTCACACGCTCCAGTGGCGGGCCGAACGTTTTCTTTCAGGAGCCACGTCAGGTGGTTGGGGAGGAAGAATTAAGGGGGGGGGGGTGGTGGGGGGGGGGGGTGAAGGGAGTGTTCATCATGAGCAAGTCAAAGTAATCTTTTCTACCTACCCGCACCCTTAAAAATGTACCCCACAATCATCAATCACAATTATCAGGTGCCGTCTCCGCATCGAAGGTTGGCCACTATGGAGCGTCCTTTTCATCACCAACATCATCATCATCGAGTGCCGTCTCCGCAACGAAGGTTGGCTACCATGGAGCGCCATTCTATTCTGTTTCTTGCTTTGATGGTGCAGGTTGTCATAGGCTGATTTGTCCATCTTTTGATTTTACTCGTCCATGTTAGTCTTGGTCTGCCTCTGTCTCTTTTACCTTGTATTTTCCCCTCCAGGATTACTTTTTTTAGGCTGTTGTGTCTTTTAACATGGCCCAAAAATCGCATTTGTCTTGTTTGAATTGTGTTTAGTAGTTCTCTTTTCATTTTTAGTTATTTTAAGACTTCATCGTTTGTTTTCTTTTCCTTCCATCCAATTCCACCTATTTTTCTATATATCCACATTTCCAAGGCTTCAATTCTCTGTTCTGTTTTCTTGTCTAATGTCCATGTTTCTGCACCATATTGGAATATTGAGAAGATGTAACATTTTGCTATTCTTAGTTTTAGCCCTGGTGTTATTTCTCCCGCCCTTTTACTCTGTCTTTTGGTGGTGCACGCTGTTGTAAGTTCACCAATCCACCTGTTTATGTAATCAGTCCACTTTAGTTGTGGTGTGCCTCTTGTACCTTCCCCTCCAAGATGAGACTTCAAGTTATTATGTTCCTTCCCTTATATATATATATATATATATATATATATATATATATATATATATATATATATATATATATATATATATATATAAGGGAAGGAACATAATATATACACTTTGTCTTTTACGTATTGCATTAAATAGTTTGTTTTTATTTTTTCATTTTCAGCTGATTTAGAACTTCCTTCTTTATTTTCTTGTCCTCCCACCCAATTCTCTACATGTCTTTATAGATCCACATTTCAGAAGCTTCAATTTTCTACTTTGACTTTTTAATTTAATATCCATCATCATGTGCCATACCGGTTGCCGTAGGCGATCATGTCCTTCCACAATCTTTTATCCACAGTGCATCGTATCAGTTCTTTTGTTGACTGTTTTCCATGCCATGACACCAAGCCATCCAATATTTTCTCTCTTTGTCGTCCGCGATCTCTTTTTTCCTTTTATTTTGCCAGTTGTAACCAACTATTCCAACTTTCTTCTTCTCATGATGTGCCAGAAAATGTTGATTGTTTCTTTCTGATGTTTTTAGGAGCTGCCTTTTTGTGTTGACCTCTTTGAAAATGTCCTATTGGTCTTTTTAGCTGTCCAGGGAACTTTCAACATTCTTCTGAGAAATCCCCTCTCTGTGGCCTCTAACAGTCTTTTCATTTGTTTGTCTACTGTTCATGATTTGCTTCCATAGGTCAGAATTGGTTCTATATAACACTGATGAACTTTCTTTCTCACTTCTATTGTCATAAATTTGTTGCATAAAATATTTTTCATTTTCTGAAATACTATTTTGGCCTGTGCTATGCTGCTTTTTTTATTTGTGGTGCATCTTCCATCTGATGTTATTATTGTGCCCAGGTATTTGTTATGGTTATGGAAGGCCCCGGTATCACTACAAACGAATTAAAATCTATAATTGCTCAACCGCCCGTGCCAGTGGAATCATCCGAATTACTATCTCATCTCCCAAACGAAGAAAGGTAGCTGTAGTCCCCATCATAGCAGTCTCAGCACACGCCAAAAGACATAAGGCGAAACCGCACAGAAAGTGAACACAACCATCTGTTCTCCATCATTCGTTATCATCATTTATTGTAAACAATCGGAATATCGAACACGATCAAAACATATGGAACACACATCTTACGGTGTGCACACAGCACTTAACTCAGTAGCTCCTGCAATAAGCCGGACTTGGAATATGAGGAAACTTCAACAAGGAACACTTTTCAGACATAGCTTTTAATGGTTCCTACCGCCTATCTACCATATTGACAGGAAGTTTGAAAATGAAAATGATGATCGTCATATATTTATTTTAATTTATAGCGCTGATGATTTTACGACATCACCTTGACTCCAAATCCGAACATATGAAACACAGTTAGTCATCGGACTATCCCAGTCGCACATCAAACAACAGATTGTAAGATCTCTGTGCAATGTGAATTTGTGAAATTATTAATCCCTCCTAACTAACATGAACCTTCGGGAGTCACCCCGGTGTTGCTAAGTCATGTACGAAACTCAATTCCGCCTTTCGCTATTAGCGTACGGCCGTTCTAGGGATATACAATCAGCCATTGTGATGACGTAGCACACACGACAATGGCTGCGCCATTGTTGTAACATGTGAATACATGACGTCAAACAATTCCAACGATGGCATTGGAAGAGCACTCAATTTGTTAACGTGAACCGCATATCAACTATCAACTCTAGACAGGGGAAGTTCGCATTCACAAACTTGTACTTGATAAAGAGGAGTATTGAGGTGTGTGCGACTCAGCATCATCGGTGAAATTTGTTAAGTGGATCATCAGATTGACTTTAACGCAGAAAATTGCACTGAATAGCCGAAACTAATCAGTCCTCAAATGCAATTTCTGCAGCGGTCCAGACAACATGAACATCGTTCCACCATGTTGGAAACTGAAGTTTCCCAAGTATTTGAAACGTTGCACTTGTTTCAGATTTGTCCTGCTTATTTTTATGCTGAATTATGGTGATGATTGTTTCTTCGATATGACCATTACTTCTGTTTTCTTACTATTCAAACTTAGACATTTCTTGTAGCTTTCTTTTACTATTATGTCTATAATTTCTTGTAGTTCATTCTCGGTTTCTGCTATTAAGACTGTGTCATCCGCATATCGCAAATTATTTATGTGTGATTTAATATCCATGTAATAAAAACCTCACTGTCGTGTTCAGATGAAACTATTTAACTATGTCTTTACTTTATGCTATTTAACTTTTACTCTCTCTCTCTCTCTCACTCTCTCTCTCTCTCTCTCTCTCTCTCTCGACTTTCAATATGAAAGGAAAATCAAATGGTTTGAGTCAATGGTAAAGACTCATGAAGTCCACTATTCCACTAATCCATAGTCTCCCGTTTTCCTCTGAGCTCTCTGAGAGGAGCTGTTTGCTGGTGATCGTGTCAGAACCATTTGATCTGTTGTTTCTTTATCTAGCCCTGTTATTGAAAAAGGTAATCAGAGAAATTCTGAGCCAACTGAGAATGAAAAAAAAAAAATACTTAACACAATTCGAAAAAGACAACTGCAACGTGGGTACGTGTGAAGAAGATACACAATACTTTACTGCAGGTCATTTTTGAAGGGAAAGTATCAAGTAGGCACTGCAGACCAAGACAAAAATGGAAGACTATACTAACTCATCATCATCATCAAGTACCATGCCTGCTGGCGTAGGTGATCATGTTTCTCCACAACTTTCGATCACGGCAGTTATTTATCATTTCTGTTATTGATCTTCTGCCAAGCCATTCTCTTAAGCTGTCTGGTATTTTTTCTCTTTGCATTCCTCTATCGCTTCGTCCCTCAATTTTCCAAGTTGTTACAAAATATTCCAGTTCTTCTCTTCTCATTACATGGACAAAAAATGATGATTGTTTCTTCCTAATATTGAAAATTAGCTCTCTTTTTGCTTTGGCCTCTTTCAGAACATTTTCATTACCCTTCTTAGCTGTCCATAATATTCTCTACATTTTTCTGTAAAACCACATTTCTACAGACTCTTTGATTTTCTTGTTTCTTGTCCTATTGTCCATGATTCACATCCATATGTTAAGACTGACTCTACATAACATTTAAGAACTCTTTTTCTTGTTTCGATTGTCAAAAATGGATTGTATAGTATCTTCCTCATTTTCTGAAAAGCTGCTTTTGCCTGAGCAATTCTGCATCTCAACTCTTTTGTACATCTTCCGTCTGAGGTTATCAAAGTTCCCAAATATAACTATCGTAACAAATAACAAGACCATAAGCTATGTAAATGAGATGACGTAGTAAAATCACGTGCTTGTCCTATATGCGTGACATAGAGACACAGCTGTTTGTATAGTATTATGAAGAAGGAACAGAAAACAGAGGAACAAGAGACAAGCAGAACCATCATTCGAGCTCGTGTTACTCGACACAGCGCCTTGCCACTAAAGACTTGCTCCTCGCACGCTGACAGCTGTGGCAACCGAGTGCTGTAGTCCCGTGGCCTCCGAGTTTCCTTCTGTATGAAATATTGGTTGATTTATGTGTGTTGTCTTCTACAAGCACTAGTATCTTCAGTAAACAAAAAAACACGATGGTCATATGTTGATGAGAGATAATAACCCAATAACAAAGCAAGCCCAAATGTGGGAAACAACAGGTATGAGGAAAAGAGGCCGACCCAGAGAGACACGGAGAAGAACATTAATCAGAGTGGCAAGAGCAGCAGGGATCGGCTCCCTCAATGAGATAGAGTTGATAGCACAGAGTTGAGACAAATGACGAGATTTGATAAAAGATCTTTACAAGTACTAAAACTGCTACAATAAAAATTTAGATAAGAGAAAGAGTATCTGGGTCTATGCCCTATGGGCCGGCTACGGCTCGAAAGGTCAATAGATAGATTGTCTTCTACGCACTTTCTATATAGATTCCATAGCACGTCACCAATGAAGGGCTTGAGACCATAATCAGACAGCACCAATGTCCCAGTGGAGACCTTCTGACCTCTCGCGAAGCGACGGAAACTCACAGTTGGGCGTGGCCATACATTCCGCTAGATTGGGCGTGGCCATACATTCCGCTAGATTGGGCGTGGCCATACATTCCGCTAGATTGGGCGTGGCCATACATTCCGCTAGATTGGGCGTGGCCATACATTCCGCTAGATTGGGCGTGGCCATACATTCCGCTAGATTGGGCGTGGCCATACATTCCGCTAGATTGGGCGTGGCCATACATTCCGCTAGATTGGGCGTGGCCATACATTCCGCTAGATTGGGCGTGGCCATACATTCCGCTAGATTGGGCGTGGCCATACATTCCGCTAGATTGGGCGTGGCCATACATTCCGCTAGATTGGGCGTGGCCATACATTCCGCTAGATTGGGCGTGGCCAAAAGCATCTGGCAACGAATGGTGTATAGGAAAAGAAAATATTGCAGACAGAAGAACAAATGGAAAGACAACATTGAACTTCAGACAATAAAGAAGACAAATAATGATAAGTGAATGTTATGATGAGCGGAATCACGATGATACAACATCATTGAGTGCCGTCTCCGCATCGAAGGTTGACTACCATGGAGCGCCATTCCGTTGCTCTGGTGGTGCAGATTGTCATAGGTTGACTTGTCCATCTTTTGATGTTACGCGTACATGTTAGTCTTGGTCTGCCTCTGCCTCTTTTACCTTGAATTTTCCCTTCCAATATTACCTTTATTAGGCTGTTGTGTCTTTTAACATGCCCCAAGAATGTCATTTGTCTTGTTCTAATTGTATTTAGTAGTTCTCTTTTCATTTTTAGTTGTTTTAAAACTTCCTCGTTTGTTTTCTTTTCTTTCCATCCAATTCTACCTATTCTTCTATAAATCCACATTTCAAAGGCTTCAATTTTCTGTTCTATTGTCTTGTCTAACGTCCATGTCCTGCACCTATACAGGAATTTTGAGAAGATATAACATTTTGCTATTCTTAGTTTTAGCCCTGGTGTTATTTGTTAGTATATTTTTCATGACATTAAAATTACTTTTTGCCATACCTATTCTTTTGTTTATTTCAGTTTAACATTTTCCATCATTGGTTATAGTATGGCCCAGGTAGTTGTTGCTCTGAACTGTTTCCAGATGTATTTGTTAAACTTTGATATTTATTTGTAGATCTTGAGAATTGTCTTTGTTTATGATCATAGTTTTAGTCTTTTTAATATTCATATCTAGTCCATATTTTTTGCTTGCCATGTTTATTACATTAAGTAATTGTTGTAGATCTTTAGGATTTTCTGCTAGTAGTACAGTATCATCAGCATATCTTAGGTTATTGATTATCTTTCCATTAATATTTAATATGTACCCATAAATAGATGTTTACGCAGAATAAAAGGATAGAAATGGCAGGATAAAATCACTAACGTAGAATTATAGAAAAGTACCAGTCAAACAGCTGTGGACAAAGAGATACAACAAAGATGATGGCACTGGATAGATCACACATTGCGGAAGCCAACTGAGAGAATCACTCGACAGGCCATTTTCAGGAACCCCCAAAGGAAGAGACACAGAGGAAGACCAAAATATTCGTCAGAAGACAGATGGAAGCAGAGATGAAAATGGTGGGGAAGTCATGGACAGAACTTAAAATAATGACAAGAAACAGAGTGGCTTAGAAAGTGTTATTTGAAGAACTGTGCTCCACAGGGAGTTGAAAGTGTTTCTTGAAGACCTAAGTTCCACAGGGAGCTGAACGTGTTTCTTGAAGACCTAAGTGTCACAAGGAGTTGAAAGTGTTTCCTGAAGACCTAAGTTCCACAGGGAGCTGAACGTGTTTCTTGAAGACCTAAGTGTCACAAGGAGTTGAACGTGTTTCCTGAAGACCTAAGTTCCACAGGGAGCTGAACGCGTTTCTTGAAGACCTAAGTGTCACAAGGAGTTGAAAGTGTTTCCTGAAGACCTAAGTTCCACAGGGAGCTGAACGTGTTTCTTGAAGACCTAAGTGTCACAAGGAGTTGAACGTGTTTCCTGAAGACCTAAGTTCCACAGGGAGCTGAACGTGTTTCTTGAAGACCTAAGTGTCACAAGGAGTTGAAAGTGTTTCCTGAAGACCTAAGTTCCACAGGGAGCTGAACGTGTTTCTTGAAGACCTAAGTGTCACAAGGAGTTGAACGTGTTTCCTGAAGACCTAAGTTCCACAGGGAGTTGAACGTGTTTCCTGAAGACCTAAGTGTCACAAGGAGTTGAAAGTGTTTCTTGAAGACCTAAGTGTCACAAGGAGTTGAAAGTGTTTCTTGAAGACCTAAGTGTCACAAGGAGTTGAAAGTGTTTCCTGAAGACCTAAGTTCCACAGGGAGCTGAAAGGTAGAAGAAGAGTATGAACTGAAACTTTCCGAGGCGAGGGATCAACGAATCATTTCATTATGGTTTCTCGTGGCGCTGTGTCGAGAAGTACGGACTCGATCCTGCTTCGGGCTGTCTATTGTTCTTTGTTTTGTTGTTGTTCTTGATGATTTGTTGCCTTATCCGAGTGTTAAACCTACCTCTTGCCATGAAATGATTCGTTGACGAGGGACAGGTCTCGACTTCGTCAGTGTATGGTGAGCAGCCGGAAACTGTGAGGAAACTAGTTGTAACCTTCCGTGCTGTCCTTGGACGTGGAGACAGGAATTTATACGTTGTGCACAGCATAATTTATACATTATGTACAGTATAATTTATACATTATGTACAGTATAATTTATACATTGTGCACAGTATAATTTATACATTATGTACAGTATAATTTATACATTGTGCACATTATAATTTATACATTATGTACAGTATAATTTATACATTGTGCACAGTATAATTTATACATTATGTACAGTATAATTTATACATTGTGCACAGTATAATTTATACATTGTGCACAGTATAATTTATACATTATGTACAGTATAATTTATACATTGTGCACAGTATAATTTATACATTATGTACAGTATAATTTATACACTGTGCACAGTAAGACACATGAATTTAAAAAAAAAAGTGAGTCTTTGAGTTATTTGCAGATCATCATCATTGCACTCCGAACATGTCCATTAGTGCACAGATCCCCTCCACAGCATGTCCCGCAGTATCCAGCGACTGACGACTCCAGTTCTGTGTTGGTTGATAAGTCTTCTTATACGCCCACTAAGTTTCTCGTTTCTGTCTGTGTCCATCTTAACACCCATCTCTTTCATCCGAAGGTGTGACGTGGACTCATTGTTGTCAAAGTCCTGTGCCCTTCCCACATCTCGGAGGGCATTGACGGTGCCCACCCGATCCATTGGTTGACCGTCCTCAACAATAGCACAGCTAGCCAACCTGTCCGCCGTTTCATTTCTCCGTACTCCCGCATGTCCAGGAACGAGGACAAAGGTGACTGTATTTTTGACTTCTGCAGTGACTCTACCAATTGCTATCATACAGAGTCAGCCTTCTCTTTTATTATCATGCTCACCGAGTCACTCAGTATGCAGGCGTGGGTGTAGTCTTCTGACTAACCAGACGAATGCCCTTGTCACTGCCTTAACCTCCATCGTCATGCTACTCGTTGTCACATCGTATGCACCACTGTCTTCTTTGACTATTCTGCCTGCCGAGCGTGCTGTAAATGCCAAAGCACTCCTTTTTTGTCGTATAAACGATCCGTCTGTATAGAAGACTGCATCTTTCTCATCGGTGTTATCCCAGATGAGACTGTTCACCTCCGCATTGACCACGACTGAGTTCTGTTCCCTACATTTCCTGTCAAGTGTGACAATACACGAGAATGTCCCCTTGAAAAACGTAGGCACTGGTAACCACTCCTCGCCAGCGTTGACAGTGATAAACCCACAGACCTGTTTGATGACATCGTCAGGTCGGCCCACTCATGATTTAACTCTTTTTAGTCTGTCATTTTCCCTGTGTTGAGCTCTAGGTGCAATGGATGCTTTTGATCTGCACTTATCTCCACCCATGCCAGTACCCTCCAGATCTTGATCCTGTCATCCATGGTTGGAAAGTAAAAAAACAGGGAATGTCTCTCTTACACCCCAAGATAATGCGCATAGCTTCATTCTGTATTTTCTCCAGCCTGTCAATTTGCGTCGTTTTGACACTGTTAATTCACACTATTCAATTATAGACTGTATCTCACTGTTATAAACTACATCTCACTATTATAAACTACATCTCACTGTTATAAACTACATCTCAATATTATAAACTACATCTCACTGTTATAAACTACATCTCACTGTTATAAACTACATCTCACTGTTATAAACTACATCTCACTGTTATAAACTACATCTCACTATTATAAACTACATCTCACTGTTATAAACTACATCTCACTGTTATAAACTACATCTCACTGTTATAAACTACATCTCACTATTATAAACTACATCTCACTGTTATAAACTACATCTCACTATTATAAACTACATCTCACTATTATAAACTACATCTCTCTGTTCTAAACTACATCTCACTATTATAAACTACATCTCACTGTTATAAACTACATCTCACTATTATAAACTACATCTCACTATTATAAACTACATCTCACTGTTATAAACTACATCTCACTGTTATAAACTACATCTCACTGTTATAAACTACATCTCACTATTATAAACTACATCTCACTATTATAAACTACATCTCACTATTATAAACTACATCTCACTGTTATAAACTACATCTCGCTGTCATAAATTACATCTCACTGTTATAAACTACATCTTACTGTTATAAACTACATCTCACTGTTATAAACTACATCTCACTGTCATAAACTACATCTCAATGTTATAAACTACACCTCACTGTTATAAACTACATCTCACTGTTATAAACTACATCTCAATGTTATAAACTACATCACACTATTATAAACTACATCTCACTATTATAAATTACATCTCACTATTTTAAACTACATCTCACTATTATAAACTACATCTCACTATTATAAACAACAACTCACTATTATAAACTACATCTCACTGTTATAAACTACATATCACTATTATAAACTACATCTCACTAATATAAACTACATCTCACTATTATAAACTACATCTCACTATTATAAACTACATCTCACTATTATAAACTACATCTCACTATTATAAACTACATCTCACTGTTATAAACTACATCTCACTGTTATAAACTACATCTCACTATTATAAACTACATCTCACTATTATAAACTACATCTCACTATTATAAACTACATCTCACTGTTATAAACTACATCTCACTATTATAAACTACATCTCACTGTTATAAACTACATCTCACTATTATAAACTACATCTCACTTTTATAAACTACATCTCACTGTTATAAACTACATCTCACTGTTATAAACTACATATAACTATTATAAACTACATCTCACTGTTATCAACTACATCTCACTGTTATAAACTACATCTCACTATTATAAACTACATCTCACTATTATAAACTACATCTCACTATTATAAACTACATCTCACTGTTATAAACTACATCTCACTATTATAAACTACATCTCACTGTTATAAACTACATCTCACTGTTATAAACTACATCTCACTGTTATAAACTACATCTCACTATTATAAACTACATCTCACTGTTATAAACTACATCTCACTATTATAAACTACATCTCACTGTTATAAACTACATCTCACTGTTATAAACTACATCTCACTATTATAAACTACATCTCACTGTTATAAACTACATCTCACTGTTATAAACTACATCTCACTGTTATAAACTACATCTCACTGTTATAAACTACATCTCACTATTATAAACTACATCTCACTGTTATAAACTACATCTCACTATTATAAACTACATCTCACTGTTATAAACTACATCTCACTGTTATAAACTACATCTCACTGTTATAAACTACATCTCACTGTTATAAACTACATCTCACTGTTATAAACTACATCTCACTATTATAAACTACATCTGACTGTTATAAACTACATCTCACTGTTATAAACTACATCTCACTATTATAAACTACATCTCACTGTTATAAACTACATCTCACTGTTATAAACTACATCTCACTGTTATAAACTACATCTCACTATTATAAACTACATCTCACTGTTATAAACTACATCTCACTATTATAAACTACATCTCACTGTTATAAACTACATCTCACTGTTATAAACTACATCTCACTATTCCAGACCTTATTTCAATATTCTAGACTGTATTTCACTATTTTACATCGTATCTCACTATTCTAGACTGTATCTCACTATTCTAGACTGTATCTCGCTATTCTAGACTGTATCTCACTATTCTAGACCATATCACACTATTCTATATTTCACTATTCTAAACTGATCATCATTATCGAGTGCCGTCTCCGAAGGTTGGCTACCATGGAGCGCCATTCTACTCTGTCTCTTGCTTTGATGGTGCAGGTTGTCATAGGCTGATTTATCCATCTTTTGATGTTACTTGTCCATGTTAGTCTTGGCCTGCCTCTGCCTCTTTTACCTTGTATTTTCCCCTCCAGGATTATTTTTAGTAGGCTGTTGTGTCTTTTAACATGGCCCAAAAATCGCATTTGTCTTGTTTGAATTGTGCTTAGTAGTTCTCTTTTCATTTTTAGTTGTTTTAAGACTTCAGCGTTTGTTTTCTTTCCTTCCATCCATTTCTATCTATTCTTCTATAAATCCACATTTCAAAGGCTTCAATTCTCTAATATCCATGTTTCTGCACCATATAGGAATATTGAGAAGATGTAACATTTTGCTATTCTTAGTTTTAGCCCTGGTGTTTTTTGTTTTGATGTTAGTATGTTCTTCATGACATTAAAATTACTTTTGCCATTCCTATTCTTTTATTTCAGTTGTACATTTTCCATCACTGGTTATAGTATGTCCAAGGTAGTTATAGTTCTGAACTGTCTCCAGGTCTATTCCTTCAATTTTGATATCCACTTGTGGGTTTTAAGTATTTTATTTGTTTATGATCATAGTTTTAGTCTTATTGATATCTAGTCCATATTTTTTGCTTGTCATGTTTATTTCATTAAGTAATTGTTGTAGATCTTTAGGATTTTCTGCTAGTAGTACAGTATTGTCAGCATATCTTAGGTTATTGATTATCTTTCCATTAATTTGTAGGCCTGGCATCTCTATGATGTTTTTAAAGATTTGCTCAGTGTATAGATTGAACAAGCTTGGTGATAGGATGCATCCCTGTCTTACTCCTCTTTTTATATCAATGGGTGTAGAGTTCTCTTTGTTATATTTTATTATTGCTGTTTGCTCCCAGTATAGATTACATATTAGTCGTATGTCCATGTCATCTAGATGTATCTCTTTTAGGCATTCTATAAGTTGTTTGTGGTGTACTCTATCAAAAGCTTTGGTGTAGTCTATGAAGCAGGCATATATTGGTTTGTTTACTTCTGTGTACTTTTCAATTATTGTTCTCATGCAGAATATTATTGTATTTGTGATTGTATCTCACTCTTCTAGACAATATCTCAATGTTCTTGATTGTGCCTCACTATTCTAAACTGTATCTCACTATCCTAGACTGTATCTCACTATTCTAAACTGTATCTCGCTATCCTAAACTGTATCTCACTATTCTAAACTGTATCTCACTATCCTAGACTGTATCTCGCTATCCTAGACTGTATCTCACTATCCTAGACTGTATCTCACTATTCTAAACTGTATCTCACTATCCTAGACTGTATCTCACTATTCTAAACTGTATCTCACTATCCTAAACTGTATCTCACTATTCTAAACTGTATCTCACTATCCTAAACTGTATCTCGCTATCCTAGACTATATCTCACTATCCTAGACTGTATCTCACTATTCTAAACTGTATCTCGCTATCCTAGACTGTATCTCACTATCATAGACTGTATCTCACTATCCTAGACTGTATCTCGCTATCCTAGACTGTATCTCACTATCCTAGACTGTATCTCACTATTCTAAACTGTATCTCGCTATCCTAGACTGTATCTCACTATCCTAGACTGTATCTCACTATTCTTAACTGTATCTCACTATCCTAGACTGTATCTCACTATCCTAAACTGTATCTCACTATTCTAAACTGTATCTCACTATTATAAACTGTATCTCACTATCCTAGACTGTATCTCGCTATCCTAGACTGTATCTCACTATCCTAGACTGTATCTCACTATCCTAGATTGTATATCACTATCCTAGACTGTATATCACTATCCTAGACTGTATCTCACTATCCTAGATTGTATATCACTATCCTAGACTGTATCTCACTATCCTAGACTGTATCTCACTATCCTAGATTGTATATCACTATCCTAGACTGTATATCACTATCCTAGACTGTATCTCACTATCCTAGACTGTATCTCACTATCCTTGACTGTATCTCACTATCCTAGATTGTATCTCACTACTCTAGACTGTATCTATCTGACTATTCTAGACTTATCTCAATATCCTAGACTGTATCTATCTCACTATCCTAGACTGTATCTATCTCACTATCCTAGACAGTATCTAACTATCCTAGACTGTATCTATCTCACTATCCTAGACTGTATCTATCTCACTATCCTAGACTGTATCTCACTACTCTAGACTGTATCTCACTATCCTAGATTGTATCTCACTACTCTAGACTGTATCTATCTGACTATTCTAGACTTATCTCAATATCCTAGACTGTATCTATCTCACTATCCTAGACTGTATCTATCTCACTATCCTAGGCTGTATCTAACTATCCTAGACTGTATCTATCTCACTATCCTAGACTGTATATATCTCACTATCCTAGACTGTATCTCACTATCCTAGGCTGTATCTGTCTCACTATCCTAGACTGTATCTCACTATCCTAGGCTGTATCTGTCTCACTATCCTAGACTGTATCTCACTATCCTAGGCTGTATCTATCTTACTATCCTAGACTGTATCTCACTATCCTAGACTGTATCTATCTCACTATCCTAGACTGTATCTCACTATCCTAGACTATATCTATCTCACTATCCTAGACTGTATATCACTATCCTAGACTGTATCTCACTATCCTAGACTGTATCTCACTATCCTAGACTGTATCTCACTATCCTAGACTGTATCTATCTCACTATCCTAGACGATATCTATCTCACTATCCTAGACTGTATCTAACTATCCTAGAGTGTATCTATCTCACTATCCTAGACTGTATCTATCTCACTATCCTAGACTGTATCTATCTCACTATCCTAGACTGTATCTATCTCACTATACTAGACTGTATCTATCTCACTATCCTAGACTGTATCTATCTGACTATCCTTGACTGTATCTATCTCACTATCCTAGACTGTATCTCACTATCCTAGACTGTATCTATCTCACTATCCTGGACTGTATCTAACTATCCTAGACTGTATCTATCTCACTATCCTAGACTGTATCTATCTCACTACCCTAGATTGTATCTCACTATCCTAGACTGTATCTCACTACCCTATATTGTATCTCACTACCCTAGATTGTATCTCACTATCCTAGACTGTATCTCACCATCTTAGACTGTATCTTACTACCCTAGATTGTATCTCACTATCCTAGACTGTATATCACTATCATAGACTGTATCTCACTACCCTAGACTGTATCTCACTATCCTAGACTGTATCTCACCATCTTAGACTGTATCTCACTACCCTAGATTGTATCTCACTATCCTAGTCTGTATATCACTATCATAGACTGTATCTCACTATCCTAGACTGTTTCTCACTATCCTAGACTGTTTCTCACTATCCTAGACTGTATCTCACCATCTTAGACTGTATCTTACTACCCTAGATTGTATCTCACTATCCTAGACTGTATATCACTATCATAGACTGTATCTCACTACCCTAGATTGTATCTCACTATCCTAGACTGTATCTCACTACCCTAGATTGTATCTCACTACCCTAGATTGTATCTCACTATCCTAGACTGTATCTCACCATCTTAGACTGTATCTTACTACCCTAGATTGTATCTCACTATCCTAAACTGTATCTCACTATTCTAAACTGTATCTCACTATCCTAGACTGTATCTCACTATCCTAGACTGTATCTCACTATTCTAAACTGTATCTCACTATCCTGGACTGTATCTCACTATTCTAAACTGTATCTCACTATCCTAAACTGTATCTCGCTATCCTAGACTGTATCACACTATCCTAAACTGTATCTCGCTATCCTAGACTGTATCTCGCTATCCTAGACTGTATCTCACTATCCTAGACTGTATCTCGCTATCCTAGACTGTATCTCACTATCCTAGACTGTATCTCACTATCCTAGACTGTATCTCACTATCCTAGACTGTATCTCGCTATCCTAGACTGTATCTCACTATTCTAAACTGTATCTCACTATTCTAAACTGTATCTCACTATCCTAGACTGTATCTCACTATTCTAAACTGTATCTCACTATTCTAAACTGTATCTCACTATCCTAGACTGTATCTCACTATTCTAAACTGTATCTCACTATCCTAGACTGTATCTCACTATTCTAAACTGTATCTCACTATTCTAAACTGTATCTCACTATCCTAGACTGTATCTCACTATCCTAGATTGTATATCACTATCCTAGACTGTATCTCACTATCCTAGACTGTATCTCACTATCCTAGACTGTATCTCACTATCCTAAACTGTATCTCACTATTCTAAACTGTATCTCACTATTCTAAACTGTATCTCACTATCCTAGACTGTATCTCACTATCCTAGATTGTATATCACTATCCTAGACTGTATATCACTATCCTAGACTGTATCTCACTATCCTCGACTGTATCTCACTATCTTAGACTTTATCTCACTATTACAGACAGTATCTCTCACTATTTTAGCATTCCCCGCTCATGACAGCCACAAACAAATTACGATTGTTTTCTATCACTGCTTGCAACAAGCCTTCTTTTGTTTTGACCTCTTTCATGACTTATGGTTCCCACTTTTTAAAGCTGACAGTATAAGTGGCCACAGTTGTGTGGCCTCCGTAGATTTTGTTGTTGTCCTGTTGTTCATGATTCACTTCCGTATGTCAACACTTGCCCTACATATCAATGAAGACTGTATCTCACTGTCTTTTGACGCTGCGGGACGTGCTGAGAGTGGACCTGAGCACCCATGGGCGTGTTCGGAGTGCAGTGATGATAACCCACAAATAACTCAATAACAATGAAAACTGTTCGCCATCTTTCACCACTGGCGAAGCTCCTAGAGACCACTAGAGACTAGGAACGAATTTTGTGTGTTAATTCGTAATGTTTTGCGTAGGGGTTCTTCGCCGCACAGGCAGATAACTCCGTCTTCGGAGGTACTCATATTTTTTTCCCCGTCGATGAGTAGTTACCGCTTCAAGCCGGGCCCCGCTGCTGAGACCAAGGGTTGTCGCCTCAGAGAGAAAACACAAATAAATATCCCAACAAGTTCAACCGAGATTTAAGCTCACAACCTCTCTGTCTCGAGACCGGCGTCTCGCCTCGAGACCAACCAGTTCTCAATCTGAGTTTCGTTAACCCCATTGTCACAAATGGGTTACGCAATACCTTTTTCATTTGCTGAAGTTCAACATTATGCCTTGCCTATTGTGCACCTCATCTTCACTGTTATGTCATCTTAAATTATGATCATGTGTTTGAATATATTGACCTTTTTCTTTCATTTAAAAAAAAAAAAATACTGTTTTATTGATTTAATTGTGCACTTTGGATTAGTCTGAAGTCTTTGTAATAATTTTGTAGGAATATTATTTAAATAAAAATAAAATCTATGTGAGTCCTCCTCTCTCTCTCTCTTTCTCTCTCTCTTTCTCTTCTCTCTCTCTCTCTCTCTCTCTCTCTCTCTCTCTGTCTTGACTGTCTGATTGCCTACCTGTCTGTCTGAAATACTTAGTGTACCTTTTTCTTCTGTCCTCTTCTAATTTAATTCACTTGTTAATCAACAATCGTTGATGACTTTCAAAATGCCTCTTCACATATCCACAAACACCTCGACAACAAGCAGCTTATGTTACAGATTTATTGTCCTCACCTCTTCCCCCCCCCCCCCCCCCCCCGCCCGACAATTATTTACAACTGTCTCGTTGCATAACTACCTCAAGCTAGCATTTATGATGCACGGGTTTTTACCCATCTTTATTTCTATTTCATGTTTTTTTGATTTATTGTAACTTCCGTCTGATTCCGTAGATGTATCTTAACTTCTATTTGATAGCTTCGATTTATCTTATATTCTGTGTATTATGCCTTTACAATATGCCTTTACAATATGCCTTTACAATATTAAAACTGGTCAATGAATTTAAATATTTGGGAACTTTGTTAACCTCAGACGGAAGATGTACAACAGAGGTGAGATGCAGAATGGCTCAGGCAAAAGCAGCTTTCCAAAACACGAGGAAATTACTATGCAATCCATTTTTGAAAATCGAAACAAGAAAAAGAGTTCTTAAATGTTATGTAGAGCCAGTCTTAACATATGGATGTGAATCATGGACAATAGGACAAGAAACAAGAAAAATCACTGGAGTCTGTAGAAATGTGGTTTTACAGAAGAATGTTGAGAATACAATGGACAGCTAAGAAAAGTAATGCAAATGCTCTGAAAGAGGCCAAAGCAAAAATAGAGCTAATTTCCAATATTAGGAAGAAACAATCATCATTTTTTGGCCATGTAATAAGAATAAAACAACTGGAATATATTGTAACAACTTGGAAAATTGATGGACGACGAGATAGAGGAAAACGAAGAGAAAAAATATCAGACAGCTTAAGAGAATGGCTTGGCAGAAGGTCAAGAGCAGAAGTAATAAATAATTGTCGAGGTCGAAAGTTGTGGAGAGACATGATCACTCACCTACGCCAGCAGGCCCGGTACTTGAAGATGATGATGAATATGCCTTTAGATACATCAACATCGCCAGTCATGTAATCGTTGGGGACATAAGTATGTAAAGTGAGAATTACTTGAACAGAAGGATTGCAATACTGGGAGATTGTATCTGATAGTCGTGAAGTTATGGAGTTCCTTTCATGCATATACTGTGGTGGATAAACCATTATTAGTGTTGGATAAATCATTAGAAAGTGTTGGATAAATTATTATAAGTGTTGGATAAATCATTATTATAAGTGTTGGATAAATTATTGGGAAGTGTTGGATAAATTATTATAAGTGCTGGATAAATCATTATTATAAGTGTTGGATAAATTATTGGGAAGTGTTGGATAAATTATTATAAGTGCTGGATAAATCATTATTATAAGTGTTGGATAAATCATTAGGAAGTGTTGGGTAAATTATTATAAGTGTTGGATAAATCATTATTATAAGTGTTGGATAAATTATTATAAGTGTTGGATAAATCATTATTATAAGTGTTGGATAAATTATTATAAGTGTTAGATAAATCATTATTATAAGTGTTAGATAAATTATTATACGTGTTGGATAAATCATTATAAGTGTTGGATAAATTATTATACGTGTTGAATAAATTACTATAAGTGTTGGATAAATTATTATAAGTGTTGGATAAATCATTATAAGTGTTGGATAAGTTATTATAAGTGTTGGATAAATTAATATAAGTGTTGGATAAATCATTATAAGTGTTGGATAAATCATTATTATAGGTTGTGGATAAATTATTATTATAAATGTTGGGTAAATATTTGTATGTGTTAGATAAATCATTATTATAAGTGTTGGATAAATCATTATTATAAGTGTTAGGTAAATCAATATAATAAGTGTTGGATAAATCATTGTTATAAGTGTTGGATAAATCATTATTATAAGTGTTGGATAAATCATTATTATAAGTGTTGGATAAATCATTATTATAAGTGTTAGATAAATCATTATTATAAGTGTTAGATAAATCATTATTATGGTTGCGTTCGCCCGATGACTAAAGTATTCTAGAGTATTCGTAGACTGTAGAATTCCTCTTCGTCATCCGCCCTTAAAAGGACGTTAGGTGGACGTGTCTGCGTTGTGTTGTGGTTTGCAGTATAAACTTTTATATTTGCGCCATTCGGCCCAACACATCCGACTTCAGCACGACATTTTTGAGTACCGGGTTGTCTTCCCTGTTCGATTCCTGCTCGCTTGGCCAGACTAGACAGGTTAGTCTGTTACTAGAGGCACCACTGAGAGGTGGAGCAGGGTCTGGATGGTTTTGGTTCACCTGTCCCGACGCAAGCCATCAGCTGTGGGTCGCTGACAACTTCCAGCTCTGGTTCTGGGAGGCGCGCCTTTGCCTCCAATAATTATAATAAGTGTTAGATAAATCATTATTATAAGTGTTAGATAAATCATTATTATAAGTGTTAGATAAATCATTAATATAAGTGTTGGATAAATCATTATGCGTTGGATAAATATTTATAAGTGTTGGATAAATTATTATTAGTGTTGGATAAATCATTATAAGTGTTGAATAAATCTTTATAAGTGTTGGATAAAGTATTATAAGTGTTGGATAAATGATTATTAGTAGCGTTGAATAAATCTTTATAAGTGTTGGATAAATAATTATAAGTGTTGAATAAATCTTTTATAAGTGTTGGATAAATCTTTATAAGTGTTGGATAAATTATTATAAGTGTTGAATAAATCTTTATAAGTGTTGGATAAATGATTATAAGTGTTGGATAAATGATTATAAGTGTTGGATAAATTATTATAAGTGTTGGATAAATGATTATAAGTGTTGGATAAATGATTATAAGTGTTGGATAAATCATTATAGCGCGACGTGTAAACGAGATAGGACGACGCTAACAAGACGGACGTTGGTTACATTTCTTGAAATATTTATTTATTTTGTGTTTGGGCCGTGGGTTAAGCGATACTGGTGTCACTGAAACAGGGGACTAGTGCAGTCAAAGAGTGTGGTCTGAAAATGTGTCCAACATGATGACGGCTCAAACGTTTTTACTCGTATGTTCCCCCCCCCCCTTTTTTTAAGTTCCTTGTCACTTAACAACGTCACAGGCAGGTTTTTTGAATTATTTTTTAAACCGACGGCAGTACCGAGCAATAGCCTGAAGTAGAATATTGTGATTGGGTTACTTACTGCTGCATGTTGTGATTGGGTTTCTTACTGCTGCATGTTGTGATTGGGTTACTTACTGCTGGATGTTGTGATTGGGTTTCTTACTGCTGCATGTTGTGATTGGGTCACTTACTGCTGCATGTTGTGATTGGGTTACTTACTGCTGCATGTTGTGATTGGGTTACTTACTGCTGCATGTTGTGATTGGGTTACTTACTGCTGCATGTTGTGATTGGGTTACTTACTGCTGCATGTTGTGACTGAGTTTCCCACTGCTGTATGTTGTGACCGAGTTTCTTACTGCTGCATGTTGTGACCGAGTTTCTTACTGCTGCATGTTGTGATTGGGTTTCTCCCTGCTGCATGTTGTGATTGGATTTCTCACTGCTGCATGTTGTGATTGGGTTTCTCCCTGCTGCATGTTGTGATTGGATTTCTCACTGCTGCATGTTGTGATTGAGTTTCTCATTGCTGCATGTTGTGATTGAGTTTCTCACTGCTGCATGTTGTGATTGAGTTTCTTACTGCTGCATGTTGTGATTGGGTTACTTACTGCTGCATGTTGTGATTGAGTTTCTCACTGCTGCATGTTGTGATTGGGTTTCTTACTGCTGCATGTTGTGTTTGAGTTTGTCACTGCTGTATGTTGTGATTGGGTTTCTTACTGCTGCATGTTGTGATTGATTTTCTCACTGCTGCACGTTGTGATTGTTTTTCTCACTGCTGCATGTTGTGATTGGATTTCTCATTGCTGCGTGCTCTGATTTGGGTTTCTCACTGCTGCATGTTGTGATTGGGTTTCTTACTGCTGTATGTTGTGATTGAGTTTCTTACTGCTGCATGTTGTGATTGATTTTCTCACTGCTGCATATTGTGTTTGAGTTTCTTACTGCTGCATGTTGTGATTGGGTTTCTTACTGCTGCATGTTGTGATTGAGTTTATCACTGCTGCACGTTGTGATTGAGTTTCTCACTGCTGCATGTTGTGATTGGGTTTCTCATTGCTGCGTGCTCTGATTTGGGTTTCTCACTGCTGCATGTTGTGATTGGGTTTCTTACTGCTGTATGTTGTGATTGAGTTTCTTACTGCTGCACGTTGTGATTGGGTTTCTCACTGCTGCATGTTGTGATTGGGTTTCTTACTGCTGTATGTTGTGATTGGGTTTCTCACTGCTGCATGTTGTGATTGGGTTTCTTACTGCTGTATGTTGTGATTGAGTTTCTTTCTGCTGCATGTTGTGATTGGGTTTCTCACTGCTGCATGTTGTAATTGAGTTTCCTACTGCTGTATGTTGTGATTGTGTTTCTCACTGCTGCATGTTGTGATTGAGTTTCTCACTGCTGCATGTTGTGATTAGGTTTCTTACTGCTGTATGTTATGATTGTATTTCTCACTGCTGCATGTTGTGATTGAGTTTCTCACTGCTGCATGTTGTGTTTGGGTTTCTTACTGCTGTATGTTGTGATTGTGTTTCTCACTGCTGCATGTTGTGATTGAGTTTCTCACTGCTGCATGTTGTGTTTGGGTTTCTCACTGCTGCATGTTGTGATTGTGTTTCTCACTGCTGCATGCTGTGATTGGGTTTCTTACTGCTGTATGTTGTGATTGGGTTTCTCATTGCTGCATGTTGTGATTGGGTTTCTCATTGCTGCATGTTGTGATTGGGTTTCTCACTGCTGCATGTTGTGATTGAGTTTCTCACTGCTGCATGCTGTGATTGGGTTTCTCATTGCTGCGTGCTCTGATTTGGGTTTCTCATTGCTGCATGTTATCATTGAGTTTCTCACTGCTGCGTGTTGTGATTGGGTTTCTCACTGCTGCATGTTATCATTGAGTTTCTCACTGCTGCGTGTTGTGATTGGGTTTCTCACTGCTGCATGTTATCATTGAGTTTCTCACTGCTGCGTGCTGTGATTGGGTTTCTCATTGCTGCGTGCTGTGATTGGGTTTCTCATTGTTGCGTGCTCTGATTTGGGTTTCTCATTGCTGCATGTTATCATTGAGTTTCTCACTGCTGCGTGCTGTGATTATGTTTCCTACTGCTGTGTGCTGTGATTGGGTTTCTCATTGCTGCGTGATGTGATTGGGTTTCTCATTCCTGCACGTTGTCATTGAGTTTCTCACTGCTGCGTGTATTGTAATCCTTAAGTGATTGACTTCTGAGAAGTGTTTGCGGATAAGAACAAGTGAATGCGGATGCTGTTCGGAGGTGGATAAATCACAGCAAAAGGGAGAGAAACGTTGTTTTAGTATAAACAGCAGAGTGGTCGCCCAACAACTTCAGACGAGAGTAAATCGAAAGTTGATGATTTGATAAGCAAGAACCAGCGAATATGTTGGTTTCGTGTTGTTGGTATTGGGCACCGTGTTGTTGACAAAATGATTGCTTATCTCTACTACAGGAAAATGTGTGCACGAAATGTGTCGTGCCACTTGTGTTACTGAAAGTGGTTCATGGGTAGCGCAATTGTGGGCTGTTGATATTTATGTTGAATTATAAGTGCAAAAACACATTCTCAACCTTAATTTGACTCTATTATGAACTTTTTGTGTTTATCATACCAAGAAATGTTGAACTAAATATTCAAACTAGTTTTTCAAATCGGAGGAATGACTCGCACTTTCGCCCCTCATCTAATTCAACTCATAGCAACGTCCTAAGGGGTATTTTTTTCAGAACTAAGTAGATCCAAGACCATTTCGACTTATCTACCCACATTGGACTTTTAAAAAAAAAAAAAAACTCTCTTCAAAACCACCCCACGCCCACCTTCTCATCGATACGCCACTGGCAAACATCGCCCACGTATGGATAAAGGTTATACTCCGGAGACTTAGCGAAACTAATCGAAGTAGGCTGTGTAACGTTTTCTAATCGTGATTATTTGTTTTGTCTGCCCCTTTGATGAAATCTAAACCTAATGCTTTACATCTCTAGGTGCCCCCCTAATTATGGAAACCATTACAGGCCTGGTCACAAATTAATAACAGCGATCCTGCTCAGTGGCCGGAAAATTATTCTCCGCTAGATGCTTTTAATTAGATGGGGTAGAGAAAGTCTTGTTTTTATCTATATTCATCTTTTTTTTTTCTTATTCATTCGTCTCCTATTTTCTTTATTCTCTTTTTTTCACCACCTCTTCTTATTATTACACCTTTTCCTCCACCTCCTCCTCTTCTTCTTCTTCGTCATCATCATCCATCTCTTTCTTTTCGCATCATGTTGTTTCTTCTTCTTCTTGTAGTTTACTATTCATCTCTTTACTTTTGTTCTTCTTCCTTCTTCACTTTTTCCACTTGTTTCTGTTTCAGTTCTTCTTTTCTTGTTCCTCTACTAGTTCTTCTCTCGACGCCTCCTCTTTTTCTGTTATCTCTCATGTCCTTTAAAAACGTACACATCTCAGCAGTTGTTACAATATATGTACATTGTGGTCAGAAACATGCGATTTAAATGGCTAATTTGTTTTGAAATAAGGAGAATGACAGCCCACTACAGCTTTTTTCTAAACTGCATATTGTGAACGTTGATAGTTCCTGTCCGCATGGACCAGTGGAAGATTAGTAGAATAACGATTCCCATTGCGATGTGTCCTCGTTGTGGCGGAGTCTGTCCCGTCCGTCTACCTATCTATCTATTGTCCTTTCAATAAGAATATGGCATATAGGGCAGAAATTATAGGCTCTTTGTTATCAAGCGACGATTTTGTTATCAGGCATCAGACTTTGCTCAGGATCCGCATTGTTATTGAGTTATTGAATTATTGAGTTCTTGAGTTATTGAGTTATTGGGGTGGGGGGGGGGGGGGGTCATCATCATTACACTCCGAACATGTCCATAGGTCTCAGATCCCCTCCTCAGCAAGTCCCGCAGTGTCCAGGGACTGACGACTCCAGTTCTATGTTGGTTGATAAGTCTTCTTACACGCCCACTAAGTTTCTCATTTTTGGCTGTGCCCATTTTAACTCCCATCTCCATCATCCGAAGAAGGGACGTGGATCTGTGTTGCCGAAGTCCTGTGCTCTTCCCACGTCTCGGAGGACATTGATGATGTCCGCCCGATCCATTGGTTGACCGCCGTCAACGACAGCGCAGCTAGCCAACCTGTCCACTCTTTCATTTCCCCGTACTCCCGCATGTCAAGGGACATAGACAAAGGTGACCTTACGTATTTTGGACTTCTGCAATGACACCCGCATTGTATCTTGCCGCACGTACCTGTTCTGGGCGAGTAGTTCGGTCAGTGGTCTGATGCCAGCTGCTGTTGCCCTCGCCTTGTTGTTCTTTTGAGTGTTTTTCTAGGTCGGCCTCTTTATCTTTTACCCTCTGGTTTCCATTTAAGGTTTTGCTTTGATGTTGTTTTGTTGTCTCTTCTCATCACGTGACCAACATGTGGCGGAATAGCTTATATAATCTACCGACCAAAGGAAGATTAATAAGGATAACAAAGAAGAAAGGGACGAGATGATAGATTCGGACGCATGGCAGAATAGTATGACACATAAATATATTTACAGTTTTAATTTGTGGGGGGAAAAATGTAAAAATGGGACTGAGTTTTTATGTTGGCTAGACAAAATCGAAAAGAAAGAATACCCGAAGTTGTGTGTTGTGTAAAAGTGAAAAGGAAAGAATACCTGAGGTCATATGTTATAAAATTGAACAAGGTAAGAAAGGGCAAAGTTATCTATTGATTGAAAAAATATATTGGAAAGAAGAGGATGATGGGAAAGTAGTTGTTGAATAAGTAGAAGAGGAGGATGATGGGAAAGTAGTTGTTGAATAAGTAGAAGAGGAGAATGACGGCGAGTAGAGGGATGAAATAGCGGAAGAGCGAATGAAGAAAAAAGATCATGAATTGCTAAATCATAAATGGTTAAAATGTTTGGTTGTGGAAAAAAAATTATCCTTGTAACATATGGTAATACATATTGACTTATATGTTTGTTTTTGTTGTTTCCAGTTCAGGCTGGGAAAGGGTATATGTCAGCGAATACAATAGTTGTGTGATTGCATCCGTGACTTAATTGCTCATGTTTGTGACATATTTTAGTCCCGTTGTCTGGCGCTGACGTCATTTCTGAGTTCTGACCTTTTTACATATTAGATTGTTTTTGTGCATTTTTGTAATGACCCAATTAATCTTTAACACAAGTACATGCTGTGATATGTATGTTGTTTTTAGTAAGGAATCGCTTGTCAACAGAATACTGTTTGTTTGTGTTAGAATCGTCAGCACTGCACACAGGGCGAGTCCATAGGTACTTCGATATCCTTCTCGAGAAAATCAGATGAGAGTCCAGAATGACGTGCACGAGTCCCGTAGCGCAGCCTGGAATTCACTGTCAATTGTTACTTGTTATTTGAGCCCATCAACCTCGATTGTGTTGCTGTTTGCTTGTAGATCAACATCGATTGTGTTGCTGTTTGCTTGTAGATCAACCTCGATTGTGTTGCTGTTTGCTTGTAGATCAACATCGATTGTGTTGCTGTTTGCTTGTAGATCAACATCGATTGTGTTGCTGTTTGCTTGTAGATCAACATCGATTGTGTTGCTGTTTGCTTGTAGATTAACATCGATTGTGTTGCTGTTTGCTTGTAGATCAACATCGATTTTGTTGCTGTTTGCTTGTAGATCAACCTCGATTGTGTTGCTGTTTGCTTGTAGATCAACATCGATTGTGTTGCTGTTTGCTTGTAGATCAACATCGATTGTGTTGCTGTTTGCTTGTAGACCAACATCGATTGTGTTGCTGTTTGCTTGTAGATCAACATCGATTGTGTTGCTGTTTGCTTGTAGATTAACATCGATTGTGTTGCTGTATGTAGATCAACCTCGATTGTGTTGTTGTTTGCTTGTAGATCAACATCGATTGTGTTGCTGTTTGTAGATCAACATCGATTGTGTTGCTGTTTGCTTGTAGATCAACATCGATTGTGTTGCTGTTTGCTTGTAGATCAACATCGATTGTGTTGCTGTTTGCTTGTAGATCAACATCGATTGTGTTGCTGTTTGCTTGTAGATCAACATCGATTGTGTTGCTGTTTGTAGATCAACATCGATTGTTTTGCTGTTTGCTTGTAGATCAACATCAATTGTGTTGCCGTTTGTAGATCAACATCGATTGTGTTGCTGTTTGCTTGTAGATCGACATCGATTCTGTTGCTGTTTTGCTTGTAGATCAACATCGATTGTGTTGCTGTTTGCTTGTAGATCAACATCGATTGTGTTGTTGTTTGTAGATCAACATCGATTGTGTTGCTGTTTGTAGATCAACATCGATTGTGTTGCTGTTTGCTTGTAGATCAACATCGATTGTGTTGCTGTTTGTAGATCAACATCGATTGTGTTGCTGTTTGTAGATCAACCTCGATTGTGTTGCTGTTTGCTTGTAGATCAACATCGATTGTGTTGCTGTTTGTAGATCAACATCGATTGTGTTGCTGTTTGTAGATCAACATCGATTGTGTTGCTGTTTGCTTGTAGATCAACATCGATTGTGTTGCTGTTTGCTTGTAGATTAACATCGTTCATGTTGCTGTTTGCTTGTAGATTAACATCGTTCGTGTTGCTGTTTGCTTGTAGATTAACATCGTTCGTGTTGCTGTTTGCTTGTAGATCAAGCTCTATTTTGTTGTTGTTTACGTGTAGATCAAGCTCTATTTTGTTGTTGTTTACGTGTAGATCAAGCTCTATTTTGTTGTTGTTTGCTTGTGGATCAAGCTCTATTTTGTTGTTGTTTACGTGTAGATCAAGCTCTATTTTGTTGTTGTTTACATGTAGATCAACCTCTATTTTGTTGTTGTTTACGTGTAGATAAACATCGATTGTGTTGCTGCTTATGTGCAGACCTCTCTTAAAGTTTAATCTTCCATCTGACAGATGGTACAAGGGTAAGAAGAGAAAACTCTGCCTGACCAGCATCTCTCTTGCTTTCTGTCCATTAATTCCTCACACTTTCGGTGATTGTTATCTGTGGACGTGTTTCAAACAGCAATAACTGTGAACGTTTCAATCAAGTATCCTTTGCATGGATAGTAATAATAACAAAAAGTGTCCCCGTCACGCCAAGTGGCGTATAGGGAATATGATGTTAGTGACCATACATTTTTGGGGTAATGTGGTCGGTATTACGCCCGTGCCGCTCTACTTTCCCAGAAAAAAATCCGGTACCCTTATTTAAGGCTGCGTGGATAGAATTGATTAAAATTAACAATTGGAATATTTGTGGGTTTGAAAATTAATTTTACTTACACATGCGCGCGCGCACACACACACATATACATGTATATATAATTTTGATAATTTGTATTATAAGATATTTTTTTAAAAGAAAATGAAGAGGTATAGCGCAGACGCTAAAGAGATCAATTCCTTCAATACTTTTCTATCATCATCATCATGTGTCTTACCGGTTGGCGCAGGCGATCATGTCCTTCCACAATCTTCTAACCACAGTGCATCGTATCAGTTCTTTTGTTGACTGTTTTCCATGCCATGACACCAATCCAGTATTTTCTCTCTTTGTCGTCCGCGATCTCTCTTCCTTTTATTTTGCCAGATGTAACCAACTATTCCAACTTTCCTCTTCTCATGATGTGCCTGAAAAATGTTGATTGTTTCTTTCTGATGTTTTTTAGGAGTTCCCTTTTTGTGTTGGCCTCTTTGAAAATTTCCTCATTGGTCTTTTTAGCTGTCCAGGGAACTTTCAACATTCTTCTGAGAAATCCCACCTTTGTGGCCTCCAATCGTCTTTTCATTTGTTTGTCTACTGTCCATGATTCGCTTCCATAGGTCAGAATTGGTTCTATATAGCACCAATGACCTCTCTTCTCGCTTCTTTTGACATATATTTGTTGCATAAGATATTTTTCATTTTCTGAAATGCTATTTTGGCCTGAGCTATTCTGCTTTTTATTTCTGTGGTGCGTCTCCCATCCGATGTTATTATACGGCCCAAGTATTTGACACGTTGCACTTGTTTCAGATGTCTCCTGTTTATTTTTGTGCTGTATGCTGGGGATGATTGTTTCTTCGATGTAATCATTACGTCTGTTTTCTTACTATTCAGACTGAGACCTTTCTTGTTGCTTTCTTTTACTATTATATCTATCATTTCTTGTAGTTCATTCTCTGTCTCTGCTATTAAGACTATTATCCGTATATCGCAGATTATTTATGTTTTGACCGTTGACTTCAATTCATTTATTTTTGTCTACTATTGATCTCATAATATATTCGCTTTAAAGTGAAAACAAATCCGGCGACAGAGCACAGCCTTGTCTGACTCCTTGTTTTATATATTGGAATTGTCCTGTTTGGTTGTTAATTCGTATAGCTGCTGTTTATTGCCAGTACATGTTTTTTATGATTCGCAGATCATAAAAACAACATTTATCATATCTGTAATTTCTATCATAACATGTGTTTTTTTTTAATGTTATTATCTTTTCCCTACATTTACGTCTCTTTCCTCTCTCTCTCTCTCTCTCTCTCTCTCTCTCTCTCTCACTCTCTCTCTCTCTCTCTCCCCCTCCCTCCTTCTTGCTAGTGACCACATCTTCCTAATTCGTCAGTAGAGATTCCCCATTCCTCTTGACATCTTCTTGCCACATTCTACGATTCTCCCTTGTAAGCGGCTGTCCTTCCTGCCATGTCTGTATAGTTACCTGATAGCTCGTTTCAAAACATATGCCCAACTTCAAAACGCTATTACTCTCTAACCGTTTGTTAAATACTTTTGAAATTTTCCTAATGTTATTAGAATGCAAAAGACCCTTTAAATGTATATTTAACAAATATCTTGCAGCTGCAGTTTTCTTAAAGCGGCGATATTTCTTTGATGTTTGTCAAAATTGTAAATTGTGATGCCCTAAAGAATAGAAATTACCGTAGTTGCTGGTCTACGATTAATTTTCACTAGGTAAAGGCGTGGCCATAATGGGGAAATAACTGGATAAAACAAAACACCAGGATAATTATTGTCTGCTCAGTTCGAGGACGGACGATAATATCAAGGTATACCTGTATGTCCAATTTTCATAGTTGTGTGGTCCTGAAAAGGACCGTTTGTTGAAATAATTTAAGGTAATATAGGGGCCAACATTGTGGGGGCTATATACTTTCATTCTGAATCAGACGAGTCTAAAAGATTAATAACTGTTTGGGGTTGAACATTCCACAAACCATCATTTTTCCAATATTCCTCTTCCTGTTTTAAGACGTGGTCTTCACATTTAGCCCAATAATCTTTGTCTATATTTAATAAAGCGAGATTAGCAAGAGTCTTTACATCGCATATTTTGAATGTTGTATTTTCATCTGCCACTTGTCCTTTTAATTTTGCCCAGATTAGTTCTATCGGATTTAAATGAGCATGGTAAGGTGGCAGCCTCAAACTTATATGACCGTGCTCTTGGATAATCTTATCTATTTGAAAAATCTTTGTCCTCTGTTTTTGCTTTACTAGAGATAGTAATTCAGGTTTTAAGTACATGTTATTAAATTGGATGTGCTCCTTTGTGAGCCATATCTTAATAGCATCTTTTGTACTGTATGACGTCGGGACTTTATCTTCAAGTGCAACAATGTTGTGGTACGCTGCATTGTACATTATTAGGCAAGATGGTTGATCTAGTGATGGGAGAACAGAATTTTCAATCCAATGTCGAAATATGTGACCATTCATCTCAGAGTGATAATCCCGATTGTCTATGGATTTTGAAAGAAAAATGAGCTCTGCATTCTGTATTAGTCCATGTTGTCGACTACCTGCATGAGCAATTATCAAGCGCTGTCCTTTGCTGCTAGGTATTAATCTCTTAATCTTTCCATCTGATGACTGCCATTCCCTTTGGTTAGTGTGGTGAGCATTGATCCATGTTTCATCCAAGTACACAATATCATAACCTTGCTTGCGCACCTCTTTTACTTCACGTAAGTACTTGCCTCTCATGACTACTATATGTGGCTTCTCATAGATGATGTTTCGTCCATTGGAATACTTTCTGAATGTAAAGCCTGCAGCTCTCACATTCCTCCATAATGTAGACTTTGATATTTCAATACTGTTGTTCTTTTTCAGCGATACTTTTAATTTTCTTATTGTAACAGTTTCATTCATACCCAACATTTTGCGAATTTCACTTCTAATAAGTTCACTGTCGAAATTATCCAACATTTTTGCTCTTCCTTGTGATTTTGTATATTTGGAACATTGACGGTCACGTGCTTGAATCCAGCGATTAAATGACCGTTTAGATAAATCCAAAATGTGTCTTGTCCTATTCTCAGGGTTTTCTAAAGAATGAAATAATCTTCCTCGTTTAGCCTCTTTGCAAAAATAGCCATACATTTTTATTGCGATGTTTTGTAAACTGCAGAATTTCATTTTAAGACTCATGATAAATGTTAGCGTTCCACGTCTGCCGCTGAATGAACGGAAATGGAACACACAATGTCTCGTGTTTATTACAAGTGTCTAATTGTGTCAGAAAACCCACGTTGAAAGCGTGCAAACACGTCAATTTGACCGTGCATGGATTTTTACTCGCTATTTTTAACTTAAATACTGTAAACATTAAGTTTTGACTGCATCAATGGGTCGTTATAAATTTATATAAATCAAATAAGCAACAATAATAACCAAATGTTTTTTTAAAATGAAATTAATTCCCTGTTGGGTTCTAATCATTATAACTTTACATGCAAATTTTGAATAACTTACAAAAAGCGTTTAAAAAGATATCGATTTTAAAAGTTGGGCACGGGTTATGAAACGGACTATAGTATAGGCTAATGATGACTCGTTGGATACGGTAAATTATATATATATATATATTTTTTTTTTTTTAAATCTGTTTATCTGTTCTTGTAGGCAATTGCAAACAGTTATTTTCTCATGTTTGTCTGTTTCTTCTGCTTCACCTTATCAAATAGCTGACGTTTATAAACTTCGTGCATCACAGTTTTTGTTTTGTTCAGTCCTTCTCTCTCTTTCTGTTCTTCCCTTTATCTCCGTGTGGACCCAGCCCTTGACTTGACTATCGCTTCCACTTCTTGGAGCTGGTAGGAATTAAGTCTTGCATTTGTAGCTTGGAATTTAATTGGCATTTGGAATTTAATTGACATTTGGAATTTAATTGTCGTAATTATAGAACTGAAATATATGAGAGATTAAGAGAGGCGAAATGGGAAAACGGAGGAAGTTGTGGATGAGAGTTAAATGTAGTATACGACTAGTCGCGAATTCTGCGCCTTTCGGCCCGAAACCTCCGTCTTCTGAATAGGTAGATTTCTAATTAAAAAAATGGTTGTGTCCACGATTCAGAGCATATGTGTGAAGGGTCGGCTCTAGGTACATGCAACTCGGGTAGTTGCTCAGGGCGCACCATGTGTTTAGGGGCGCCATCAAGGATCTTCCAAAATACTTAGTCTTTTCCTTGTGAAAATTTGTATTGTACATTAATAGGGCGCAGAAGTTCAGCTTGTCCGGAGCGCCAGCAACCACAGGGTCGTCACTGTGCGCCCCCCCCCACTCCCCCGCCCGACAAGGGAACCTTGGAGTCTGTGAACATCATGTGGATGGAATCGCATATCCCATGAACCGAAAGACCTGATGGAAGACTTCTCAAACCAGGACAGGAGTGGGTGTTGCAAGTCGAACTTTTACCCCAGAGCCATCTGTAGATTTACTAACGCTCGCGGGCAGAACATAGCATAGAAAAACCCACCAACTAGCGTGACGTATTCAACTTACGGAGATATAGACGGCTGACTTCACTCAACCCACAACCATCCCTGCTCGCAAAGCTGAAAACGTCAGGTCACTTTATGGTTTTTGGGGGAACTTCTCTCTCAGACTGCAGGCCTAAGTAAATCTATAGTTGGCTGTGGGTACCCCACCATTCCTGCTCGCAAAGCTGAAAACGTTAGGTCAATTTATGGTTTTTGGGGGAACTACTCTCTCAGACTGCAGGCCTAAGGAAATCTATAGTTGGCTGTGGGTACCTCACCAGAAAGCGTTCCAAATGTCAATGTCAAATGACGGAGACAATCGTGCGAGTAAGAGCTGTTTTCAAAGCGCTGTCCATATAGAAGGACGCCCCGGAGAACTGGTGCCTAGCAGTTCATCATCATCATCATCAAGTACTGGGCCTGCTGGCGTAGGCGATCATGTCTCTCCACAACTTTCGATCTCGACAGTTCTTTATCATTTATGTTGTTGACCTTCTGCCAAGCCATTCCCTTAAGCTGTCTGGTATTTTTGTCTCTTTGCTTCTCTCTATTTCTTCGTCCCTCAATTTTTCCAGTTGTAACCATATATTCGAGTTGTTCTCTTCTCATTACATGGCCAAAAAATGATGATTGTTTCTTCCTAATATTGGAAATTAGCTCTCTTTTTGCTTTGGCCTCTTTCAGAACATTTTCATTACTCTTCTTAGCTGTCCATGGTATTCTCAACATTCTTCTGTACCATGGACAGCTAAGAAGCAGTTACCTAGCAGTTACCATCTGGAAAAAGAAATGCTATGGGAGAACACAAGATAAAAACAACAGGCAGGTTGGACCCAACAACCCTGGTCGGCATCCACCCTACAAGAAGAAAAACTCCGACATCAAACCAAGATCACGCCTGGCGAAGACGGAGTGTGTCAGCAACGGCGCAGGGTTAAGGAACACATCAGGGAACACACACGCATGCACAAGTACAGACCATGTGACTGGCCCATTTTGTGTAATGGTGTTGTTCAGACCCCCTCATCAGGACACAGAGTCAAGTCAAGTTCGCACGATCAAAAGACTTGAACAGAGCAGAAGTAGATGGGGAGATGGCACACGATGATATCAATTCGTTCAGCAAACTTAGAAACCAAGCAATGACTAAATGCAACAAGCAACTAGTTCAGTGTAGGCTTGGATTACGACAATCTGCTTCACTATCACCAAACCTATTTAACATCCTTCTTCTTCTTCTTATTCTACTTCTACTTCTTCATTTTCTTTGTTTTCATTTCTTCCTCATTTGCCTTTCAGCGTCGAGGGGATATATAATTTGCGGTCTTTTGCTCTTCTAGTGCTTCTAATATTCCATCAATCCATCTTTTTCGTGGTTGGCCCTCGGGTCTGGTGTTCTCGCAACGTTTATTGAAGGCTCGTTGTGTTGTGTTTTATCACTCTGCCTTGTCACGTGGCCAAACCATTTTATCTGTTGTTTCTGTATGTATTCAATGGCGGGAATTATTCCTAGCTTTTTCCTCAGTTCTTCATTTCTGATCTTATCTCTCAGGCTGTTTACTGCCATTCGTCTAACACATTTTATCTCGGTAGTCATGCCTTTCATAATATGAATAGATATGAACAAGTTATCATTATACGCCTAAGAACATGACACAATAGACTCCATAGTCACATGTATACAAAATTCAAGATCGGCACATCAACTACTTGTACATGTGGACAGGCACCCCAGACTGCTGAACACATACTTCAGGACTGCACTGAATATAGTAGACTGAGGAAAATCCATTGGCCCATAGATACAACACTACAGACAAAACTATATGGGCCACTGCAAGAATTACAAAAGACAATAAAATTCATACAGGAAACGACATTGCTGATATAGACAATACTTCGAGCGAAAGAAAAGATAGAAAGATCTCGGTAGTCATTATTTTTTTCTATTGTTCTTGCATCTAGTGTCCAGATCTAGCATTGGTAGCACAACGTTAGGATGATTGTATTTTAGTATCCGTTTTCCCTCAAGAGTTATTTCCCTGTTGGACAATAGTGGCGATAGCTGTCCGACGATTTGACAAGCTTTGTTGCATATTGAGTCTATTTATTTTACAGTGAGTCAAGATCTTGAAGCTCATACTTGCACTGTGAGCATCGGGAGAAGGAATATTTCAAATCCCTGCTGTGCTGATGATAGAGTCAGATTGGCTAGTGGTGGAGCAACACTCACTAGGCTAATAAATAAATTCAATAAGTCCCCGTGGGGTACACCATGGATACGAACGTTCAAAGAACATCATTTGTATGTAACAACAATAGCGCTATGAAAACAGTAATGATGCTAACATGTGAGATATAAAGAAACTGCAGCAATTGAAGTATCCGAAATGAACATAAATAACCTGATTCGTGATCAATAATGGTGATCTAAATCGCTCATACAACCACCACACTGACAAGAATTTGGCAAGGGAAATCAATAATTCTAAAATACGAGATTAGCACACACAGGTAATATCAATATTCTTCTATGCCTGGGCAGCATAGACCCTAAATGCAGAATGAGAATGGAAAAATACAAGCTATGGATATAAAGTGTAACTTAAGATCAACGACTGGAGAGGGAAAAACATTTGAACAAATTCTAAACCTGACACTCACAAAAGTGAAGACAGAAGAAAGATCGAGAACAAAAGTGTCAAGTTGACGCGCCTAGAGTACCTATGGGATGTGCTTGGCACGTAGACAGGGAGAAATGAAGAAGATGTATATTAAAAAAAAACGGCATGGTTAAAGCATTACGGAATAATTGGATGACACAAATTAGAACAACGTTTCGGCCAAGTATTCCTTCAGCAGGAACAAACACAGATATGTATTTAAAACAAAACAAAAAAATAAATAAAGAACTCTATTTTTTAAAATATCTTTTTTTTTTAAATGTCTCCTTACATTAGCTTTGCTGCATCTTCGCCTTCTTATGCATTTCTTTGCTTTAACCCGACTGGCACGTAGACATTCATCACTAATCCGTCTCCATCTACATGCCAATTAGACTAGCGCACGTTGATCCCAACACACCAACTCTAATGCCCGTGAGACTAGCTCACTATGAGCCCAACACACCAACTCTAATGCCCGTTAGACTAGCTCACTATGATCCCAACACACCAACTCTAATGCCCGTGAGACTAGCTCACTTTGATCCCAACACACCAACTCTAATGCCCGTGAGACTAGCTCACTATGAGCCCAACACACCAACTCTGATGCCCGTTAGACTAGCTCACTATGAGCCCAACACACCAACTCTAATGCCCGTTAGACTAGCTCACTATGAGCCCATCACACCAACTCTAATGTCACTTAGACTAGCTCACTATGAGCCCAACACACCAACTCTAATGTCAGTTAGACTAGCTCACTATGAGTCCAACACACCAACTCTAATGTCAGTTAGACTAGCTCACTATGAACCCAACACACCAACTCTAATGTCAGTTAGACTAGCTCACTAAGAGCCCAACACACCAACTCTAATGTCAGTTAGACTAGCTCACTATGAGCCCAACACACCAACTCTATGCCCATTAGACTAGCTCACTATGAGCCCAACACACCAACTCTAATGCCCGTGAGACTAGCTCACTAAGAGCCCAACACACCAACTCTAATGCCCGTGAGACTAGCTCACTATGAGCCCAACACACCAACTCTGATGCCCGTTAGACTAGCTCACTATGAGCCCAACACACCAACTCTAATGCCCGTTAGACTAGCTCACTATGAGCCCATCACACCAACTCTAATGTCACTTAGACTAGCTCACTATGAGCCCAACACACCAACTCTAATGTCAGTTAGACTAGCTCACTATGAGTCCAACACACCAACTCTAATGTCAGTTAGACTAGCTCACTATGAACCCAACACACCAACTCTAATGTCAGTTAGACTAGCTCACTAAGAGCCCAACACACCAACTCTAATGTCAGTTAGACTAGCTCACTATGAGCCCAACACACCAACTCTATGCCCATTAGACTAGCTCACTATGAGCCCAACACACCAACTCTAATGCCCGTGAGACTAGCTCACTAAGAGCCCAACACACCAACTCTAATGCCCGTTAGACTAGCTCACTATGAGCCCAACACACCAACTCTAATGTCAGTTAGACTAGCTCACTATGAACCCAACACACCAACTCTAATGCCCGTTAGACTAGCTCACTATGATCCCAACACACCAACTCTAATGTCAGTTAGACTAGCTCACTATGAACCCAACACACCAACTCTAATGCCCGTTAGACTAGCTCACTATGATCCCAACACACCAACTCTAATGTCAGTTAGACTAGCTCACTATGAACCCAACACACCAACTCTAATGTCAGTTAGACTAGCTCACTATGAGCCCATCACACCAACTCTAATGTCACTTAGACTAGCTCACTATGAGCCCAACACACCAACTCTAATGTCAGTTAGACTAGCTCACTATGAGCCCAACACATTAACTCTAATGTCAGTTAGACTTGCTCACTATGAACCCAACACACCAACTCTAATGTCAGTTAGACTAGCTCACTAAGAGCCCAACACACCAACTCTGATGTCAGTTAGACTAGCTCACTACGAGCCCAACCAACACACCAACTCTATGCCCGTTAGACTAGCTCACTATGAGCCCAACACACCAACTCTAATGCCCGTGAGACTAGCTCACTAAGAGCCCAACACACCAACTCTAATGCCCGTTAGACTAGCTCACTATGAGCCCAACACACCAACTCTAATGCCCGTTCACTAACATCAGCCTTCCTATCTTCTCCAGCCAGCAGCGTCACAGATCATGGCATTGACACCCCCGCAGACATGGACAGAAAACCTAGACAGACCAGGAGCTCCGGTAAGTTCTGGCATCAGCGCTTCGAGTCCGTGACGCTTGATTTTGTACCGTCTCTCACATCATTTTGGTCACCTATGTGGTAGTCGTAATTGTATGTGTGGTAGATGATGTTTGTGTGATAGATGATGTTTGTGAGGTAAATGATGTTTGTGTGATAGATGATGTTTGTGTGATAGATGATATTTGTGTGATAGATGATATTTGTGTGATAGATGATGTTTGTGTGGTAAATGATGTTTGTGTGATAGATGATGTTTGTGTGGATGATAATGTTTGTGAGGTAAATGATGTTTGTGTGATAGGTGATGTTTGTGTTATAGATGATATTTGTGTGGTAGATGATATTTGTGCGGTAGATGATGTTTGTGTGATAGGTGATGTTTGTGTGATAGATGATGTTTGTGAGGTAAATGATGTTTGTGTGATAGATGATGTTTGTGAGGTAAATGATGTTTGTGTGGTAGATTATATTTGTGAGGTAAATGATGTTTGTGTGATAGATGATGTTTGTGTGATAGATGATGTTTGTATGATAGATGATGTTTGTGTGATAGATTATGTTTGTGTGGTAGATGATATTTGTGTGGTAGATGATGTTTGTGTGATAGGTGATGTTTGTGTGATAAATGATGTTTGTGTGATAGATGATGTTTGTGAGGTAAATGATGTTTGTGTGGTAGATTATATTTGTGAGGTAAATGATGTGTGTGTGATAGATGATGTTTGTGTGATAGATGATGTTTGTGTGATAGATGATGTTTGTGTGATAGATGATGTTTGTGTGATAGATGATGTTTGTATGATAGATGATGTTTGTGTGGTAGATGATGTTTGTGTGATAGATGATGTTTGTGTGATAGATGATGTTATTGTGTTAGATGATTTTTGTGTTATAAATGATTTTTGTGTGATAGATGTTTGTGTGATAGATAATGTTTATGTGGTAGATGATGTTTGTGTGACAGATGATGTGTGTGTGGTAGATGATGTTTGTGTGATAGATGATGTTTGTGTGGTAGATGATGTTTGTGTGGTAGATGATGTTTGTGTGGTAGATGATGTTTGTGTGGTAGATGATGTTTGTGTGACAGATGATGTGTGTGTGGTAGATGATGTGTGTGTGGTAGATGATGTTTGTTTGATAAATGATGTTTGTGTGGTAGATGATGTTTGTGTGGTAGATGATGTTTGTGTGACAGATGATGTGTGTGTGGTAGATGATGTTTGTGTGACAGATGATGTTTGTGTGGTAGATGATGTTTGTGTGGTAGATGATGTTTGTGTGGTAGATGATGTTTGTGTGACAGATGATGTGTGTGTGGTAGATGATGTTTGTGTGATAAATGATGTTTGTGTGGTAGATGATGTTTGTGTGGTAGATAATGTTTTGTGTAATAAATGATGTTTGTGTGATGTTTGTGTGGTAGATGATGTTTGTGTGATAAATGATGGTAGTTTGGTAGAAAATGTTTATGTTATAAATGGTTTTTGTGTGGTAGATGATGTTCATGTGGTGAATGATGTTTTTTTGTGGTAGAGAATGTTTTCTCTCTGTTGCACAACTCAAAGGGGAAAGCTCACAAGTAAAACTCCATCGTCATTGAAATACTGTACAAGATTGTGAGCTTGCCACGGACATCGTTGTTAGTGCTATACAGTTTGTGCTCTGTGCTGAAACTGCTCGGTGTGATTAGACCGAGTACACAAATATCGAGTACACAAATACTGAGTACACAAATACCGAAAAAACAAACACCGAGTAAGTAGTATACAATGTTGTATTTGGATATTATTTAGGCGCTAAATTAACAAAGATATATAGTAGGCGCGCGGCGCGCCTAATGTGCTGTAGGCGCAGGGGGAGTTAACCATGATCGCTCGTGTCCGGATATTGACCTCTAGTCCCGGTGACCCGGAAGTGACCTGTTTATGTCTGGTGTATGCTGACTTTAGAGTTCTTGAGACAGGGGGAGTTAACCATGACCACTCGTGGTCGGATGTTGACCTCTAGTCTCGGTGACCCCGGAAGTGACCTGTTTATGACTAGTGTGAGTTGCGACACTAGACAACCATGAGAGACAGGGGGAGTTAATCATTTTAAAAATTCCGAGTTATTAAAAAAAGTCTCCCACCGGATTTCGAACACGGGGTCTACGGCGTGCCAGGCCAGATACTTAGCACTATGCCACAGAATTAGAGGCTGAATGAAACAGGTGAGTCGTGACGCTTTTGTTGGTGATCGACAGCTATCTTGGCTATGGACACCAGTCGGGTGACCGCTTATCTCGAGTGGTCGGGTGACCGCTTATCTCGTTGGGGGCTTATCTCAAGTGGGTGAGCGGGGCTTATCTCACTCGTGGCGTCGGGTGACCTCTCGTGGTGGGGGCGGCGGTGGTGTTGTGAAGGGGTGGAGTTGTGAAGGGGTGGTGCCATAACTTTCATAAATCTATTATATTCTTTCTTTATGCTTTCAGGCAATAAAAACAGCGACTTTCAAAACAGTTTTATTTAAGATAAAAACTTCCTTTAGAATTAAAGGTAACAGCTTAGGCCGTTACACATGCTACACGAAGCTACGTTAATGAACTTAGTAACTACACGCCAAACGCGAAACACCGCGTTAATAACGTTAAGCGAGATCAAAGAACCCGGTTCCCGTTAGACGGGCCACGAGCTCAAAGAGCCGGTGAGTACTTACTTCCGGTTAGACGGGCCGCGAGAGCAAAGAATACGCCACCCGCGTGGTGATCTCTCGGCGCCATGGTCGGGGTGAGCTCTCGCAGTGGGGGACCTGTTAGGATCAAAGACCCTATTTCTCTGTGAAATTTCTCACTTGGGTAACTTAAGCTGGTCTAGCCGTCTAACAGAGAGACAGTAAATTAATGTACTTTTGATATTCTATTACTGTTGTGTTTTTGTAGTTGTTGTAGTAGTAGAAGTAGTGGGAGTAGTAGTTAAAGTCGTTGTTGAAGTTGTACAACTAGTGTGACTTGTTTTTTGTAGAGTTATAACAGACAAATGGGGGCTATGCCTTTTTTTCATGTATAGTAGAGAGATGGTAGAGTCTTATAGTTATTTTTATGCATGACAACTTTAATGTATCTACAAAATTTATTTTGAAATTAATGGAAACATACAACTTACTCAGGGTTGGCCAACTAACAGCAACGGTTTTGCTAATATATTTAACCCGTGCAAACATCAGAATCATGAGACTTATTAATGTCCAAATTGACCGCTTGTTCATAACACGGATACGACAGCGATGATGACTTTAACGGGTACGCAATCAAAGATCCCGTGGGTTTTGTTTTAGTCGATAACAACTTTTGAAATAGTAGCTGACAACTT
Source organism: Megaustenia siamemsis (assembly GCA_032433765.1). Lineage (NCBI taxonomy): Eukaryota > Metazoa > Mollusca > Gastropoda > Stylommatophora > Ariophantidae > Megaustenia > Megaustenia siamemsis. Next base: position 66,166,592 of record JAVIAB010000041.1, on the reverse strand, counting down.
TTGTATTAGCAGATGACAGCTTTCAATGACGGTTTACATGCTATGTCATTGTAACAGTCATGTATGGCATGGTCAATGTAACAGTCATTTCGTTGTAATAGTCATCTCGTTGTAACAGTCACGTATGTCATGTCGTTTTATCAGAGACGTATGGTATGTCGTTGTAACAGACATGTCGTTGTATCAGGCATGTCGATGTAGTAGACACGTATGTCATGTCATTGTAACAGGCATGTCAATGTAACAGTCATTTCGTTGTAATAGGCATCTCGTTGTAACAGTCACGTATGTCATGTTGTTTTATCAGAGACGAATGGTATATCGTTGTAAGAGACATGTCGTTGTATCAGTCATGTCGATGTAGTAGACAACATATGTCATGTCATTGTAACAGGCATGTCAATGTAACAGTCATTTCGTTGTAATAGTCATCTCGTTGTAACAGTCACGTATGTCATGTCGTTTTATCAGAGACGTATGGTATGTCGTTGTAACAGACATGTCGTTGCATCAGTCATGTCGATGTAGTAGACACGTATGTCATGTCATTGTAACAGTCATATCAATGTAACAGTCATTTCTTTGTAGTAGTCATCTCGTTGTAACAGTCACGTATGTCATGTCGTTTTATCAGAGACGTATGGTATGTCGTTGTAACAGACATGTTGTATCAGTCATGTCGATGTAGTAGACACGTATGTCATGTCATTGTAACAGGCATGTCAATGTAACAGTCATTTCGTTGTAATAGTCATCACGTTGTAACAGTCACGTATGTCATGTCGTTTTATCAGAGACGTATGTCATGTCGTTTTATCAGAGACGTATGGTATGTCGTTGTAACAGACATGTCGTTGTATCAGTCATGTCGTTGTAACTGACACGTACGGGATGTCGTTATAATAGTCACAGATGGTGTGTCGTTGTATCAGGCATGTCGTTGTAACAGACACGTATGTCATGTCGTTTTATCAGACACGTATGTCATGTCGTTTTATCAGAGACGTATGGTATGTCGTTGTAACAGACATATCGTTGTATCAGTCATGTCGTTGTAACTGACACGTTTGGGATGTCGTTATAACAGTCACAGATGGCGTGTCGTTGTATCAGTCATGTCGTTGTAACAGACACGTATGTCATGTCGTTATAACAGTCACAGGTAGCGGGTCGTTGTATCAGACACGGGTGGCATGTCGTTGTTTGAGACACAGCTCTTATGTCATGATGTTGTTGTAGTAGTTGTACAAGTAGTTGTTGATGTTGTAGTAGTAGTGGAAGATGTTAGAAGACGTGTTTATTTTCGCAGAGGAAGTTTCTGAATAGTAGAGGACAACTTTCGAAATAGCAGATGACAACATTTGTTTTAGCCGAGGACAACGTTCGAAATAGTAGGTGACAACTTTTGAATTACAGTGAGATGACTTTCGAATTACCATATGAGGGATACAAGTTCCAATAGGCGACCATGGCCTTTCACAGTACATCGTGTCAGTTCTGTTGTTAACTGTTTTCCATGTCATGTCGTTGTAGTAGTCATAGGTGTCATACCGTCGTATGTATGTTGTCCAGTGTGACATGATAGTTGTATGTAGGTTGTCTAGTTTGTCGTGATAAGTATATGTAGGTTGTCTAGTGTGTCGTGATGGCTGTATGTAGATTGTCTAGTGTGTCGGGATGGATGAATGTAGCTTGTCTAGTGTAGCATGATGGTCGTATGTATGTTGTCCAGTGTGATATGATGGTTGTATGTATGTTGTCCAGTGTGACATGATAGGTGTATGTAGGTTGTCTAGTGTAGCATGATGGTCGTATGTATGTTGTCCAGTGTGACATGAGGGTCGTATGTATGTTGTCCAGTGTGACATGATAGTTGTATGTAGGTTGTCTAGTTTGTCGTGATGGCTGTATGTAGGTTGTCTAGTGTGTCGTGATGGCTGTATGTAGATTGTCTAGTGTGTCGAGATGGATGAATGTAGGTTGTCTAGTGTGTCGTGATGGCTGTATGTAGATTGTCTAGTGTGTCGAGATGGATGAATGTAGGTTGTCTAGTGTAGCATGATGGTCGCATGTATGTTGTCCAGTGTGACATGATAGTTGTATGTAGGTTGTCTAGTTTGTCGTGATGGCTGTATGTAGGTTATCCAGTGTGTCGGGATGGATGAATGTAGGTTGTCGACTGTGTCATGATGCTTGTATGTATGTTGGCCAGTGTGACATGATAGTTGTAGGTAGATTGGCTGGTGTGTCATGATGAGTGTATGTAGGTTGTCGAGTGTGCTACAACAAATCACCGCGCCATTTAAACTTCTTTGAACACATTGAAAACACAGATGTGCACCAGAAGAAACCTCATTATGAGAAACCATCTAGAGAAAATCCAATAACCCTTTCGTCAACCATACTTAACATTCCTAGTTTAACTTCATCAAACATCAATCTCAACAATACTTAGCATACCTACTTTAAACACAATCAATGTTTAAACAATGAAAATCATAAACTAGCCAAAAATGTCGATGTAGTAGACACGTATGTCATGTCATTGTAACAGTCATGTCAATGTAACAGTCATTTCGTTGTAATAGTCATCTCGTTGTAACAGTCACGTATGTCATGTCGTTTTATGAGAGACGTATGGTATGTCGTTGTATCAGTCATATCGTTGTAACTGACACGTATGGGATGTCGTTATAACAGTCACAGATGGCGTGTCGTTGTATCAGTCATGTCGTTGTAACAGACACGTATGTCATGTCGTTTTATCAGGGACGTATGGTATGTCATTGTAAAAGATATGTCGTTGTATCAGGCATGTCGATGTAGTAGACACGTATGTCATGTCATTGTAACAGTCATATCAATGTAACAATAATTTCGTTGTAATAGGCATCTCGTTGTAACAGTCACGTATGTCATGTTGTTTTATCAGAGACGTATGGTATGTCGTTGTAACAGACATGTCGTTGTATCATTCATGTCGATGTAGTAGACAACATATGTCATGTCATTGTAACAGGCATGTCAATGTAACAGTCATTTCGTTGTAATAGTCATCTCGTTGTAACAGTCACGTATGTCATGTCGTTTTATCAGAGACGTATGGTATGTCGTTGTAACAGGCATGTCAATGTAACAGTCATTTCGTTGTAATAGTCATCACGTTATAACAGACACGTATGTCATGTCGTTTTATCAGAGACGTATGGTATGTCGTTGTAACAGACATGTCGTTGTATCAGTCATGTCGATGTAGTAGACACGTATGTCATGTCATTGTAACAGTCATGTCATTGTAACAGTCATGTCGAACAGACATATCATACGTCTCTGATAAACGACATGACATACGTATCTGTTACAACGACATGCCTGATACAACGACACGCCATCTGTGACTATTATAACGACATCCCGTACGTGTCAGTTACAACGACATGACTGATACAATGACATGTCTGTTACAACGACATACCATACGTCTCTGATAAAACGACATGACATACGTGACTGTTACAACGAGATGACTATTACAACGAAATGACTGTTACATTGACATGCCTGTTACAATGACATGACATACGTGTCTACTACATCGACATGACTGATACAACGACATGTCTGTTACAACGACATACCATACGTCTCTGATAAAACGCCATGACATACGTGACTGTTACAACGAGATGACTACTACAACGAAATGGCTGTTACATTGATATGACTGTTACAATGACATGACATACGTGTCTACTACATCGACATGCCTGATACAACGACATATCTTTTACAATGACATACCATACGTCCCTGATAAAACGACATGACATACGTGTCTGTTACAACGACATGACTGATACAACGACACGCCATCTGTGACTGTTATAACGACATCCCATACGTGTCAGTTACAACGATATGACTGATACAACGACATACCATACGTCTCTCATAAAACGACATGACATACGTGACTGTTACAACGAGATGACTATTACAACGAAATGACTGTTACATTGACATGACTGTTACAATGACATGACATACGTGTCTACTACATCGACATTTTTGGCTAGTTTATGATTTTCATTGTTTAAACATTGATTGTGTTTAAAGTAGGTATGCTAAGTATTGTTGAGATTGATGTTTGATGAAGTTAAACTAGGAATGTTAAGTATGGTTGACGAAAGGGTTATTGGATTTTCTCTAGATGGTTTCTCATAATGAGGTTTCTTCTGGTGCACATGTGTGTTTTCAATGTGTTCAAAGAAGTTTAAATGGCGCGGTGATTTGTTGGAGCACACTCGACAACCTACATACACTCATCATGACACACCAGCCAATCTACCTACAACTATCATGTCACACTGGCCAACCTACATTCATCCATCCCAACACACTGGACAACCTACATACAGCCATCACGACAAACTAGACAACCTACATACAACTATCATGTCACACTGGACAACATACATGCGACCATCATGCTACACTAGACAACCTACATTCATCCATCTCGACACACTAGACAATCTACATACAGCCATCACGACACACTAGACAACCTACATACAGCCATCACGACAAACTAGACAACCTACATACAACTATCATGTCACACTGGACAACATACATACGACCCACATGTCACACTGGACAACATACATACGACCATCATGCTACACTAGACAACCTACATACACCTATCATGTCACACTGGACAACATACATACAACCATCATATCACACTGGACAACATACATACGACCATCATGCTGCACTAGACAACCTACATTCATCCATCCCGACACACTATACAATCTACATACAGCCATCACGACACACTAGACAACCTACATACAACTATCATGTCACACTGGACAACATACATACGACGGTATGACACCTATGACTACTACAACGACATGACATGGAAAACAGTTAACAACAGAACTGACACGATGTACTGTGAAAGGCCATGGTCGCCTATTGGAACTTGTATCCCTCATATGGTAATTCGAAAGTCATCTCACTGTAATTCAAAAGTTGTCACCTACTATTTCGAACGTTGTCCTCGGCTAAAACAAATGTTGTCATCTGCTATTTCGAAAGTTGTCCTCTACTATTCAGAAACTTCCTCTGCTAAAATAAACACGTCTTCTAACATCTTTACTACTTCAACAACTAACAACTACTTCATGACACTACATACGTGTCTGATACAACGAACAACACATGACATACTGTTGACATGACTGATGTGAAAACGACATGATACATGTCTGTTACAACGTGTCTGATAAAACGACATATGACATGACGTGTCTGTTACAACGACATGCCTGATACAACGACACACCATCTGTGACTATTATAACGACATCCCGTACGTGTCATTTACAACGACAAGACTGATACAACGACATGTCTGTTACAACGACATACCATACGTCTCTGATAAAACGACATGACATACGTAACTGTTACAACGTTATGACTATTACAACGAAATGACTGTTACATTGACATGCCTGTTACAATGACATGACATACGTGTCTACTACATCGACATGACTGATACAACATGTCTGTTACAACGACATACCATACGTCTCTGATAAAACGACATGACATACGTGACTGTTACAACGAGATGACTACTACAAAGAAATGACTGTTACATTGATATGACTGTTACAATGACATGACATACGTGTCTACTACATCGACATGACTGATGCAACGACATGTCTGTTACAACGACATACCATACGTCTCTGATAAAACGACATGACATACGTGACTGTTACAACGAGATGACTATTACAACGAAATGACTGTTACATTGACATGCCTGTTACAATGACATGACATATGTTGTCTACTACATCGACATGACTGATACAACGACATGTCTGTTACAACGACATACCATACGTCTCTGATAAAACAACATGACATACGTGACTGTTACAACGAGATGCCTATTACAACGAAATGACTGTTACATTGACATGACTGTTACAATGACATGACATACGTGTCTACTACATCGACATGCCTGATACAACGACATGTCTGTTACAACGACATACCATACGTCTCTGATAAAACGACATGACGTACGTGACTGTTACAACGAGATGACTATTACAACGAAATGACTGTTACATTGACATGCCTGTTACAACGACATACCATACGTCTCTGATAAAACAACATGACATACGTGACTGTTACAACGAAATGACTATTACAACGAAATGACTGTTACATTGACCATGCCATACATGACTGTTACAATGACATAGCATGTAAACCGTCATTGAAAGCTGTCATCTGCTAATACAAAAGTTGTCAGCTACTATTTCAAAAGTTGTCATCGACTAAATCAAAACCCACGGGATCTTTGATTGCGTACCCGTTAAAGTCATCATCGTTGTCGTATCCGTGTTATGAACAAGCAACATAAAAATAACTATAAGACTCTACCATCTCTCTACTATACATGAAAAAAAGGCATAGCCCCCATTTGTCTGTTATAACTCTACAAAATACAAGTCACACTAGTTGTACAACTTCAACAACGACTTTAACTACTACTCCCACTACTTCTACTACTACAACAACTACAAAAACACGACAGTAATAGAATATCAAAAGTACATTAATTTACTGTCTCTCTGTTAGACGGCTAGACCAGCTTAAGTTACCCAAGTGAGAAATTTCACAGAGAAATAGGGTCGTTGATCCTAACAGGTCCCCCACTGCGAGAGCTCACTCCGACCATGGCGCCGAGAAATCACCACGCGGGTGGCGTATTCTTTGCTCTCGCGGCCCGTCTAACCGGAAGTAAGTACTCACCGGGCTCTTTGAGCTCGTGGCCCGTCTAACGGGAACCGGGTTCTTTGATCTCGCTTAACTTTATTAACGCGGTGCTTCGCGTTTGGCGTGTAGTTACTAAGTTCATTAACGTAGCTTCGTGTAGCATGTGTAACGGCCTAAGCTGTTACCTTTAATTCTAAAGGAAGTTTTTATCTTAAATAAAACTGTTTTGAAAGTCACTGTTTTTATTGCCTGAAAGCATAAAGAAAGAATATAATAGATTTATGAAAGTTATGGCACCACCCCTTCACAACTCCACCCCTTCACAACACCACCGCCGCCCCCACCACGAGAGGTCACCCGACGCCACGAGTGAGATAAGCCCCGCTCACCCACTTGAGATAAGCCCCCCACGAGATAAACGGTCACCCGACCACTCGAGATAAGCGGTCACCCGACTGGTGTCCATAGCCAAGATAGCTGTCGATCACCAACAAAAGCGTCACGACTCACCTGTTTCATTCAGCCTCTAATTCTGTGGTCGCCTGTAGCATAGTGCTAAGTATCTGGCCTGGCACGCCGTAGACCCCGTGTTCGAAATCCGGTGGGAGACTTTTTTTAATAACTTGGAATTTTTAAAATGATTAACTCCCCCTGTCTCTCATGGTTGTCTAGTGTCGCAACTCACACTAGTCATAAACAGGTCACTTCCGGGGTCACCGAGACTAGAGGTCAACATCCGACCACGAGTGGTCATGGTTAACTCCCCTGTCTCAAGAACTCTAAAGTCAGCATACACCAGACATAAACAGGTCACTTCCGGGTCACCGGGACTAGAGGTCAATATCCGGACACAAGCGGTCATGGTTAACTCCCCCTGCGCCTACAGCACATTAGGCGCGCCGCGCGCCTACTATATATCTTTGTTAATTTAGCGCCTAAATAATATAGCCATATACAACATTGTATACTACTCGAGTACACAAATGCAGAGTACACAAATACTGAGTACACAAACAGCGAGTACACAGATACCGAGTACACAATCATCGAGTACACAAGATACCGAGTACACAAACATCGAGTACACAAGATACCGACTACACAAATATCGAGTACACAAGATACCGAGTACATAAATATCGAATACACAAGATACCGAGTACACAAATACTGAGTACATAAATACTGAGTACACTAACACCGAGTACACAAACATCGAGTACACAGATACCGAGTACACAAACACCGAGTACACAGATACCGTGTACACAGATACCGAGTACACAAATACCGAGTACACAGATACCGAGTACACAAACATCGAGTACACAGATACGGAGTACACAGATACCGAGCACACAGATGCGGAGTACACAGATACCGAGTACACAGATGCGGAGTACACAGATACCGAGTACACAAACACCGAGTACACAGATACGGAGCACACAAACATCGAGTACACAGATACCGAGTACACAAACATCGAGTACACAGATACCGAGCACACAAACACCGAGTACACAGATACCGAGTACACAAACATCGAGTACACAGATACCGAGTACACTAACACCGAGTACACAGATACCGAGTACACAAACACCGAGTACACAGATACCGAGTACACAGATGCCGAGTACACAGATACCGAGTACACAAACACCGAGTACACAGATACCGAGTACACAGATACCGAGTACATAAATATCGAGTACACAGATACCGAGTACACATACACCGAGTACACATACACCGAGTACACAGATACCGAGTACACAAACACCGAGTACACAGATACCGAGTACACAAACACCGAGTACACAGATACCGAGTACACAAATATCAAGTACATAGATACCGAGCACACAAACACCGAGTACACAGATACCGAGTACACAAACACCGAGTACACAGATACCGAGTACACAAACACCGAGTACACAGATACCGAGTACACAAACACCGAGTACACAGATACCGAGTACACAAATATCGAGTACACAGATACCGAGTACACAAACACCGAGTACACAGATACCGAGCACACAAACACCGAGTACACAGATACCGAGTACACAAACATCGAGTACGCAAGATACCGAGTACACAAATACTGAGTACATAAATATTGAGTTCACTAACACCGAGTACACAAACATCGAGTACACAGATACCGAGTACACAAACACCGAGTACACAAATACCGAGTACACTAACACTGAGTACACAAACATCGAGTACACTGATACCGAGTACACAAACATCGAGTACACAGATACCGAGTACACAAACATCGAGTACACAGATACCGAGTACACAAACATCGAGTACACAGATACGGAGTACACAGATACCGAGTACACAGATACGGAGTACACAGATACCGAGTACACAAACACCGAGTACACAGATACGGAGCACACAAACATCGAGTACACAGATACCGAGTACACAAACATCGAGTACACAGATACCGAGCACACAAACACCGAGTACACAGATACCGAGTACACAAACATCGAGTACACAGATACCGAGTACACAGATACCGAGTACACTAACACCGAGTACACAGATACCGAGTACACAAACACCGAGTACACAGATACCGAGTACACATATACCGAATACATAAATATCGAGTACACAGATACCGAGTACACAAACACCGAGTACACAGATACCGAGTACACAAATATCGAGTACATAGATACCGAGCACACAAACACCGAGTACACAGATACCGAGTACACAAACACCGAGTACACAGATACCGAGTACACAGATACCGAGTACACAAACACCGAGTACACAGATACCGAGTACACAAACACCGAGTACACAGATACCGAGTACAGAAACACCGCGCACACAAACACCGAGTACACACAAAAAAAGTAAAGACCCTCGTCACTCCAAGTTGTGTATAGGTAATATGGCGTTAGTGACCATAATATTTGTACTCCAGTTCACTAACAGTGAGCTATCCCAGCTCCCACCGAGCATACAGTGGCGCTTTAATGCTTGGAGACTTTCATTACGAGAAAGATGATACGCTGATGATAGAGCAATTGTATCCAGCTCATTAGTTGTCATTGTGGAAATGATAATGTCTGTTCAGAGTAACAGTGGTAAACAACATGTATATCCCAATTCAAAGAGAGCATGTATTTTTATACAGGTAAAATAGAGGTAACAGCTGATGTATTCTTGACAATAAATAACGGAAAGAGTAAACAGTTTTGAATATCTTGGTTCATTGCTAACAAACAGTGGAGAAAGTAAACAGCTGTGAATATCTTGGTTCATTGCTAACAAACAGTGGAGAAAGTAAACAGCTGTGAATATCTTGGTTCATTGCTAACAAACAGTGGAGAAAGTAAACAGCTGTGAATATCTTGGTTCATTGCTAACAAACAGTGGAGAAAGTAAACAGCTGTGAATATCTTGGCTCATTGCTAACAAACAGTGGAGAAAGTAAACAGCTGTGAATATCTTGGCTCATTGCTAACAAACAGTGAAAAGACTCTAAATGAGACCTAAATAAAACTAAACATAACAACAATAAAAACGAAACAACCACAACATAACATATGGTAAGAAAGAAGTATAACAACAAAGCTTGAGTTTCTAAGAGACTTTTATTTTCTTAGTAACTCATGGCTGTGGAATGTGGTAAATAGATATGTTTGCCAAACCAACCATCCATGAATGTCTTTAAATGTACGTGAAACCGAGGAATACACAGACTGTTATTAATAGAGACAAGAAGAAGCATGTCCATTTTACAACAATTTAATATTTCATAGAAGTGATCGCTAACGAACATAAAAACAAGGACGATAACAATTTGACACATAAAACAACATGGGACAGATCATTATAGAGGGTGGAGGAGATTACAAAAAGGAAGACGAAGAAAAGCTGAAGTGCAAAATATATCTGGGAATGGCAGTAGTTGCCGCTGGGCATTCCGCACATGAAAAAGAGCATTTCAGGCTGACTGTCATAGGAGCCAACAAAAGAAACAAACTAGGTGATGATGATGATGATGATGATGACGACGATATGATGACGATGATCATTCTCACGGCACATAGGACAACGCCGTAAGAGCTTCGATCAAAATCAAGTTTTCTTCTACCTTTCGGCTCCCTGTTGAGCATAGGTCTTCAACAAACACCTTCCAAGCCGTTCTTTATTTTAAATATTCTAACTTAAATTACAAAAAAATTTATTATTTCTTCAGTATATCTCTCAAACGGGAGTGACGGACAACGCTAGTGTCCATTGACCAGTCTTCTTGGACTCTCAAAGCTAGCGCTCTTGTCTGTCTTTTGACGTGATGCTTTTACAGTCTATTAAGGTTGTAGACTCGTTGTCCAAATCACTTATTCGTAAGATCCTTGAGATCGCGGAGAATGTCAGCCCGGTCCATTGCTCGTTCATCCTCCACAACAGCAAACCCAGCGAGTCTGTCTCTTCGTTCATCCTCCACAACATCTAACCCAGCTAGTCTGTCTGCTCGTTCATCCTCCACAACAACAAACCCAGCGAGTCTGTCTGCTCGTTCATCCTCCACAACATCTAACCCAGCGAGTCTGTCTGCTCGTTCATCCTCCACAACAGCAAACCCAGCAAGTCTGTCTCCTCGTTCATCCTCCACAACATCTAACCCAGCGAGTCTGTCTGCTCGTTCATCCTCCACAACAGCAAACCCAGCAAGTCTTTCTCCTCGTTCATCCTCCACAACATCTAACCCAGCGAGTCTGTCTGCTCGTTCATCCTCCACTACAGCAAACCCAGCAAGTCTGTCTCCTCGTTCATCCTCCACAACATCTAACCCAGCGAGTCTGTCTGCTCGTTCATCCTCCACTACAGCAAACCCAGCGAGTCTGTCTGCTCGTTCATCCTCCACAACATCTAACCCAGCGAGTCTGTCTGCTCGTTCATCATCCACTACAGCAAACACAGCGAGTCTGTCTGCTCGTTCATCCTCCACTACAGCAAACCCAGCGAGTCTGTCTGCTCGTTCATCATCCACTACAGCTAACCCAGCTAGTCTGTCTCCTCGTTCAGCCTCCACAACATCTAACCCAGCGAGTCTGTCTCTTCGTTCATCCTCCATTACAGCAAACCCAGCGAGTCTGTCTGCTCGTTCATCCTCCACAACATCAAACCCAGCGAGTCTGTCTGCTCGTTCATCCTCCACTACAGCAAACCCTGCGAGTCTGTCTGCTCGTTCATCCTCCACTACATCGAACCCAGCGAGTCTGTCTGCTCGTTCATCCTCCACTACATCAAACTCAGCGAGTCTGTCTTCTCGTTCATCCTCCACAACAGCAAACCCAGCGAGTCTGTCTCTTCGTTCATCCTCCACTACAGCAAACCCAGCGAGTCTGTCTGCTCGTTCATCCTCCATTACAGCAAACCCAGCGAGTCTGTCTTCTCGTTCATTCTCCACAACAGCAAACCCAGTGAGTCTTTCTTCTCGTTCATTCTCCACAATATCAAACCCAGCGAGTCTGTCTTCTCGTTCATTTTCCACAACATCAAACCCAGCGAGTCTGTCTTCTCGTTCATTCTCCACAACAGCAAACCCAGCGAGTCTGTCTTCTCGTTCATTCTCCACAACAGCAAACCCTGCGAGTCTGTCTGCTCGTTCATTTTCCTCCTCAACAGCAAACCCATCGAGTCTGTCTGCTTGTTCATGCTATCTGACACCCAAATGTCCTGGCACAAAAATGAAACAGATTTTCATAAACTTTGACCTCTCAGGAGACTCCAACCAACGTCTTTGAACAAAGCCAATTGTTATGTTCCTGGGCAAACTCATTGAATCACTGAGAAAGCTTGCACGGGGGTATATGTATGTATCTCAATCCTCTTCCTTCTATGATAGTGATTATGTCTGAGTATATTCGAAATATTCGGTCTAACACAATGTTAGAACATCACTTGTAAGGGGGTGCCTTCCATCATCGATTCTTACTCTCATTTAGACTAGACTGTTCAGTCTTTTTTTTAGAGACACCACGTAGAGGTGGAGTATAGTCTGGATATTTCTAGTTTACCGATCCCACAGTAAACATCAACTATGAGTCGCTGATAGAAGTGATGCTGAAGACTCTCTACTACAATTGGTAATCTTCTCATTAGTTGGTTTGATTCCCTCATTTGTCTTCTACTACTCCAACCTTATTTTTCTTATGTTCAGGAAACTACCAGTCAATCTTCCATGTGATCTCATAGTTATCACGATGTCGTCCTAACTGCCCCACAGTTTGACTTCTGTGTTTGTCTCCTGGGACCCTGCTTTAGATATTCATTCTCTTAAAAGCTCACAAGTTTGTGTTTTTGAATTTTGAAGCCAGCTTGACATGTTGTGACGTCACTCATTTCATTCCTGAATTTTTGTAGAATTTGGAATATTTAAAAAAAAATGCAAACTAAACCTCTTGTTTCCGAAAGACAATTTAAAAATCGTACTTCAATTGTCCATGATATACACGAATAATAGTCTATTGGTTCTATATATCCGGTAAGACTTGTTTTCTCATAGCGAAAAAAGCAGAAATTTGTGATTGATAGGATAGATCATCTTCTTCTTCTTTCCTTCCTCTTTTCCTTTCAGTGTCGATGGAAGATATAATCTGCGGTCTTTTGCTCTCCCGTTCGGCTCTGCTTCTGTTATGTTTCCTAGTGTTTCTAATATTCCGTCAATCCATCTTTTTCGTGGCCGACTCATATGTCTGGTGTTCTCGCAACGTTTATTGAGGGCTCGTTGTGTTGTGTTTTGATCTTTCTGCCTTGTTAAGTGGTCAAACCCGTTATCTGTTGTTTATGTATATATTCTGTAGCGGGAGATTATCCCTAGCGTTTTTTTCTCAGTTCTTCATTTCTGATCATATCTCTCAGACTGTTTCCTGCCATTCGTCTGACACATTTCATCTCAGAAGAGGTTAATTTTATTATTGTTCTTGCATCTAGGTCTGGCATTGGTAGCGCAACGTTGGGATGGAGATTGTATTTTAGAGAGCTTGTTTTGCCTCCAGAGTTATTTCCTTGTTGGACAATAGTGGTGATAACTGTCCAATGATTTGACAAGCTTTGTTGCGTCTTGAGTCTATTTCTGCTGTTTGTGAATTGTTGTTTGTCACTAGACTCCTAGGTATTTAAATTCATCTGCTTGTTTTAGTTGTCTCCAGTCTATAGTTATGTTGATGTTCTGTTTATCTTTTGCGACATTCATGACTTCTGTTTTGTTGATGTTGACTTTCATGTTGTATTTTGTGCCTGTGCTGTTGAGTCTATGTAAGTATTCTTGGTGGTCTTCTATTTTTCCATGTATTAGTGCCCAATCATCTGCAAGTAAAAGCTCGTTGATCTCTTCTGTCTCTGATGTGTTGGCTAACTTGCATATATAGTCCATGTATGTAATTAACAGTTGCGGAATAGTACGCACCCCTGTCTTACACCTGACCTAATTTCGAAATGGTCTGTGTAACCAGCTGCTGTTCTAACTGTTCAGCTGCTGTTGATGTAGAGACTTTTAATTAGGTTGGTTAAATGTTAGCGTATTTCATATGTTGTTAGTATTTCCCACTCTTGTTCTTTGTTCACTCGGTCGAATGCTTTTTCTGGTAAATGAAGGCTTTGTACAAATTTTGATTGTGTTCTATCGTCTTTTCTGTTAGCTGTTTTAAGGTGAATAGAGCGCCAGAACATCCTCTATATTTTTTCGGAACCCCATTAGAGAATCGCTAAACTGTAGTTTTATTATTGGTCTCAGCCTTTTCCCCACAATTTTGGCGTATAACTTTCCTACATGGCTGAGAAGCGATATATATCAATATTGATTACAGTCTCTCTTGCTACCTTTATTTTTCTATATTGGTATGATGATTGCCTGTTGCCACTCTTCTTGGGCTTTTGTCTCGGTACCATGCTGCACTGAATATTATGTGCAGCCATGTAACTCCTGTTTCTCTTCCTGCTTCTATTATTTCTGCTGATATCTATCCCCAGTGCTTTATTTCTTGGTGCATATTTAATTACTTGTTCGATTTCCTCTTTCATGATGATGGGCTCAGTTTGTGTGCATTATTGCATGGTTTTTGTTGTGTTATTGGTTGTTGTTGTCATGTTTATTAGGTCTCCAAAACATTCTTTCCATCTCTGTTACATATGTTGGTTATTTGATATTGGCTGTCCGTCTTTGTCATTTATGAGCTCAGTAGGATCATGGTTTTCTTTTCTCGCTCTTGTGGCTTTTACTGCTTTGTAGAAATCTCTTGTTGCTGTCTTGAAGTCCCTGCTCATATTTTGCCCGAATTCTGTCCATTTGTTTTGTCTAGCTTCTTTGATCCAAATTTTAACTTTTTTTCCGAACTAAGACATATTTTTTTTTTATTCATCTTGGTTCTTATTCTCCCTCCAATTTTTTAAAGTTTCATCGTTTTATTTTAATTGCTTCTCTGACTGCTTCGTTCCACCACGGGGTGCTATTTTTCCCTTCTTGTGTCCTTAGTTTCATTCCACATGCTATTTTTGAGATGTTGGTTACTGTTTTCTTAAACTGTTTCCACTCTTCTTTTACTGTGCTTACTTCATTAGGGGAGTTGCTTGAATTCCTCTGTTAGTTTTTCTTCTAGGGTTTTCCTTGATTCTTGATCTTAATTGTTTTTTTTAGTGCCTGTTCTGTTTGCTTGTTTTAACTTTATTGTCTGTTCTTTTTGCTCCTTTTGTTTATTTGTGTATCTTCTCTTGCTTTTGGTTATCTGAGCGTAATCATAATAATTTTAGGGTTCGTGTCGTCTCTGTGATATTAGAGACAGATCTGCTGTCGGTTACTCTTTTCTTGTTCTGTTGTATTGTTAGTATAAAATCTATCTGGCTTCTGCATGTTGTGTCATTCCATTTATACCAGGCGTATAATTGCGACTCTCTTTGTTTGAAGAATGTGTTGGTGATAAACAAATTATTTTTATTACATATTTCCAGCCGTCTGCTTTCATTTTCATTTATTTCAGCTGTCTTGTCGATAAAGGGTCCTAGGATATCTCAGTTCTCACTGTTGCGTTTCCCAAGCCTTCCATTAAAGTCTCCCATCATTAACAAGTCGTCGCTTTCATCAGTCTTGTTGATATTTTCATTTAGTATGTCATAGAATTCGTCGCTGTCTTTTCCAACGATTGTTGCATGGTGCATAGATTTGTATGTAAGTTGTTCTTCGATCGTCTTCTTGTGCTCTGGTTGTGATAATTATTTCTGGGTAGTATTTGACTTCTAGAATGTTCTTTGCGTGTTCTGGGCATACTCCGTGTGTTGCTCTTTCCGTGTTGTCGACTCCTGAGAACATTATAGTGTAGTACATGTGTGTTTTCTTTATCTGTTGTCCTTTTACTCTAGATTCCGTTAATCCTAGTATTTTAATTGTTCTCTTTGTAATTTCTTCTATAAGTTCAATTTCTTTGTTTTTAATTCCGCATATATTGATGGTTGCTAACTTCTATTTGCGGTTTATTTTCATTTTTCTGTGATTTCTTTGAGCACAAAACGCGTACCGACTTGCTGAATCAGTCGTAAGTTAAGGGCTTAACTTAAAGACACGTTGGGAGTAGCTCGGCGATGTTTCCCCACGTGCTAGATCGCTAGGTGTCACATGCGATCTTTTACGGTCTAACTATTCATTTGTAGATGGTTACATTTTTAAAGTAATTATCTGATCTTTCCCTCCTCCTTGAATAGAACACTTTACACAAGTTTTTACAATTTTGTATCCACTAAAAACACTTGGAGGGATGAATGATGTAACTTAATTCTGTTAATTGTCAAACTCTGAACTGAATCTTATTAGTCACATTCTGAATTGAATGTCTTGTCTTGTCTGTTCATTCCAAACTGAATTCTGTTAGTCACATTCTGAATTGAATATCTTGTCTTGTCTGTTCATTCTAAACTGAATTCTGTTAGTCACATTCTGAATTGAATATCTTGTCTTGTCTGTTCATTTCAAACTGAATTCTGTTAGTCACATTCTGAATTGAATATCTTGTCTGTTCATTCCAAACTGAATTCTGTTAGTCACATTCTGAATTGAATATCTTGTCTTGTCTGTTCATTCCAAACTGAATTCTGTTAGTCACATTCTGAATTGAACATCTTGTCTGTTCATTCCAAACTGAATTCTGCTAGTCGCATTCCGAACGTATTTACTTCTGCTACATTCTTAGGTCACTTATATTGTATATAAAATTATATAGTGAATGTTGCTGCATGTCACAATTAAGCTGAGTTGTGCTATAAGTCACATTCTGAATTGAATGTGAATGTTTTCCAGGGAACTCCCAACCCACAAGCAAGAAGGCGAGCATTCTGTCACGGGCAGCCACAGAAACGTCTTCATCAGTGTCTGCCACCACAGCAACAACAACTGGAACAGTGACCTCAACAGTAACTGCTGGTCACGTAGACGAGATCGCTGCAGCACCTTCATTGACACAGCTTGATCAACCACTTGTTGAAAATGAGTTGCATATTCCTATGTCTTCAGTTTCAGTAAGTTTTGTTAGATTTGTTTTACGATAAAAGATGTAACGGAAAGGCAAGGTACAATAAATTTTACAGACCTTCGGCACATGATTTTTGGGGTATTGTGGTCAGTATTACGCCCGTGCCGCTTCACATTCCCAGAAAAAAATCCGGTACCCATTAAAGGCTGGGTGAACCCGGAAGCCGTCGTTTGGGATCGAATCCTACCCCTTGTCCTTTGTAGTCCAGTTCACCAACCACTGAGCTATCGCGGCTCCCAGAGAATATGGTGCCACTACCTATATGTTCAAATGACATAGGTGTTGTGATCTATACCATGTCATGTTACCCTACTTTCCCAGAAAATATCCATCCTAAGAGGCATGTTGAAGCAACTAAACTGCGTTGATTAGACAAAAATGTTGCCACGCCTGGTAATTGAATACGGACCCTTCCGGTCAATAATGAACGCACTGACCAACCAAATTACCACAGTTTAATTAAGGTTAAGATTTATTTTAATCTAGCCATGAACCAGTTTCACTGCAGTCGGGAATTTCCCGTTATCCACTCCACCACTTGTCACAGCATTTCCCAAAATGCATAGGAAAATTCTGATGGCAAGGTCGCTCCGTGCACATCTTACTCGACTACATAGGCAACGATTACAAACCTCATTTAAAAGGTAAAGAATATCTGATGTTGTAAATCCCATAGGAATGAAGTATTACACTTTTCAATGTGAGGAGACAAGTGCTGTTTCTTGCTGTTATTGCCTCCATATTTATATATGACAATATTTTACAAGAATCTAGGAATGTAGGAAAAGTTAGGTGCAAGCACTATGGCTTCTGGCATAGGTGATCATGTTTCTACACAACTTTCTACCCCTCCTCTTACTTATCAGTTCTTAATATTGATTTCCCATGAAAACATTTTCTTGAAATTGTCTTATATTATTTCACAACATTTCCTTATATCTTTTTTCCCCCTAAAATGTTCCAATTGTCACAAATACATTCCAGTAGTTCTATGCTCACATATGGCCAGAAAATGGTGGTTCCTGAAGTTGGCTGTAAGTTTTCTTTCTGTTCTGGCTTCAGAGCCAAACAAACAAATTATATTATTTTACTTTGTGGTTTATTTAGATGCCACAAGTAAGGGAGCCGCAATAGCTCAGTGGTTAGTGAACTGGACTACAAAGGACAAGAGGTAGGGTTCCATCCTGATCAGCGTCTTCTGGGTTCACCCAGCCTTAAATGGGTACAGGTTTTTTTGGGGAAAGTGAAGCAGCATGGGTGTAATACCGACCATATTACTCCAAAAACCATGTGCCGAAGGTCTATAAAAATTATGGTCAATGACAATTATGATACACTGGATATTTGTGTATTTGGGATTTGTGTACTCGATATGTACTATATGCCACTTGACGTGATGGGGCTCTTCAGGTTAGGTTTAGGAAAAGTAAGTAAGATAGGCAGCAGCAATCAGAGTAAAGCAAATCTAAAGCTCTTATTCTATCTATTTATTGTCCTTTCGAGCCGAAGACGGCACATAGGGCAGAACCACAATCTCAAAACCAGAAAAAATGTGTTCCAAAATGGCACATATTGCATAGATCACTGCTTTTTATTACTTAGGTAGATATGTTATGTAAGTAAGACATATAGCAGTCAGAGCCACAGAAAATCTTATGATATTTCATGGTTTATGTTGATACCATAAGTAAGTAAAGATATGTATATGCAGCTTCATGATGGAAATGGGTCTGCAGGTCTAATCTCTTGCACCAAAGACCAGATGGAAGGCCTTTCCTATCAGGATGACGTGGCCGCAACATGTTTGATTGTTGCATCAATTAACAAATGTCCCATTGTTCAATGATGGGGTAAAACATGCGGGTAAGAGCTGCATTCAAAGCTCTATCTACAGGGAAGGTCACACTGGTTCAACAAATGACTGCTGCCTAGCAGTTACCATCAGGAGAAGGAAAGGCTACGGGAGAACATCCTGACAGACCAGCATTCACTCTGTGAGAAGGAAAGGCTACGGGAGGACATCCTGACAGACCAGCATTCACTCTGTGAGAAGGAAAGGCTACGGGAGAACATCCTGACAGACCAGCATTCACTCTGTGAGAAGGAAAGGCTACGGGAGAACATCCTGACAGACCAGCATTCACTCTGTGAGAAGGAAAGGCTACGGGAGAACATCCTGACAGACCAGCATTCACTCTGTGAGAAGGAAAGGCTACGGGAGAACATCCAGACAGACCAGCATTCACTCTGTGAGAAGGAAAGGCTACGGGAGAACACCCTAACAGACCAGCATTCACTTTGTGAGAAGGAAAGTCTACGGGAGAACACTCTGACAGACCAGCATTCACTCTGTGAGAAGTAAAGACTACGGGAGAACATCCTGACAGACCAGCATTCACTCTGTGAGAAGGTGAGAAGGTAAAGTCATATGCCAAACCAAGGTCTAGCCTGCTGAAGACAAAGTGTGTCAGCCACAGTGCAGATTTAGGGGAAAAAAATCAGGACACAACACACACATATATGAATACTGACCATGCGACCAGCTCACCATGTCTCATGATGTTCTTACCCCTCAATCATGGAACAGTACAAAGAGTCAAGTTTGCATAATCACAAGACTTTGAATACTGAAGATGAAGAATTAAGATAAACAGACTTATACAGATGCACTGTGAGTACTATCAGCTCTAAAAAGCCCCAGGAACAATGAACTAGATGACTTGAGAACAACTCTAGACCAATGATGCAATAACTTCCAGAGAGTAGTCATTCAGTGGATACCATCACACTGTAATATACACGGGAACGAACGCGCAGACAAATTAGCTAAAGAGGGAGGGAGATTACCACAAGAGAACCATCCGCTCAGTTATGATGAAGCCAAATCCATCCTCAAAGGTCAGTTCCATGAAAAATGGAAACGAGAACACCCAAAGCATAACGAGAGTGACGGATACCACCAACTATCAAGGAGGGATCAAGTCATCATACTTCGTCTACGCACTCGCCACAATAGAATGAGGAATCACATGTTCACCGAATTCAAAATAGGTACAACCAGCCTATGCCACTGTACACTGGACAATATGACTACAAAACATGTTCTACAGGATTGCCCCCCAGTACACAGACCTGAGAAGAGCAATGTGGTCCACGCCCACCTCCCTGGAAGAAAAAACTATATGGGGCAATCGATTCACTTAAACAGACAGCTGACTTCATGAGAGAGTCTGGAATCCTACTCTGATTGAGTCTTGATCACAGAGAGAGAGAGAGAGAGAGAGAGAGAGAGAGAGACAGGGAGAGAGAGAGAGAGAGAGAGAGAGAGAGAGAGAGAGAGAGAGAGACAGGGAGAGGAGAGAGAGAGAGAGAGAGAGAGAGAGAGAGAGAGAGAGAGAGAGAGAGAGAGAGAGAGAGATAAAATGTAAGTAAGATAGGCAGCAATCATAACCATCTCAGAGGGATAGAATGTGTCTTGAACTAGCTTATACTGGTTGTAAGACCAGAGAACAGGTTCTGCATTTTCTAAATAGTGACTGAACAGTCAAGAATCATTACCTCCAAGTCTAAATTTCTTTAAAAAATGTGGTGTCTAAATCTTTTCTGCCCAGATCCTGAATCTTCTTCTTCTTCTTTTCTCTTTTCACTGATACCTAAAAGGTGTCGTGGTTTATATCATTTGTCGTTCTTGTGCTGCTCAAATTGTCTGAATTAGTGATTTTCTTTTGTTGTTACATGTCTATGTCACTGTATCTATCCATCTTCTTCTGGGTCTTCCTCTTGGTCTTTTTCCATGCATTCTCGAGAAGAACACCTTGATGGTGATAGGTGAGGATTCATTCTGACCAGGTGGCCAAACCATTTAACTTGTTGTTCTATATATTCTTGGCAGGGTTTTGTCCTACTATTTTTCTTATGGTTTCATTTGGTATTCTATCTTTTCTTGTGTTGTTTGTTACTTTTCCTGAATCCAGATCCTGAATACAAGAGTTTCCATTGAAGATGTAACAACATTTCCATTGAAGATGTAACATTTCCATTGAAGATGTAACAACATTTCCATTGAAGATGTAACAACATTTCCATTGAAGATGTAACATTTCCATTGAAGATGTAACAACATTTCCATTGAAGGGTGTAGAAAGTGTTATGTCTATGTCATTACTTGGGTCAGAAACCTTCCAAGTCTTCTCCAATAGTTTCCTTGTGATGATGATCTCAATGCCATTGATTTGCCACAAACCATTAGCTCTTATGTGATACCACTTTCTTGATCTCCCAGATTGTGCTGGAGAAGTTACAGCTTATCCAACCAGAGTTACTGCATGACTGAGCTTTCATGAATAAACCCCTTCAACTCCTTACGGAACACAACTCATTAACAAACCTCAATTTGTTCTCGTCTGGAACTAATCTTCCCACTTCTGTGCATCTACTTAATATATATGTTATGTGTGTGTATGTGTGTTTCTCAGTCTTCTCCCGCTCTGTCCTTTATTTATTTGTGGATTTCAAAGCAAGTCCTGTCTTGTAATGCTTTAAGCTGACTTTCTCTGTATATCATCTAATTAGTGCCTTCACCTTGTCTTCAATCCATTGTTGGTAGTTTTATGATTCTTTCCACAAGTTTTCTTTGTTTCACATTACAATAGGGTAATATGTTACTTTTTTAAAATGTGTTACCAATCAACCACTAATATTTTCAGTAATAAAGAAAAGACGATGGTCGTATGTTAGACATGTGATGAGAAGAGATAATAACCGAATAGCAAAAGAGGAAGACCCAGAGAGACACTGAGAAGAACATTGATGTGAGAGGCTAGAGCAGCAGGAATCGGCTTCATCAATGAGATAGAGCTGCTTGCACAGAACAGAGACAAATGGCGAGATTTGATAAAAGATCTTTATTGATAACTTGAAAACTGCTAGAACAAAAATTCAGATAAGAGAAGGAATATCTTGGTCTACGTCCTATGGGCCAGCTACGGCTTGAAAGGTCAATAGATAGATAGAATATGTTACTTTATTTATTTAATGTAAATGAATAAAATAACAATTAATATTTGTATGGCAATTTCAGATCACCCAGGCCAACATTGTTCTACTGGACACTCACAAGAATATTGCAATGGCAACTTTACTGCCGCCATCATCATTATCTTCAGAGCTTGTGCAGCAGCATATTCATCAAGAACAGCTTCCTCGGTCCCAGTCATCATCTGCACCACCTGCACTTGCCTCTGACCCAGATTCAGACGGCAAGGGAATTGAGGTCAGGGATAGACGATCAACTCGATCATTAGAGGCACTGTTTAAGGTAAGCAATTTGATGGAAGCTTCCATTTAATTGTTGGAATAAGTGTGTCGATCAGAAGTTCCCCTGTTGGAATAAGTGTGTCGGTCAGAAGTTCCCCTGTTGGAATAAGTGTGTCGATCAGAAGTTCCCCTGTTGGAATAAGTGTGTCGATCAGAAGTTCCCCTGTTGGAATAAGTGTGTCGATCAGAAGTTTCCCTGTTGGAATATGTGTGTAGATTGGAAGTTCCCCTGTTGGAATAAGGGTGTCTTTCAGAAGTTCCCCTGTTGGAATAAGTGTGTTTTTCAGAAGTTCCCCTGTTGGAATAAGTGTGTCGATCAGTAGTTCACCTGTTGGAATAAGTGTGTAGATTGGAAGTTCCCCTGTTGGAATAAGTGTGTAGATTGGAAGTTCACCTGTTGGAGTTTTCGCTGGTGCAATGGAGTAAGTGCATCTGAGCTGAAATCCTCTACAGTTTGTGCGGTGTTCATTTCAATATACACATCATCATGGACCAAATTAACAACAAAAATGACATTCATGAAGATATAGACTTTCATTAATGGATGTTTGTGCAAAATAAAATGATGGAAATGGCAGGACAAAATCACTAACATAGAATTATGGAAAAATACCAGTAAAATACCAGTGGATAAAGAGATACATTGAAGATGATGGCACTGGATAGGACACACATTGCTGAAGCCAAATGTAACACAACAGGCTCATTTTTAGAATCACCAAGGAAAAAGACAAAGAAGAAGACCAAAATATTCTTGGAGAAGACAGATGGAAGCAGAGATGAAGATGATGGGGAAGACATTGAATGATCTTAAAAGAATCTCAAGGAACAGAACGGCTTGGAAAGTGTTTGTTGAAGAACTCCTCCACAGGGAGCTAAAAGGTAGATGGTGGACCAGATTGCATGTATCTTCTCTACCCCTCCCTTCCCCTCCTTCCCCCACCCCCCTTTCCTGGAAGACAAAATGATGGCCTAAACGAGGCATGAGGAAAAGATAAGGTAAACATGGTGGAGCTCATAGGAAACATATGAAGTATGTACATTAGGCGGAGCTCATGGGCTTTCATGGTCCAGTCAAAGGAAGAAGAGCAAAGGAAGAGAGTAGTGCTTTCACAGTTACTAGCAGTAGTTTGACCATGGAGATCATGGAAGTAGCTAGAGCAATGGTCTGACAATAAATACTATAATATAATAATACTCATTTAGTTAGACTGGGTAGTCTGTTCTTAGTTGTATTGCTACTCACTTAGACTAGTTAGTCCGTTGTATTGCTAATAGGTGCAATAGGATCTATACAGTTTTTACTCATCAATCCTGGTGAAAGCAATCAGCTATGGGTCATTGATCACTTTCAGCTCCGGTGCTGACTGATACCTTTGCCCACAGAAACTTGTATAAATTAAAATTTTGGTTAATTTAGGTTGCTTGTAAAAAAAAATCAATTTTTTGGTAGATAATTTATTGGAGACCCTGTTTGAGGTAGGTAATTTATTGGAGACCCTGTTTGAGGTAGATAATTTATTGGAGACCCTGTTTGAGGTAGATAATTTATTGGAGACCCTGTTTGAGGTAGATAATTTATTGGAGACCCTGTTTGAGGTAGATAATTTGTTGGAGATCCTGTTTGAGGTAGATAATTTGTTGGAGATCCTGTTTGAGGTAGATAATTTGTTGGAGACCCTGTTTGAGGTAGATAATTTGTTGGAGATCCTGTTTGAGGTAGATAATTTGTTAGAGATCCTGTTTGAGGTAGATAATTTGTTGGAGATCCTGTTTGAGGTAGATAATTTGTTGGAGATCCTGTTTGAGGTAGATAATTTGTTGGAGACCCTGTTTGAGGTAGATAATTTGTTGGAGATCCTGTTTGAGGTAGATAATTTGTTGGAGATCCTGTTTGAGGTAGATAATTTGTTAGAGATCCTGTTTGAGGTAGATAATTTGTTAGAGATCCTGTTTGAGGTAGATAATTTGTTGGAGACCCTGTTTGAGGTAGATAATTTGTTGGAGACCCTGTTTGAGGTAGATAATTTGTTGGAAACCCTGTTTGAGGTAGATAATTTGTTGGATACCCTATTTGAGGTAGATAATTTGTTGGAGATCCTGCTTGAGGTAGATAATTTGTTGGAGATCCTGTTTGAGGTAGATAATTTGTTGGAGATCTTGTTTGAGGTAGATAATTTGTTGGAGATCTTGTTTGAGGTAGATAATTTGTTGGAGATCCTGTTTGAGGTAGATAATTTGTTGGAGGTCCTGTTTGAGGTAGATAATTTGTTGGAGATCCTGTTTGAGGTAGATAATTTGTTGGAGATCTTGTTTGGGGTAGATAATTTGTTGGAGATCATGTTTGAGGTAGATAATTTGTTGGAGATCCTGTTGAGGTAGATAAATTGTTGGAGATCCTGTTTGAGGTAGATAATTTGTTGGAGACCTTGTTTGAGGAAGATAATTTGTTGGAGACCCTGTTTGAGGTAGATAATTTGTTGGAGATCTTGTTTGAGGTAGATAATTTGTTGGAGATCTTGTTTGAGGTAGATAATTTGTTGGAGACCCTGTTTGAGGTAGATAATTTGTTGGAGACCCTGTTTGAGGTAGATAATTTGTTGGAGACCCTGTTTGAGGTAGATAATTTGTTGGAGACCCTGTTTGAGGTAGATAATTTGTTGGAGGCATTGTTTGAGGTAGATAATATGTTGTGACCTTGTTTGAGGTAGATAATTTGTTGGAGATCCTATTTGAGGTATATAATTTGTTGGAGACCCTGTTTGAGGTAGATAATTTGTTGGAGATCCTGTTTGAGGTAGATAATTTGTTGGAGACCCTGTTTGAGGTAGATAATTTGTTGGAGACCCTGTTTAAGGTAGATAATTTGTTGGAGACCCTGTTTGAGGTAGATAATTTGTTGGAGACCCTGTTTGAGGTAGATAATTTGTTGGAGACCCTGTTTGAGGTAGATAATTTGTTGGAGACCCTGTTTGAGGTAGATAATTTGTTGGAGACCCTGTTTGAGGTAGATAATTTGTTGGAGGCATTGTTTGAGGTAGATAATTTATTGGAGACCCTGTTTGAGGTAGATAATTTGTTGGAGACCCTGTTTGAGGTAGATAATTTGTTGGAGATCTTGTTTGAGGTAGATAATTTGTTGGAGACCCTGTTTGAGGTAGATAATTTGTTGGAGGCATTGTTTGAGGTAGATAATTTGTTGTGACCTTGTTTGAGGTAGATAATTTGTTGGAGGCATTGTTTGAGGTAGATAATTTATTGGAGACCCTGTTTGAGGTAGATAATTTGTTGGAGGCATTGTTTGAGGTAGATAATTTGTTGTGACCTTGTTTGAGGTAGATAATTTGTTGTGACCTTGTTTGAGGTAGATAATCTGTTGGAGGCATTGTTTAGGATAGATAATTTATTTGAGACTGTTAAAATATAATTTTTTTAGTGATTCTGTTAGTGGTAAGTACTTTGTTGGAGACCATGTATGGGGTATGAAAATTTGTTGGAGATCCTGTATGGGGTATGAAATTTGTTGAAATTTGTTTAAAATTGATAAATTATTAGAGACCATGTTTGAGGTAGGTAATTTATTGGAGACCCTGTTTGAGGTAGATAATTTGTTGGAGATCTTGTTTGAGGTAGATAATTTGTTGGAGACTCTGTTTGAGGTAGATAATTTGTTGGAGACCCTGTTTGAGGTAGATAATCTGTTGGAGATCCTGTTTGAGGTAGATAATCTGTTGGAGACCCTGTTTGAGGTAGATAATCTGTTGGAGATCCTGTTTGAGGTAGATAATTTTTTTGGAGATCCTGTTTGAGGTAGATAATTTGTTGGAGACCCTGTTTGAGGTAGATAATCTGTTGGAGACCCTGTTTGAGGTAGATAATTTGTTGGAGACCCTGTTTGAGGTAGATAATCTGTTGGAGATCCTGTTTGAGGTAGATAATTTTTTGGAGATCCTGTTTGAGGTAGATAATTTGTTGGAGACCCTGTTTGAGGTAGATAATCTGTTGGAGACCCTGTTTGAGGTAGGTAATCTGTTGGAGACCCTGTTTGAGGTAGATAATCTGTTTGAGACCCTGTTTGAGGTAGATAATTTGTTGGAGATCCTGTTTGAGGTAGATAATTTGTTGGAGACCCTGTTTGAGGTAGATAATTTGTTGGAGGCATTGTTTGAGGTAGATAATTTGTTGGAGATCCTGTTTGAGGTAGATAATTTGTTGTGACCTTGTTTGAGGTAGATAATCTGTTCGAGGCATTGTTTAGGATAGATAATTTGTTTGAGACTGTTAAAATATAATTTTTTAGTGATTCTGTTAGTGGTAAGTACTTTGTTGGAGACCCTGTATGGGTATGCAAATTTGTTGGAGATCCTGTATGGGGTATGAAATTTGTTGAAATTTGTTTAAAATTGATAAATTATTAGAGACATTGTTTGAGGTAGGTAATTTATTGGAGACCCTGTTTGAGGTAGATAATTTGTTGGAGATCTTGTTTGAGGTAGATAATTTGTTGGAGAATCTGTTTGAGGTAGATAATCTGTTGGAGACCCTGTTTGAGGTAGATAATCTGTTGGAGATCCTGTTTGAGGTAGATAATCTGTTGGAGATCCTGTTTGAGGTAGATAATTTGTTGGAGATCCTGTTTGAGGTAGATAATTTGTTGGAGACTCTGTTTGAGGTAGATAATCTGTTGGAGACCCTGTTTGAGGTAGATAATCTGTTGGAGACCCTGTTTGAGGTAGATAATCTGTTTGAGACCCTGTTTGAGGTAGATAATTTGTTGGAGACCCTGTTTGAGGTAGATAATTTGTTGGAGGCATTGTTTGAGGTAGATAATTTGTTGGAGATCCTGTTTGAGGTAGATAATTTGTTGTGACCTTTTTTGAGGTAGATAATCTGTTCAAGGCATTGTTTAGGATAGATAATTGTTTGAGACTGTTAAAATATAATTTTTTAGTGATTCTGTTAGTGGTAAGTACTTTGTTGGAGACCCTGTATAGGGTATGCAAATTTGTTGGAGATCCTGTATGGGGTATGAAATTTGTTGAAATTTGTTTAAAATTGATAAATTATTAGAGACCATGTTTGAGGTAGGTAATTTGTTGGATATCCTGTTCTATATAGATGTTTTTGTATGTAGTAATTTATTGGTTTAATGTACCATAAATTTGCGTTCCTGTCATAATATACTGATTTGAGACACGGGAATACTTAACTCTGCAACTCTTTCACTGCTCATCTTTATCTGTGGGAAGTAACACTTTACATTGGTTTGTTCTCCCTCACAGGTGACAGATTCAGAGTTGCAGAATATGAGGGAAGATGTGCCAGCAGCATCCAGCCATGATCACGTCAACATTGCCACTGGAGATCAGAACTACCTATTTCTGAATGATCTACAAATCATGGAACAGATGGAAGGAACTCAGATCTTAATCACAAGCTCAGACATGCCAATGGGCAGCATGGCACGACTGGATGGTGACTGTTTCACCATTGCTGTTCCCAGCACTTCAGTTGTTGAACAGGCCCCCATCTCGTACACAAGCAGTTGCGATGGAAGGGGAGAAATGTTTAAGCTGGTGCTTCAGAATGAGAATGAAACTACAGTTCAACATCTAACTGCAGCTGGAAATCAAGCATCAGTCACAGCTACTCTAGCGGAGCACTCAGACACACAGCCAAATGTAGTGCAGAAAGAGAAAACAGCACCTGCATCTACTCTAGGACGGAAGAGAATTCATCCTCAGAAACCGGGAAAGTATAAATGCAATTACTGTGACCGCACTTGTGCCAAGCCGAGTGTGTTGGAGAAACACCTGAGAGCTCACACCAATGAGAGGCCATTTCCTTGTGTGGTTTGTGGGGTGTCATTCAAGACAAAGAGCAACTTGTCCAAACACTGCAAGTCTAATGCTCATGTCAACAGAACTGGGTTGACATGGTCAGGAAGCAAAGATGGCCCTAGTGGTGAATCAAGAGATGATGAAATGAAACAGGAAGATGAGGAGGATAATGATTCTGAAGGAACAGACACAGATGTAGAGGGTGTGGTGACTCACGATGACAACATTGACAGAAAGCCAAAAGTAATTGTTGAAAGTGCTTCTTTAGAAAGTGTTGGGCAGATTTATCCTGGCCAAACTGTGAGGCAAGAAAGTGTTCTAGAAGGGATACGGCAGAAAATTGAAAACAAAAAAAAAAACAGCAGCAAGAAAAGGAAGGAAAAACTGAAATGAATAAATGGTTTTTGCGTCTGTTTGGAGCATTTGACAAACCTTCAGAGTCTGAATTGGCCAAGTATGATGTAGCGGAACAACTAGTGCAGGAAAACATTTTGACAATGGAAAATGTTAGCAAAGCCACTGAGATCCTCAATGGGCTGGAACTAATGAAAGAAGAATACAGCCAGCAGAGCCAACGCTCATTACCAGTTCTTATGACTCAGCAGTTTCTTTCAGATGACAGAATGATGGTGAAGATTTTGAAGCCAAAAATAGAGCCTTCAGCAGATTGGATCAAATTAAGCTCTGCCTCAGCAGTTCCAACATCGACATTTGGTGATCAGAGTCAGCTGAGAGTGTCTTGTGAATCCAATTATAGCGCCAACTCTTCAGGGGCCAGAGTCTCATGTTTGACTGCTCCTACTCTAGTGAGGTCCACATCAAGTCCAGCAGTACCCACGGAAGCCCACTTTGATGCTGCAGATTCTACGGGGAAAGATGAGGAAAGACAGAAACCTCAACATAAGTCTCATAACAGCAATCTTTCTGTTGAAAGCATCACAACGCAAAGACCAAGACTTTTATCACAACGTAATGATGCCTCTGTGGGAAGTTTGAGATCTGTCTTCAGTCAGTCAAGCAAGGAAAGTCTTCAGTCTTCAACATCGATCGATGAGTCAAGCTTAAGTGGACAAAAACAGTTCTTAACAGTTGGTGATGGAAGAAATGCATCATCTCCATCGAGACATCCTTCCTTGGGTGACTCCAAGACTGCTGCATTTTCAACAATTCAAGATGGAAAGCCAGTTTTGGTGTATCAACGTGCACTTGATGCTGATAGTGAGAAAATGTTAAAATTTCAAGGAAGGTCCCTATCATCATCTGTGACACCAGACATGGTAAAAGACAGAATTCAGAAAATTATCTCAACAAATGCAGAAATTATTGACAAGCACACACTGACAGAACCACCTAGACCCAAAAACAAATATATGCGTCAGGCAAGTGATTCTTCATTTCAAACATTGAAAATTTCAGATCTGAAACCCAGCTCAGAATTATCTACAGAGACAAACTGTGAGAAGCAGTGGAAGAAAAAACTTGCAGCATCGCTTTCTGTGGGTGACACTGAAGGAGTGTTGCTGAGACCAGATCTAGTGCAACGATCCATGTCAACATCATCTTTGAGGCAGTTCAAATCTGATTTGTCTGAGTCAAGCTCAGTCAACTTGACTCCTCAAACTTTGATTGTAGCCACTGGACCAGTGGGAACTAGCTCAAACAGTCTTCAGGTGCCAGGTGTATCCCATGGCATGACAGCTCCTTACCAGGGTGAGCTCATGGTTGTTCAGGGATCTCAGAATCATCAGATGCTTCTGCAGCAGCTACAGCAACAACAGCAGATTAAATATTCTGTGGTAGCCACAACATCAGCGGTCACTCAACACCTTGACGTTGACACAGGCAGGACAGTTTCACTACCTATCCCTATATCAATGCTACAGAAGACTGTAAACACTTATGAACAAACACCAGCATTGTCAACAATTGAGTTATCCCAAAGCCAAGTCAACACACTTAACAGTGTGCACATGCCTTCCCTAACAGCACAGATCCAAGCCCTCAGTAAAACTCAGCTTGTTTGTGTCCCTGCCCCCTCTTTGACCAGGCAACCCACTCCTGAAGACTCCAGTTTCAAACTAAAAGAGGAGACAGACTCCCTAGAAGGCAAACCCCGATCCCCACACACAACAGGTGTACTCAGATTCCATTCCATCCAGGACACAAAGCCACAACTTGTTCGATGCTCTGAGACGTCAAAGTCATTCTCAGTCACATCCAGTAGTTTTAATTCAGTGTCGCCATCTGGAGGTAGAGTAACAATTCAGGATAATCAGAACAATGGACTTGGAAGTAACCCTTCAAAACCTCTGACTCAGAATACATCAGTTTCTCAGACAAATCCAACCTCACTACCCACCAAAATTGTTCAAGGTCCAGGACGAAATGAAATTCAGATCCAGTTTAAATTATCCCAGAATGGAGGTGAACAGTCAGGGGGTCAAATCCCTACATCAAACCAAGGAGGAACTTTGCAGATCCCATCTCTTACCCAGAAGAGGGTATCAGAAACCCCCAGTATTATAAGTTCCATTCTTCAAGCTCCACGACAGCCGAGCCCTATGATTGGTCAACCTGGGGTCCAGTTCCCAGTCAGGTCAAAAACAGATTCTCCATTGCTGGCATCAAGGTCATTCTCAGGACCTACCTCAGACAGCAAAGTTTCTATGGCCACATTGTTACAGACTGGATCACTGGACTCAACAATTCAGGATTCTTCTTCTGCTGGAAAGTTGAAATTGGGACTTCAGGCAGTCTGCATGATCAGAAGAAATCAATGAGCAGACAAGGAAATGCTTCCACACCATTATCACAGGGTAAACAGTCTCTTTTTATGACAGAGCTTCAGCATAGATTATCAGTGCCACATAGCGAACCACCCACAAACATGGAGTGGAAGAGAGAAGGTTTCTCCAGCATAGTGAGTATGGCTGACAGTGATAAGCTGACCACAGAACACTTCAAAAGTCAGGGAATGAGTGATGGACTTGCTGCTGCTGCAAGAGCTTACCTGCTGGCAGGTCCACTCACCTGTGAAGACTGCCATGAGTCCTTTCAACAAGAATCTTTGAAAGTCCAGCACAGACTTCATTGCCCTAAAGGTAAAAGCTTGCGGAGAAGCTTATCAGCTACAGAAGTAGCTGCCAGTCAAAGTGGAGAGAGTAAAACCTCGACACTTTCCTCAGATCATATGCCAACAAGTGGGGAATTGTTCATTATCACCAACCCTGAGCAGCTTAAGAAAACTAATCCAGCGCTTTTCAAGTCTTTATCCACAACAGACCTTCAGACAGGACAACAATCTGTCACAAAAGAACTCCCGAAACTACGAGAACAGCTTGTTCTTGTTTCAACATCATCGCCATCAATCCTGGCAACATCAACTTCCACAGCAGCTGCCACATCACAAGCATCTGTGACATCATCATCATCATCGCCATCTGATGGCAAACATCAGAAAAACCAACTTATAATTGAAAACATTAATCCAACTCAGCCTAGGAAGAAGGGACGTCCAAAAGGATCCAAGAATAGACCAAAGGATTTGAACCTAGTTATAGCTAAGGCACGAGGTGTTCAAAACCCATCTCAGGCTATTGCCACCAGCACTAGGCAAGGCAGCACAGGATCTGCCACATTAGAGGGGCCTGCTATTAAAGACCCCCTAACTTCAGGATCTACAGCATCCTCACATAATCGTGTTGTACTTCTGTCAGGCCAATACCGAAAACTTTTGTTGCCCCGATCTGGAACACTGCCCACCCAGGCATCCTCAGTAACAGCTGAAGCTTCATCAGCATCTGCATGTTCATTACCTTCTTCAGCACAATCTGTCATCAACCAGCTGTTGACCACCACAACCACAGCCATCAACATTGCAGTGAGTAGCAGCAACATGATTGGACAACCGATGGTGCCTATAATGTCCAGTGGTCAAATAGTTCGACAGCTCAGCTCTGGTCTGGCATCTAGTTCCTCCACAATACCCAATTTCGTTGCATCAGCCACTAAAGCAGGCATCAACACAAGTGTCCCTCTTTTAGAACTGAGCCCTGTCGTGTCCTTATCAGGGCTGTCAATCGCAGGGACAAACTCTATGTCTGTTCTCAGCCCTGGAACTCCTATAAACACCTTAACTCCTGGAACACCAAAACCAAGTGGGTTCATGGTTGGATTTCCTCTTTCAGGAATTACATCTAGTACCCCAGGAACTCCAATGACTCCAGTTACCCCCACAAACCCACTAACTGGCAAGACCTTGAAGACTCCAAATCAAGAACCAGGTATTTTAACCTCTGGGCCACCAAAATTAACACCAGCTCCAGGGTTAACTTTAAATATTGCGTCTGCTCAGTCAGCCAGTAGCACCCAGTTTTGTCAAATGTCTCCTCGTGTTATCCCTTTCATTCCAGCGGTCACATTCCACAACATAGATCCCAGCAGTAAGATAGGAGCTAACGTGGCTGTGGCTAGCCCCTTTCTGGACCAGCAATCACAACAGCCTCAGATCAAGATGTCACAAATGACACCCTTCACATTGACATCTACAGGAACAAGCACCCCAGGTACACCTTTAACCCCTGCGACACCTGACACTCCTACAGATTTGAGCGGGACTAGAAGAAAACTGAAAGACAAACTCTTAATGAAACAGTCTTTGAGTGTTGAGAAAAGCCAAGATAAAACTCAAGAGAAATTGCTGATCATGGACTCGCCATCTGTGACCCAAAGTGGCTTTTTCCTTAAAACTAATGTTCTTGACACTGTCCCTGCCTCTGCATCAAATCCACAAGTGGTCTTATATCAACAGGGTCAAAACCAAATGTGATAGCCTCAAACTCAGCACTTCTGGCCTCATTAACTAAACCGGTGATGTCCTCTCAGAAGCTAGGAAGTTTACCAAATGCTATTATAACATCTGCAGTCATGGGACGGGTCAAAGAAACAGAAAAGACTGCGGCTGACATTTATACAAGATCTGAATCAGAAACCTACATCAACCCTGAGACTTCTAAAGTCCATCCCCCAGTCCTGAGAGCATTCTCGGAACCAGCAGCTGCTAAAAAGTTGAAGAAATCCAAGCAATTCAAACCATCCCCATTAAGTGTAGAGAGTAAAAGTGCACAAGTCAATTCAAGATTGATTTCCAGAATGTTGTCGGCTCCAAAGGCAAGCCAGTTGACTGTGCCAGCTGGACCTGAAGATTTAACATCTAAAAGATCATTAAGCTTGCAGCCAAAGATGGAAAGTACTGCAGATTCCTTTGATTCGGGACTGAGTCTAAGAAGCATGTCTCAAGAAATGCCATTTTTCTTTCCAAAATCAGCCTCCATCGCTAGCCTGGACAGCAATGAGCTTCTCATTGATCTGTCTGGGGACAACTTCAACAACGTAACAATTCCCATTAATTATGCAATTCCTTTTGTAAATGTTTGCCGTCTGCAGAGTGGACCTTTATTCTCAGAGTGGAACCATGCTAGCAGGATCACGGGTTCACAGGTCAACCTGTCACCTTTGACCCTGGCAGGATCAAAGATCCAGCTGCCAGCTGTTGGAGGAGGTTCAGCAATGTTGCATAGAGAGCAGAAGAACTGGTTATTGAAGAGATCTCTCTCTTTGCACCGTCACTTTCAGATTCTGTCTCGTCTGTGGCATTCATCATCTCCCGTTACGTTGGATTCCATGACTGCCATGGCTCTGGCCCAAGGCAATCCCTCACCAGCTCTTCTAGCCCGTGCACTGTTATTGTATTCATCCTCTACATCCTCATCGACATCAGAAGCTGTCAGCACAGGAACCCCTGGCAGTGCAGATTCCAGTAGACTGAAGATTCATCCATCTTATTCTCCTTTGCTGGAGTCTATAGATATGACAAAGGAAGAAGCAAATCAAAATGTGCAAAAGCTGCAATCAGGAGATGGTGATGGTGACCAGGGGACAGAGGTACAAACTACATCAGCAGTTGTCCAGCAGTTCCATTATGACAAGTCGAAGACCAAGCTCATGATGAGCAGAAGCAGCTCAGATGCACCATTGACAGCAGCAGCACCATCATCAATTGATGAGCAGCAACACTGGCAGACTGTTTTCTCCTACAGCCAGTCCCAATCGCTGCAGCTTTTAACCCCCGTCAAATCCGCATCATTTGGAATTAACATCATAACATCATCACTATTATCTCCATCTTTGGTCTCCTCTGTAGGGTCCTCGTCCATCGAACAGCACATCTCCTCTGTGACTCCATCAGGGACTTTGAACACACCCATGTATGGCCACTCATGCCCAACTCTCTACACCACAACCCATGTCACATTCTGCTGTATCCAGCGTCCACAGCCCATGTACGTTGCTGTCAAAGGAAGCAAGAAAATCTCCATGTATTCCAACTGGCGTCTGGCCACTCACAACCCAAACCCTGTTGGACTGACTTCCCGCATGCTTTTATCTCTATACAAATCAAGGTCTGCTACAATTCATTTTATCTTTGAACATAGTATTTATTTGCATTGTTGTTATGTATAGTTTTCTTTTCTATTTTTCTTATTTATGTATTCACCATTATTTACACCGCTTATCACAGAAGATCTCAAAGAGGCCAGAAGATCTCAAAAAGACCAACGCAAGAAGGGAGCTTCTAAAAAATGTCAGAAAGAAACAATCAACATTCTTCGGGCACATCATGAGAAGAGGAAAGTTGGAATACTTGGTTACAACTGGCAAAATATAGGGAAAGAGAGATCGTGGACGACAACGAGAGAAGATACTAAATAGCTTGGTGTCATGGCATGGAAAACAGTCAACAACAGAATTGATATGATGCGCAGTGGATAGAAGATTGTGGAAGGACATGACCACCTATGCCAGTGTATGGCACATGATGATGATCTCAGGAGAATTGCTTTATTAATGAATGACTTATTTGTGACTTTTTGAATGGATTAACATTGGGAACAATGAATAAATGTCTCTTTCTCTTGTTTACTCTTTCCTCCTAGTTTAATTTTCTTGTTAAAATAAATCATGTTTAATCTGCAGATATTTGACCCTCAGTTCATGATTGTTTAGTGTGCTCGCTTCCCGATCAGAAGGATCCGGTTTCGATTCCCAGAAGTAGCGGGTGTTTTCTTCCTGTTCGACAAGGCTCTAGGGTTGACCTCTAAATGTCTATATCAGTGATGTTTCTATGAAGCAAAGGTGCCAGGGGTGATACCAACTACATCAGCCCAAAAATGTGCTGTTGGTCATGGAAAAATATGACCACCAACACCACATTCTCTAAGCTCCTAGCCTGGCAGGGGAGGAAACCTTTACTTTTACTTTACTACAGCTGTTATCATTTGTGTATCTGTACAATTAAAGAATCCGTCACACCTCAAACCTGGCATGTATGGAATATGACGCTAGTGTCTATGTCTTTCTACCACCAGCACATTGAGTAATGACATCTGTCATCTGTAACATCTGGTCATGTTTTCTCCAACAAAGAAACATCTCCAGTACCTACTTTAGGTTGGATGAACCTGACATTCTTCTTCTGTGATCAGCTATTCACTGTGCATTTAGACATTTAGACCAGCTTGGGTCACGGACAAGACGGTGCATTTGAGGTCATCACCAGTTCCCTGTAGCTTGTCATGTAGGGCTGTTTCTGTGGGCCATATTTGTGTCCTTAGTGTGTTTAGACTGTTGTAGTCCTGTAGTGTATGCTCCGGAGCTTGTTTGCCTGCTCCACAGTAACTTGTTGCAAAGTCACTGAGTCCTATCTTGTGTAGATGTGCTCTGAGACCACAGTGACCTGTTCTGAGTCTGAATATCTTGGTCTGCTCATGTCTGCTAAGTTTGTTTAAACTGTCACGAGTGGACCTGACATTTTCCTCTAGATCACCGCTTTATTTGCAGTTTAATTAGCTGTTAAATGTCTGTTTTTTTTAGTCAGTCTTAAAGTTACTGTCTCTTGTTCGTGCAGAAGTTTTTTATCTATTTGTTTATTGAAACATGGACACAGGGACTTCAATATGCCAAGATAGTGGATCGCACTATCTTCTCATTTGCTCTATCATTTCTTAATATACCAAGCCACAGTGGTGAAATTGTTAATTTCATACATTCAATGTCCTGACCAGGAGCAAAGGTGTTTCGACAGCAACAGAGCTGAAAGTTGCCAGCGACTCATAGTTGATGGCTTGCACCAGGATCAGTGAACCAAAACTATCCAGATCCTACTCCACCTCTTTGCAGTGCCCTAGTAACAGACTAACTAACCTTGTCTGGCCAAGTGAGTAGGGATCAAAAGGAAAGACAACCCAGTACTCTAAAAACACCATCCTTAAGATGTTTTACTGCAAACGACAACAAAATGCAATTGTGCCCCTTCATAATATTCTGTTATGGACTGATGACAGAGAGGTTTAACTGCTCCTTTAGTCATTGGATGAGGGGTCGGGTTCGATCCTGATTGATGGCTTCTGGGTTCATCCAGCCTTAAATGGGTACCCGATTTTTTTCTGGGAAAGTAAAGCGGCATGGGTGTAATACCGATCATATTACCCCAAAAATCATGTGCCGAAGGTCTATAAAAATTATGGTTACTAACACCATATTCCCTCTACGCCACTTTGCGTGACGGGGCACTTTACTAATCGGGTGAACACAAAGAAGATGGATTTTCCAGACCACATGAGCAGTGCTCTACTTTCCAGCCTCAGCAAGTTTTCTAACTGACCCAGTTTCTGGATTAATGTGATCTCTGACAAAAGCAAAAAACCAAAAAAGAGACGTCAACGATTTTCTCAAGTAACATAATGTAGCTTGGCTGGTTCTGACCGCCCATAAATATGTTGATAGTTTTAGAAATACAAGGAGCTGATGTAGGTCAGTGGTTAGTGAACTATTAAGGACAAGAGTTTAAGGTTGACCCCAATCAACAGCTCCTAAATGAGTTCACCCAGTCCTAAATGAGTACCTGATTTTTCTAGAAAAATAGTTATCTGGCATATGCTGACAATCTATCTATTGTCCTTTTGAGCCAAAGATGGCACATAGTGGCAGAAATTCTAGACTATCCATGTTCTACAATCATTGCTCGTAAGTGACAGATATGCACATGACTCACGTTGTATCTAGCCATACATTCCTGTTCTGGGTGGGCCTCTCAACCTCTACAAGGGAGCTGATGCCTGATGCTGTTGCTTCTCGCTACAATTTTCTCTTTAGTGCTTATATAGTCCAGCCTCTTTTTCTTTTACCCTCTGTTTCACATTTGAGGGCTTGCTTAGAGATTCTCTTGTTGTCTCTTCTCATCACATGGCCAACATATGGATCATCTTTATCTCTTTTTATAGAAATTGTTCAATGTTTTGTCATTTTTCTTATCTCTGCACAAGTCATGAAATCATGCCATATGTTAATCTACACCATCCATTTAAAAATATACCATTGGTCATAGAAAACGATGTCATAAAAGAAAAAGTGGGAACCTATCCCAGACTCATCATGTGCCATTCTGGTTGGTGCAGACGATCATGTCTTTCCACAATCTTCTATCCACCGTGCATTGTATCAGTTCTGTTGTTGACTGTTTTCCATGCCATGACACCAAGCTACCTAGTACCTTCTTTCTTTGTTGTCCATGATCTCTCTTTTCCTGTATTTTTCCAATTGTAACCAAGTATTCTAACTTTCCTCGTCTCATGATGTGCTCGAAAAATGTTGATTGTTTCTTTCTGATATTTCTTTCCTTTTTCCTTTCCTTTTTATGTTGGGCTTTTTGAGAATTTCCTCGTTGGTCTTTTTAGCTGTCCAGGGAACTTTCAACATTCTTCTGAGATATCCCATCTCTGTGGCCTCTAATCGTCTTTGCATTTGTTTGTCTACTGTCCATGATTCACTTCCATAGGTCAGAATTGGCTCTATATAACACCGATGAACTCTCTTTCTCACTTCTATCAACATTAATTTGTTGCATAAGATGTTTTTCATTTTAGACTACATAGAGAAACAATAAATAAAATGGTTTGCCCATCTAGAAAGAATGCCCTGTGGTTCCTTGCCATAGAAGGAATTTTTTAAAAGAGAAGAAGGGAGAAGAGCAAGAGGCAGACCCAGAGTAAGATGGACAGACAACACGAAAGAAACATTTCAACAATATCAGATGACAAGGGTGCCATAAGAGTGACAACCAGAACTTTGTATCTCTCTCGACACCTGAAAGAGTACAAGAGGAAGTGAAGACAGAAAAAATAAAGAAAGGTCATACAAAAATATGGACACAAATGAAGCAATAACAATGTGGATACTGTTAGAATTTGTTTTTCCTTTAATATTTGGATTCTCGGTATGGAAAAGACTTAATTATTTGTTGAATTACTTGTGTGTAATTTTGATTTGTCCTAAATTGTTTGTTGACTTTTGTGTATACAGTCACCTTCTCAGTTTGATTTGTGCTATATAATGAAACTTAAATTCCCAGGTTAGCTTTCCTATGATTCCATGCAAGAAATAACTGGGATGTTGTTCTGTCAGTACTTACAGTTTTAAAGAGCCAACTCACCAATGGGATTAGTAATCTTATAGACATGCTAGGAAGGTTGGCTCAGTGCTACACAGAGATTACAATCTTATAGACTTGCTAGGAAGGTTGGCTCAGTGCTACACAGAGATTACAATCTTATAGACTTGCTAGGAAGGTTGGCTCAGTGCTACACAGAGATTACAATCTTATAGACATGCTAGGAAGGTTGGCTCAGTGCTACACAGAGATAGCAATCTTATAGACATGCTAGGAAGGTTGGCTCAGTGCTACACAGAGATAACAATCTTATAGACTTGCTAGGAAGGTTGGTTCAGTGCTACACTGAGATAACAATCTTATAGACTTGCTAGGAAGGTTGGCCCAGTGCTACACAGAGATAACAATCTTATAGACTTGCTAGGAAGGTTCGCCCAATGCTACACAGAGATAACAATCTTATAGACTTGCTAGGAAGGTTGGCTCAGTGCTACACTGAGATAACAATCTTATTGACTTGCTAGGAAGGTTGGCCCAGTGATACACAGAAATAACAATCTTATAGGCATGCTAGGAAGGTTGGCTCAGTGCTACACTGAGATAACAATCTTATAGACATGCTAGGAAGGTTGGCCCAGTGCTACACTGAGATAACAATCTTATAGACTTGCTAGAAAGGCTAGCTCAATGCTACACAGATATAACAATCTTATAGACTTGCTAGAAAGGCTAGCTCAATGCTACACAGATATAACAATCTTATAGACTTGCTAGAAAGGCTAGCTCAATGCTACACAGATATAACAATCTTATAGACTTGCTAGAAAGGTTAGCTCAATGCTACACAGAAATAACAATCTATATAATAGACTTGCTAGAAATGCTAGCTCTTTTCTAAGCAGAGATTATTCAGTATTCTAGGTATAATGTAATTGTGGGTTTGCTTACTTCAGTAGTTGGAGCTCTCCAACTGAAGGTTTAAAGACAGATACCCTGTGAAAAGATCAAAACAATGTTTTGGCAAAGATAATGTTCAGATCACATTAAAACAATTGCCATATCATTAATTGTACAGACATGGACAAGTCATCATCTACAGGATAGAATTTGTACCATAAAAAAAAAATAATGATTTGGTTGCTTAGATGGATAGAGTTCTCATGTTCCTTCTTCAGAAACGAAAATAAAGAAAGTGATTACTCAAAATAGCCAGTTTTTTGTGTGTGTTTAACCAAGTTTAATTTTCTTTTTTATTCTTTGTAAATGTAACCTGAGCAGAGGAAGTTGAAATGACAGTTGAAATATCTTCTTATATCATAAGTATTAACTTAGAACATTGATAAAAAATACCTTTATTATCTGATAGCTGATAAGACCCTTTATTTCTTGTTGATTCATTCTCCAGAAATGTCCCTAAACCTGTCTATGCTCAGTGCTCAATGATACCAGGAAATGGAGGCAACCAGACACATAGCTCCTACTGGACATACCACAGGAAGAAATTGGCTGGCATCAAGAAGGAAGTGACAGAAGCCAAGGTTCGCAATAGCTCTTACAGCTAAATGATAACTCAATATTTGTTTGATTTTAGTTTGTATTTTTTTGTTATTACAATGCTGGAAGATAGTTCATTGGATCTTTTCTCCTTACTAAATCTAAATTCTAGAACACTGATTTCTCTCTCTGTACTTGCTAGATTTAAATTCTAGAACACTGATTTCTGTCTCTGTACATGTTAGATCTAAATTCTAGAATACTGATTTTTAACTCTGTACTTGCAAGAACTCAATTCTAGAACACTGATTTCTCTCTCTTCTCTCTCTCTCTCTCTGTACATGCTAAAACTAAATTCTAAAACACTGATTTCTCTCTCTGTACTTGCTAAAACTAAATTCTAAAACACTGATTTCTCTCTCTCTGTACTTGCTAAAACTAAATTCTAAAACACTGATTTCTCTCTCTCTGTGTACTTGCTAAAACTAAATTCTAAAACACTGATTTCTCTCTCTCTCTGTACTTGCTAGAACTAAATTCTAGAACACTGATTTTTCTCTCTCTCTCTGTACTTGCTAGAT
Source organism: Megaustenia siamemsis (assembly GCA_032433765.1). Lineage (NCBI taxonomy): Eukaryota > Metazoa > Mollusca > Gastropoda > Stylommatophora > Ariophantidae > Megaustenia > Megaustenia siamemsis. The sequence goes on along the minus strand of JAVIAB010000041.1, from coordinate 66,125,446 downwards.
CTAAATTCTAGAACACTGATTTTTCTCTCTCTCTCTGTACTTGCTAGAACTAAATTCTAGAACACTGATTTTTCTCTCTCTCTGTACTTGCTAGATCTAAATTCTAGAACACTGATTTTTCTCTCTCTCTCTGTACTTGCTAAAACTAAATTCTAGAACACTGATTTCTCTCTCTCTCTGTACTTGCTAAAACTAAATTCTAGAACACTGATTTCTCTCTCTCTCTGTACTTGCTAAAACTAAATTCTAGAACACTGATTTTTCTCTCTCTCTCTGTACTTGCTAAAACTAAATTCTAGAACACTGATTTCTCTCTCTCTGTACTTGCTAAAACTAAATTCTAAAACACTGATTTCTTTCTCTCTCTGTACATGTACATGCTAAAACTAAATTCTAAAACACTGATTTCTCTCTCTCTCTGTACATGCTAAAACTAAATTCTAAAACACTGATTTCTCTCTCTCTCTGTACATGCTAAAACTAAATTCTAAAACACTGATTTCTCTCTCTCTGTACTTGCTAAAACTAAATTCTAAAACACTGATTTCTCTCTCTCTGTACATGCTAAAACTAAATTCTAAAACACTGATTTCTCTCTCTCTCTGTACTTGCTAAAACTAAATTCTAAAACACTGATTTCTCTCTCTCTGTACTTGCTAAAACTAAATTCTAAAACACTGATTTCTCTCTCTCTGTACATGCTAAAACTAAATTCTAAAACACTGATTTCTCTCTCTCTCTGTACATGCTAAAACTAAATTCTAAAACACTGATTTCTCTCTCTCTCTCTGTACTTGCTAGATCTAAATTCTAGAACACTGATTTTTCTTTCTCTCTCTGTACTTGCTAAAACTAAATTCTAGAACACTGATTTCTCTCTCTCTGTACTTGCTAGAACTAAATTCTAGAACACTGATTTTTCTCTCTCTCTCTGTACTTGCTAAAACTAAATTCTAGAACACTGATTTCTCTCTCTCTGTACTTGCTAGAACTAAATTCTAGAACACTGATTTTTCTCTCTCTCTCTCTGTACTTGCTAAAACTAAATTCTAGAACACTGATTTCTCTCTCTCTGTACTTGCTAAAACTAAATTCTAGGGTTTGGAGAGGTATTCTAGAGAGACACTGATAAGAAAAGCAAAGCCAGCAGGCACAGACTCATTTAATAAGATCAAACATCGTGTCTAGAATAGAGATAGAAGATAGAATAGAATAGTGACATCTAGCTGTGTTGGAAGGATCAAAATTAAGATATTTCTTTTGTTTGTAACAACTATTTTTTAACATAAAAAAAAGTATAGAGCCCCGTCATGCCAAGTGGCATATAGGGAATATGGTGTTAGTGACCATAAATTGTACAGACCTTCGACACATCATTTTTGGGGTAATGTGGTCGGTATTACACCTGTGCCACTTTACTTTTCCAGAAAAAAAATCCGGTATACATTTAAGGCTGGGTAAACCTGGAAGCCGTCTCTTGGGATCGAACCTTACCTCTTGTCCATTGTAGTCCAGTTCACTAACCACTGAGCTATCGCTGCTTCCATTTTTTGACATATAAATTATGAAATTGTGATGTTTGTGTTGTTTCTAACTACTGCTTTCTGAATGTGTGATACTAGTATTTATTCCAGTGACTAAATTATGTCATTATTACAAGTTGTGTACTCATCATCGTCATCATTGAGTGCCATCTCAGCATCGAAGGTTGGCTACTATGGGGTACCATTCCGCTCTGTCTCTTGTCTGTGATTTTTGCATCTTTAAAAAAAAAAAAGTAAAGTACCCGGGTCATGCCAAGTAGCGTATAGGGAATATGGTGTTAGTGACCATAAATTTTACAGACCTTCAGCGCATGATTTTTAGGGTAATGTGGTCGGTATTACGCCCGTGCCACTTCACTTTTCCAGGTACTAAATCCGGTACCCATTAAAGGCTGGCTGAACCCGGAAGCCGTCGGTTGGGATAGAACCCTACCCTTTGTCCTTTGTAGTCAAGTTCACTAACCACTGAGCTATCGCCGCTCCTTTTTGCATCCTTGCTACATTTAATTTCTGAAAGTGTGATTTTGATTTTCACATTCTTGCTGCATTAAAATTCTTAAATGGTGTTATTTCATCCTTGTTGCAACTAGATTCTGAAATTGTGAATTCTTCACTTGTTGAATAAAATACTGAAAATGTATTCCAGATTGAAGATGCCAAACCTAGCACAACTGTTAAGACAGATCCATGTAAGGACAGCCGACGCCACAAGTTACGCCTCACTAAAGGTGGATTCAAAAGCAATGAAAAGTATGAGTATATCCGAGGCAGAGGATGGGGGAAGTACATCTGTGAGATATGTGGAATTCGCTGCAAGAAACCCAGCATGCTGAAGAAACACTTGCGAACACACACAGACCTGCGTCCTTATCACTGCCGACATTGTAGGTTCTCTTTCAAGACAAAAGGAAACTTAACAAAACACATGAAGTCCAAGGTGAGTGTTTTCTTTTAACTTTTTTTACGAGTTGTTCTTTAATAATATAAGATTATTGTACACTAATGAACATTTTATTCTCTTTGATAACATACCTTTTATCTATTAAACTACTTGTGCACAGTAAAAAAAAACCGTACCATAAGACATATAGAGAATATGGTAAAAAAAGTAAAGAGCCCCCGTCACGCCAAGTGGCGTATAGGGAATATGGTGTTAGTGACCATAAATTTTACAGACCTTCAGCACATGATTTTTGGGGTAATGTGGTCAGTAGTACGCCCATGCTGCTTTACTTTCTCAGAAAAAATCCGGTACCCATTTAAGGCTGGGTGAACCCGGAAGCCATCGGTTGGGATCGAACCCTACCCCTTGACCTTTTATTCAAAAATCTAATCTATAGTCTAATTTAGAAAAGACAAGGCACCCAAAAAATTCTTCTATATGTTGATGATGATATCCAGAAAATATGTTTATTCTGTGAGCACACATTCAGAGTAAACACTTTTGTGTTCGTTAAACACAATTTTTATCCAACACATATACTTTTTTATCCTGTAAATCTTTTTCATTAAAACACTTCTAATCCACCAAACAAAACTATATTTATTTATATTTTTTTTAATGTTAATTATACTTTTTTTTGTTACATACACTTTTTCCACTTTTTTTTCCTTTTAGAAACATTCCTTATCCATATCCATTAAACAATTTTATCCAATACATTTGCTCCTCACCATTAAGTGCCTTTAACTCTTTCCACACGTTTTGCCGCACTGCGCGCCATGACGATTTTGACAATGTACATTTCGCCGCATAGTGCGCCACATTCAATTTGATTAGTGTGAACATCATCAAAACATATTCTTTTTACATGTCTTGTATCGCCTTGATATTGGTGAAATCTAATTCCTTGTTCAATTATCTAAACATCCATATATAATATATAATATGTTATATGTTAGATAAATATAAATATGTTGATTGATTCTTAAAACATGAACAATTTTGTCTCTGAAATCTCTTCCATTACTTCGATAAAAAGCTTCCGTACGGAAAGAGTTAATCATTTACAATCACTTCTTATCCATTAAACACAATTTTTATCCTTACAAGCACTTCTTTTCCATTAAACACAATTTTTATCCTTACAAGCCCTTTTTTTTTACAGTAAACACCTTTTATATCCATTTCTCAGCTATCCTTTATTTACCAGAAGCTTTTTTTTTAAATTTTTGTGTGTTTTAATTATTTATTTTAATTGACGTTTTGGGGACATTAACTACTGCCTTCTTTAAAATCATTAATGTGAACATCTAAAGGGAGGTAGGAAAAATGTTTATCTTATATCTGTCTTTTCTATTTTATGTGTTAGATTCCTGTTATCTTCTTTCTTTGCAGGCTCCAATATCATTTGTGTAACAAGTGACATTTGATTTGTCACATATTTTTTAACTTTTTTTTTAATGTATGAATTCCTCATCACCTGGTACCATATTCCAAGACTGTAATTTGTAATGCAATCATGTCCCCATATATGCCTGTATCAGTTATACTGCTAGTTTCTATCCATGCCGGATTGTTAAACTGCTTAGTATTATATGGAACAAATGCAGAACAAACTGGAAGCAAAAGCTGCAAATAAACAACATGCAGGATCGCATGTACCTGCTGCTCATTCTGCCCAGACCATCATATTCTGCCTCAAAACAGATCAATACAGACTCCCGAGCCACCTCCACCACATAGGAACAACCGACACTGATGAATGGAACTGTTGAAGAGGAACCTAGACCCTGTGGCACTTTCTATGCTGAACTTCAACAACAAATCTGACCCAGCAAATCAAGACATAGAACAAAAATGGCGAGACAATGTGAAGAGCAGGAGAAGACTATGTGCTCTGTTCTTGTAACAAGGGAAAAAACATGGCCCGACCAAACATTTCATGACTGGAGATGGAGGGAAAGAGAAACTGTCTATTTTTTTTCTTCACACTGAGTTCCTTTGCATCGCTAGTCTTTTAACTTGCCAGATGTTACATTTATCAATGTAAAATAAACATGAAATTGTGTCTAGCAGCTAAGCTATTAGAGAGACGAAAAAGTCTAGCCTAGCACAGTCTGTCTTAGCTCACTACTAGTTTAGCTGCCTGACACAATTTCATGTTTACTTTACATGTTCTCTGTAGTTATACACGCTGCCACGTATAGCATTTAATATTTTATATTTGTATTTATCTACAATATTTGTCAAGTTTTTCTTTTCACACAACAAGATCAAGAGCTGGCCAATTACTTCATTTTTAATGCACTTTAACATTTACTTTTGTGTGCTAGATTTGTTCAAGATGTCTTCAATACTCTGTATGCTGGTCAATAGTTATCTTGACATTCAACTGTACAAACACATCTATTACACTTCCAGTGACTTTTTTTCCCATTAATTATCAGTGACTCATGCTTCAAGGGCAAGCATGGGTGTAATTTTAGCTGCATAGTTCAGAGGTAAATCATTGGTAGATCTATATTTGGCATTTCAAATATTGCCAGTGGGAGGGACTAGATGTTCTAGAGGTAAATCATTAGTAGATCTATATTTGGCATTTCAAATATTGCCAGTGGGAGGGACTAGATGTTCTAGAGGTAAATCATTGGTAGATCTATATTTGGCATTTCAAATATTGCCCGTGGGAGGGACTAGATGTTCTAGAGGTAAATCATTAGTAGATCTATATTTGGCATTTCAAATATTGCCAGTGGGAGGGACTAGATGTTCTAGAGGTAAATCATTAGTAGATCTATATTTGGCATTTCAAATATTGCCAGTGGGAGGGACTAGATGTTCTAGAGGTAAATCATTAGTAGATCTATATTTGGCATTTCAAATATTGCCAGTGGAAGGGACTAGATGTTCTAGAGGTAAATCATTAGTAGATCTATATTTGGCATTTCAAATATTGCCAGTGGAAGGGACTAGATGTTCTAGAGGTAAATCATTGGTAGATCTATATTTGGCATTTCAAATATTGCCCGTGGGAGGGACTAGATGTTCTAGAGGTAAATCATTGGTAGATCTATATTTGGCATTTCAAATATTGCCAGTGGGAGGGACTAGATGTTCTAGAGGTAAATCATTAGTAGATCTATATTTGGCATTTCAAATATTGCCAGTGGGATGGACTAGATGTTCTAGAGGTAAATCATTGGTAGATCTATATTTGGCATTTCAAATATTGCCAGTGGAAGGGACTAGATGTTCTAGAGGTAAATCATTGGTAGGTCTATATTTGGCATTTCAAATATTGCCCGTGGGAGGGACTAGATGTTCTAGAGGTAAATCATTGGTAGATCTATATTTGGCATTTCAAATATTGCCAGTGGGAGGGACTAGATGTTCTAGAGGTAAATCATTGATAGATCTATTTTTAGCATTTTAAATATTGCCAGTGTGAGGGGCTAGATGTTCTAGAGGTAAATAATTGATAGATCTATATTTAGCATTTCAAATATTGCCAGTGGGAGGGACTAGATGTTCTAGAGGTAAATCATTAGTAGATCTATATTTGGCATTTCAAATATTGCCAGTGGAAGGGACTAGATGTTCTAGAGGTAAATCATTGGTAGATCTATATTTGGCATTTCAAATATTGCCCGTGGGAGGGACTAGATGTTCTAGAGGTAAATCATTGGTAGATCTATATTTGGCATTTCAAATATTGCCAGTGGGAGGGACTAGATGTTCTAGAGGTAAATCATTAGTAGATCTATATTTGGCATTTCAAATATTGCCAGTGGGATGGACTAGATGTTCTAGAGGTAAATCATTGGTAGATCTATATTTGGCATTTCAAATATTGCCAGTGGAAGAGACTAGATGTTCTAGAGGTAAATCATTGGTAGGTCTATATTTGGCATTTCAAATATTGCCCGTGGGAGGGACTAGATGTTCTAGAGGTAAATCATTGGTAGATCTATATTTGGCATTTCAAATATTGCCAGTGGGAGGGACTAGATGTTCTAGAGGTAAATCATTGGTAGATCTATATTTGGCATTTCAAATATTGCCAGTGGGAGGGACTAGATGTTCTAGAGGTAAATCATTGATAGATCTATTTTTAGCATTTTAAATATTGCCAGTGTGAGGGGCTAGATGTTCTAGAGGTAAATCAATGGTAGATCTATATTTGACATGTCAATTATTGCCAGTTTATGGTGTAGATGTTCTAGAGGTAAATCAATGGTAGATCTATATTTGACATTTCAATTATTGCCTATTGGGGGCAAGATGTTCTAAAGGTACAGGGTTCAAACCATGCTAAAACAGTGGGAATTTTTCTCTCTTCCAATCCATGATTTCTTTGTGGCTTTACCCTCCACATGTCTCGGGGTAGTGGGATCCAATGTCTAGTCCTAATGGCAGGAAACAGGAGATCCCATGCATTTCATTGCATGTTAAGAACCCTTGGGAGTTAAAAGTCTAAAAGAATAGGCCAGAAATAGTGACCATCACTCGGACAAAATTGTTAAGCAGTTAAAAAATTGACCCATGCCAAAGACATTTGTGCCAGGCCAAAATTCACAGATATAGTGGCTTGCTGTAAACTAGTAACACAACGCATCCACTTGATGAATAAACTTTGAAAAATATAAAAAAGAAACAACAAATTAAAATGACCTGGCCACATGCCAAGACAGGAACAAGAAAACATAACACTATGGAAACAACAGACCTAAAGGACACCCTTGGAAAAGATAAATCAATGGGACACTAGAAACGCTCATAAACAGACCATCAGAAGAGGCCAACCAAAGAGCAACTAACTTTTCTTTTGATTTTGAAAGGCAAATGAGAAAGGAAAGAAGACTTACTTTCTGTATAACAGGACAGTGTATCTATTGATGTACTCTTTTTCATACATCACACTTGTTTGAGTTAATTAATTAATGAAAAACAGAAATGATAAATAACTGTCGATAGAAAATTGTGGAGAGACATGATCACCTACGCCAGCAGGCCCGTTACTTGATGATGATGATGATGATTGTTGCCTTTGATTTGACTATTCTGCTTTTATTTCAGCGCTGCATATCTAATTTATTATTCTACCCAGGTATTTTAAGTTGTTGACCTGTTTTAGATCTGTGTTTTATTTTTGGTCAAAAGCAGCTGTAGTGTACTTTAGAAGAGCACTTGTCATGACTGGGCAGCCAGGGCTCAGATTTTGCAAGCAGGCTCCAGAGTTTGCCAAAAGCACCTCTGGTTTGGGGGCCTCGATAGCCTAGTTGGGAAAACCACCCGACTGGATTATCGACGTTCAAACAAGCCATGTTTGATTCCCGCTGGAAGCAGTGTGAGTTGTACTCGTGGTTAGAAATAAAAATACCCCTGCATTCGACCTCGCTGCTGGCAGAAATGGGTACCAGGGTAGTAGTACTCTGGGAAGGTGAGGAATGCTGCCTCACATCGTGAGTTTCGATGCTTGAAGCGACACTATCCAGAAGTCTTCGAACACTTCTGGATAGTCTGCCGAGTGCATATGGGTGAAAACTCGCATGCTAACACCCCAATTCAAGTCTCATACTTTACCTTTACCTCTGGTTTACTATTTCTTGGATTCTATGTGGTCTAGGGGTAAGACATTGGCCTCTGGTCACAAAAGTTCTGGATTCTAATCACTTTGAATTCATGGTTTCTTCATGGCTTTACCCTCCATCAGTTTCAGGAAAATGAGATCTCATGCCTAGCCCTCTCAGATAACAGCAAAAAAACAAGAGGTCCCATGTGTGTTCTGCACACATTGAAGAACTCTTGGCAGTTGGGAGTGGGAAAGACAAAAATAGACATTGCCTGGGAAAAAGTGATAGGAAAAAGCCTAGCCAAAAATGTCAAAACTCTGAATGATTAAAAAAATGTTAGAGCACATGTAGGGTAATATCTACCTGTAAAGTGAGGGCTTTCCCATGTGTTACCGGGGCTTCATTATGAGGGAAGTAAAGAATAGTGACACTGTGACCTTCTGGCATGTCGTAAGAGGCAACTAGGGAGGTTGATTGATGGCTTGACAAGCTGTCATTGTAAAAAGTGTTGTTATGGAAACAGAGCCATAGATTTTAGAAGCAGTGATCTCCGCAATATGTGCCATTTTGGCACGCAAGGTTTCTGTTTTTGAGATTGTGGTTCTGCCCTATGTGCCGTCTTCGGCTCGAAAGGACAATAGATAGATAGATAGTGAGGGCTACCTGAGCACACAGATACTGGTGTGAAAATAAGAAACAATTATATTCATGCAAAATTGAGTCCATCTGGGCTTTGCTAAAAACATCAAGCTGGCTTAGATACAACAATAACATATTTGATGTTTACTGCTCACACCATTCTGATGATTTCTCAATGAATTTTCTTTCTCTTGTCATCCTTTTGTTCCTCAGTCTCACCAGAAGAAATGTTTGGAGCTTGGCATTGTTCCAATTCCAACATCTGTGGATGATTCTCAGATTGATTCAGCCGCTTTGGAAGAGCAGTGCCGTATATCCAGGGAAGCTCGTATCCATGACTCTTTGGATGCACAGATGGCCTCTGGAGAAGAGGATGATGATGAGGACATGGATGGAGAGGATGAGGATGGAGATGAAGATGAGGATGAAGAGGATGATAGTATGTCCAGAGAAGATACGGATGAGCAGTCATTTGACCAAGAGCGGTCAGGATCAAGTTCGTCACGTGTGCTGAAAAGGTTAGTGCCATGGATGCTCTTAATGTTGGTACTTGAAGAAGTGTGCTATCAGTTTGTTTCTAGGTAATTTTTCTACTTTGAGTGTTAGCCGTAGAGAATCTCCAATTTATTCTACCTTTTGCCTTTAGTTATTGCTAAGTTGTCATACTTTTACTGTTGATACATTCTTGTAGACTTTTATTTGTCCACCTGTTGATGTTGATGTTGCTGCTAAGCTGTCATACTTTTACTGTTGTTACATTATTGTAGACTTTTATTTGTCCACCTGTTGATGTTGCTGTACCACCTCTTGCCAGTAGTTATTGCTAAGTTGTCATACTTTTACTGTTGTTACATTCTTGTTGACTTTTATTTGTCCACCTGTTGATGTTGCTGTACCACCTCTTGCCTTTGTTTCTAGATTCAACTGCTGTAATTTTTCTAATGGTCATTCTTGCAGACTGTTATTTGTCCATCCCCTGATATTGCTGTTTCATATATACCACTGTCGTTCTTTGATTTTTTTTCAAATGGATATAAGTGCCGTATTTTATTGTTGTGCTTTTGCTGTTGGTACATTCTTGTAGACTGTCTATTTCTTGATTTTACTGACCCATTTATATTGCTCCACACGATTCTTTTATCTCTTTTTTTTTTTTTTTTTTTCCTCCTTTTTTTTTTTTTTTTTTTTTTTTTTTTTTTGGGTAGTAGAAGTAGTAGTAGTAGAGTAGTACTGAGTGTATTAGTAGTAAGAGTATAGATTATATTTATTTGGAGAACTTTTATTTTCCAGAATTTTATTTATTTCATAAAAAGGGAAACCATTCCATAAATTATTTTGTGTTTGTGTTTGTTTTGTTGCCCTCAGAAGGGCATGCGGGTGTCACTGATAGTTGTCCTCTGGGTTGGGGAAGTGTGGTTCAAACTGCACTTCCCAGTCGTTGTACTCTGTATCTGTATCTGAATAGTAGTTTGTGTTTGTCCATTGGTGTCCGTTTTGATGAAATTCTTGTGCTGGTTGTGTGTTGTAATTTTGTATTTCTTGGAGTTCCTGTTAACCGAAATTTTATTTATTCCATAAATGGGAACAATTTTATACCATTTTGTGTTTTTGCCCTCAGGAGGGCATGAGGGTGTTAATGATAGTTTTGGTCGGAGTCGGAGAGACCATTCTCCCCTTCCCAGTCGTTGTATTCTGTATCTGTATAGTAGTTTGTGTTTGTCCATCGTTGTTCCTCGTTTTGTTGAAGTTCTTGTGTGGGTTGTGTGTTGCAATTCTGTGTTTCCGCGAGTTTCTGCCTTCTAGGTTCCTCTTCTGCATTTGTTGATGTGGGCATCTGGGCTTTCGTTCTGGAAATCTGCTGCTGTGTATGGTCTTTTGTTGTTTGTTCTATTTTCTTTTGTTTCGAGTTGCGTTTCTTCTTCGTTGGTGGTTGGGGTGTGTCGTTGACTGCTTCTTCTGTTGGTGCTGTATTTGTTGTCTTGGTATCGTAGGTCTGCACTGAGTTTGCTATGACTGGTTCCTCGGCTGTCGCCTGTCGTCTCAGGCCTGGCTTCTTGGGGCACCGGTTCTCCCAGTGTGTATCTAGTCCACAGTGGGAGCATCGTGTTCTCCTGCCTGGCAGGGTAACGAAGAGCTTGATATTTTCGATGCTTGTCCCTCTCATTTTTATGTTGATGTAGTGGGGTATCTTGACATTTGGGATTGGCTTGTACCAAAACGTCCATTTGTCAGCTCGGTCGGTGTCTTGTTTTACTTGGGCCTCCTTGTCCCCCGTAAACGATTGTACAATTTTCTGTATTATTCTTGGTTTTAAAGTTGGTGGTATCCATTGGATGCACCCTCTTAACTGCTCCTTCTCTTGGTGGCATATCACCATTGTAATATTGGGTTTTTTTAATTGAATCGTCTTGTTTCCAAGCTCCTGGTAACTCTGTTTATGTGCTTCAGGTTTCAGAGTGAAAAACCACTTCCTTGTATCACTGAAGCGGTACAAGTTGTGGATTCCGTTGAGCATAACCCCAGCTGGGCCTATCAGGATACTCCTCATCATGGAGGTGGTAATTTTTGAGATATCTGGGCCATCGATACAGGCCATCAAAGTGTCCTTCTCGTGTTTGTTCTCTAATATGACTTCGTAGTTTGGAATTTCCCACTCAGTTGGCGACATCTGGACCTGTTCTGTTCTCATTCTTTTGAAAATTGCTCTGGATAGCTTGAAAAGTTGATTTGTTTTCTTTATTTCCTTTCGTGTTTTCTTGGCATGTCTTGTGTACTTTAATCCATCAATCAGCCTTTTAGACTTTTCCTCCTTTGCCTCGTCCGGACATTTTGAGATTTTGAGTGTTAAAATACAAAGTTCTTTTATCTCTTGGTTTATTGAATATATATTGTGATTAAACCTTCTATCCGGCTACTCCCTTGTTGAGTTTACTATTAAATCATGTTCTGTATTCCTGCTTGTTGTTCTAATCTTTAAATCCTCTCCCTTGTTGTTTTAATCTTTAAATCCTCTCCCTTGTTGTTTTAATCTTTAAATTCCCTCCCTTGTTGTTTTTATCTTTAAATCCTCTCCCTTGTTGTTTTAATCTTTAAATCCCCTCCCTTGTTGTTTTAATCTTTAAATCCTCTCCCTTGTTGTTTTAATCTTTAAATCCCCTCCCTTGTTGTTTTAATCTTTAAATCCTCTCCCTTGTTGTTTTAATCTTTAAATCCCCTCCCTTGTTGTTTTAATCTTTAAATCCTCTCCCTTGTTGTTTTAATCTTTAAATCCCCTCCCTTGTTGTTTTAATCTTTAAATCCTCTCCCTTGTTGTTTTAATCTTTAAATCCCCTTCCTTGTTGTTTTAATCTTTAAATCTTCTCCCTTGTTGTTTTAATCTTTAAATCTTCACTATTGATTTTTTTACCTGTAACTCTTCTCCTTTGTTGTTTTAAACTTTAAATCTTGTCACAGCCTACTCAACTATTGACTTATCTTTTACATTCTCTCCATCTACTTCCTTTTAACTGTTATTTTATTTTAGATGTTTCCCTTTGGTAACACTTGTTTTCTGTTTTGTATTTGTAACTAGTTGGCTGCTTGTGGGCTCATGGATCGAAGCATTAATCCCAGACTGAAATACTTCATTTGACCTAGTTGTAAAAATTAGCGTCTCTACTTACAAAGTTAGGAAAAATGTCTAGAGTGAAGCACTGGCTCCTTCATCTCAGATGACCGTTTTTGTAATATCGTGAGATAAAATGAGATAAAAAATAAAATCCAGTCTGGGTCTCCTTTTTCACATTTTGTGTATCCTCATTAAATAATTGACGTATTTTAAATCCAAATAAGAAAGACTTAATACCTTGTAATATCTTATTTTCATCTTTATTTGCTTTTTCTATTTATTAGATAATAGGCTGTTATTGTAATGTTTTTTATTTATTTTCTTTATTTGCATCTTATTTTTCAACTTTATCAGACAATCTTCAATTGATGAACCTTCGCCGGTGTTTTCATTTGGTCAGAGTCAGAGGTCAAGGCCACTATTGGGTCAGATGGGATCAAAGTCAAGGTAATAGATTATTAATTTGAAAATGCCATTAATGTTTGTGTGTGCCAGTTCCTGTGTTCAAAAGAAAGTCTGATTTTTGCTGTGTTTGCCTGGTTGACTTTTCAACATAATTTAAATTGGTTTTTATATTTGATTATTGATTATCAAAGTAAAAAGGAAGGAAAAATTAAATCACCATATGAGTACAAATCTAATCTGGAAATTAATCAATATTTGTTTGTTACTGATCAAGCGGGGCAGGTTGATGAAAAATTTATATTAGAAAATTCATTACACACGAATCTCACCACGGGAGATCTCACATCTAAGGAAAAATTCAAAGCACGGATATGTATGTGTGTATGTACACATTTTTTATACATCGATTGCACCTAAATGACTTCAATGAATCAATGGGGAAAAGAGGTGATTAGTTTTAGATTTAACATAAGTGGGATTTTACAAAATGGTTCTGTTATAACAGAGTTATTAAGTATGTTCTAAGTACTTGCACCAAAAATACAACAATCAACAGAACATGACAAATATACAAGATTATTCACAACAGATTAATAATTATATAAATAATATATAATAAATATATATATATATATATATATATATACATATGAGCTTATTATGCGCAGCAAAACCCACTCTATGTAAGCGAGGCTGCTTAGGCTTTAGCCCTGCCAGAAAAAGGTGTAATTTTTTTCCCTGACTGAACCACAATCAGCAAGCCTTGTTTTCTGAAGGGCTGCAATATCAACAGTGCTGAGATATAAGGTTGTTTGCAGGGCTTCCTTGAGGGAATTTTCTATAAGTGAAAGGAACTGGGAAAATGTGGCTGCGGATCGTAGCACATGGAGAGCAAACATAAAAAATGGCGCGGCAACTTTTGAGACAGTGCTGATGTCAAATTCAGAAGACAAAAGGTGCAAGAGAAAGGAGACAAGGCCGAGTACTGCGGGTACACCTTGCTTGTATTGTGGATGGATCTGTCTGTTCTGGTTTGCCAAATTCAGCGACGAGAAAAGATGTCCAGTAAAGTAGCACCCAGTATGAGGCACTAATGCTTTACCAAACTAATGACTTATCATGATTGCTTGCTACCAACCAACCATCTGTCAAAATGCAAAGGCCATATATATACATACATACATACATACATACATACATATATATATATATATATATATATATATATATATATATATATATATATATATATATAATCTTCTTCTTTCCTTCCTCATTTGCCTTTCAGCATCGAGGGGAGATATAATTTGCGGTCTTTTGCTCTTCTGTTCGCCTCTGCTGCTGTTATGTTTTCTTGTGCTTCTAATATTCCATCGACCCATCTTTATCATGGTTGACCCTTGGGTCTTGTGTTCTCACAATGTTTGTTGAAGGCTCGTTATGTTGTGATTTGTTCTTTCTGCCTTGTCACGTGGCCAAACCATTTTATCTGTTGTTTCCTTATATATTCTATGGCGGGGGCTTTTCCTAGCTTTTTACTCAGTATTATAAATACTGAGAAATAATAAATACTATATATATATACACATATATAAACATACATTTTTAAATTAAGAATCAAGTTTTAATAAAAAAAATTGCAGGTATCAACAATATAAATATTTTTCAAAAATGTATCATAACAGAGTGACTCATAATTGATAAACAATAACATTTCTTTATGAAATATAATATAATGTTAGTATTACAAGAAATATAAAATGGGCACAATAATAACATCAGATGGAAGATGCACCATAGAAATAAAAAGCAGAAAAGCTCAAGCCAAAATAGCATTTCAGAAAATGAAAAATATCTTATGCAACAAATCTGTGTCAATAGAAGTGAGGAAGAGAGTTCATTGGTGCTATATAGAACCAGTTCTAACCTATGGAAGCGAATCATGGACAGTTGACGAACAAATGAATAGACGGTTAGAGGCCACAGAGATGGGATTTCTCAAAAGAATGTTGAAAGTTTCTTGGACAGCTAAAAAGACCAATGAGGAAATTCTCAAAGAGGCCAACACAAAAAGGGAGCTCCTAAAAACATCAGAAAGAAACAATCAACATTTTTCAGGCACATCATGAGAAGAGGAAAGCTGGAATACTTGATTACAAATGGCAAAATAAAAGAGAGATCACGGTCGACTAAGAGAGAAAATACTGGATAGCTTGGTGTCATGGCATGGAAAACAGTCAACAACAGAACTGATACGATGCATTGTAGATGGAAGATTGTGGAAGGACATGATCACCTACGACAACCGGTATGGCACATGATGATGATGATGATGATGATTACAAGAAAGCTGTTTTAATAACAAGTTTTAAATACAAATAAAGAGTATAACCTAACAAAACTGTTTCACATGACAGGGTGGTCTATAATTAAGTAATAAAAAAAAACTATGTGTAAAACATTACTATAGTTTTGAGTCATCTTAATCATACCATATATATGACATTTTTTTGTTGATTGTAGATACTTATAACTTATAATAAACTGCTTGTTTTTCATTAAAACAAGTTATATTGGCCAGAAGACAGAAAGGACCCGGGTTCATAGCTCACCAGAAGTGGTAGTGATTTTTTTTTAAATAAGAAAAATTAATTTGTGGTTTCATTATGTTACCTTCCCCTGATCTCTTGGGTAGTAGTGAGATCTGATGTCTAGCCCTCACAGATAACGACAATAAACAAGAGGGCCCTTGTGCACTTGCGCATGGTAAAGAACCCTTGGGCTGTTAAAATAAAAAAGAGTAAGCTATACTATATGGCCGCTGTCCATAAAGAGTAAGCCATACCTATGGCCGCTGTCCATAAAGAGTAAGCTATACTATATGGCCGCTGTCCATAAAGAGTAAGCTATACTATATGGCAGCTGTCCATAAAGAGTAAGCTATACTATATGGCCGCTGTCCATAAAGAGTAAGCTATACTATGTGGCCGCTGTCCATAAAGAGTAAGCTATACTATATGGCCGCTGTCCATAAAGAGTAAGCTATACTATATGGCTGCTGTCCATAAAGAGTAAGCTATACTATATGGCCGCTGTCCATAAAGAGTAAGCTGTACTATATGGCCGCTGTCCATAAAGAGTAAGCCATACATATGGCCACTGTATATAAAAAGTAAGCCATATATATATGCTGTCCGGACAAATGCATCAGCAGAAACCTACTCACATCATGGATAACAGGCTGTGCTATGGAGTTCATGCACATGGACCAGGGTTCTCCTCAGATTTTCTCTAGGGAGATATCAGAGCACCTATGAATTCTCTAGGGAGATATCAGAGCACCTATGAATTCTAGATATTATAATATTCCATTCACAGTATTTCCATGTTGATCAGTATTCACTCTTTAATCATTGAGTTTAGACTTCAACAAGTTTTATGCTGAACAACAAAAACATGTATGGGGGTTTCACAATTTCAAGTCTGAGAATTTTGTCCAAACCAGGAAAAAAAAATTCTGGAGTTAAGTTTTGCTTCTCTTCCTTTTGCTGTAACTATTTTAGTGTTGATTTTTTGTTTTGTTGACTTCATTCTATCAACAGCAGGAACAGAGAATTCTCAGAGTCATCCAATGTTTCGTATTCATCCCAGTCTTCTATGGAAAACCAAGGTAACATGTTTGTTGTTTTAGAGAATATTGAAAGAATATTCTCTTATTTAGAGAGTGCAGATTCGCTTATTTATGTGGAGAGGCAGATTCTCTTATTTAGAGAATGGCAGATTCTTTTATTTAGAAAGTGGCAGATTCTCTTATTTAGAGAGTGGTAATTCTCCTATTTGGAGAGGCAGATTCTCTTAAGAGAGAGGCAGATTCTCTTATTTATAGAGAGAGGCGGATTCTCTTATTTGAAGAGCAATATGTTCTATTAGTTATTGTTTATGGTTTGTAAAATTGCTAAACTGTATTTACAAGAAAGTCCCTCATTCCATTTTAGTTAATGAAAGAAAAAAATGCTTGTTGATGTTTACAACTTGTGATGTTGTCTTTGTAGCATTCAGTCCTCACAACATTGACACGGAGATTGCTCGCAGTTTGTTGGACCTCTCTCAGCCTCGGAGGTCAGAGTCACGGGAGATTGTAGATGAAGATGCCAGAAAACATGGTTAGTTGTAGATAATGTAGATGATGATGTCTGAGAGCATGAATAGTTGTAGATAATGTAGATGATGATGTCAGAGAGCATGAATAGTTGTAGATAATGTAGATTATGATGTCAGAGAACATGAATAGTTGTAGACAATGTAGATGATAATGTCAGAGAGACATGAATAGTTGTAGACAATGTAGATGATAATGTCAGAGAGCATGAATAGTTGTAGATAATGTAGATGATGATGTCAGAGAGCATGAATAGTTGTAGACAATGTAGATGATAATGTCAGAGAGACATGAATAGTTGTAGACAATGTAGATGATAATGTCAGAGAGCATGAATAGTTGTAGACAATGTAGATGATGATGTCAGAGAGCATGAATAGTTGTAGATAATGTAGATGATGATGTCAGAGAGCATGAATAGTTGTAGACAATGTAGATGATAATGTCAGAGAGACATGAATAGTTGTAGACAATGTAGATGATAATGTCAGAGAGACATGAATAGTTGTAGATACAATGTCTTTATCATTGTTATCTCTGTTGCCAATAATAAATAAATCTACTTTAATCCATTTATTTCTTTACCACAATTCACAATTTGTGTGAATTTAATGGGGTTTTTTTAATAGCTAGATTAAAATCATTATGTTTGTGAATTTATTTATTGTATAGATATATCTGGTCATTATGTTTGTGAATTTATTTATTGTATAGATATATCTGGTCATTATGTTTGTGAATTTATTTATTGTATAGATATATCTGGTCATTATGTTTGTGAATTTACTTATTGTATAGATATATCTGGTCATTATGTTTGTGAATTTACTTATTGTATAGATATATCTGGTCATTATGTTTGTGAATTTACTTATTGTATAGATATATCTGGTCATTATGTTTGTGAATTTACTTATTGTATAGATATATCTAAAGTCATTATGTTTGTGAATTTATTTATTGTATAGATATATCTGGTCATTATGTTTGTGAATTTACTTATTGTATAGATATATCTGGTCATTATGTTTGTGAATTTACTTATTGTATAGATATATCTGGTCATTATGTTTGTGAATTTACTTATTGTATAGATATATCTAAAGTCATTATGTTTGTGAATTTACTTATTGTATAGATATATCTGGTCATTATGTTTGTGAATTTACTTATTGTATAGATATATCTGGTAATTATGTTTGTGAATTTACTTATTGTATAGATATATCTGGTCATTATGTTTGTGAATTTACTTATTGTATAGACATATCTGGTCATTATGTTTGTGAATTTACTTATTGTATAGATATATCTGGTCATTATGTTTGTGAATTTACTTATTGTATAGATATATCTGGTCATTATGTTTGTAAATTTACTTATTGTATAGATATATCTAAAGTCATTATGTTTGTGAATTTACTTATTGTATAGATATATCTAAAGTCATTATGTTTGTGAATTTATTTATTGTATAGATATATCTGGTCATTATGTTTGTGAGTTTACTTATTGTATAGATATATCTGGTCATTATGTTTGTGAATTTACTTATTGTATAGATATATCTGGTCATTATGTTTGTGAATTTACTTATTGTATAGATATATCTAAAGTCATTATGTTTGTGAATTTACTTATTGTATAGATATATCTAAAGTCATTATGTTTGTGAATTTATTTATTGTGTAAATATATCTGGTCATTATGTTTGTGAATTTACTTATTGTATAGATATATCTAAAGTCATTATGTTTGTGAATTTACTTATTGTATAGATATATCTGGTCATTATGTTTGTGAGGCAAGAGCAGCAGGAATTGGCTCCCTCAGTGAGATAGAGTTGCTTGCACAGAACGGAGACAAATGGCGAGATTTGATAAAAAATCTTTACAAGGATTGAAAACTGCTAGAATAAAAATTTAGATAAGAGAAAGAGTATCTGAGTCTATTCCCTATGGGCCGGCTACGGCTCGAAAGGTCAATAGATAGATTATGTTTATGAATTTACTTATTGTATAGATATATCCAAAGCATAATGTTTGTGAATTTACTTATTGTATAGATATATCCAAAGCATTATGTTTGTGAATTTATTTACATATCAACATATTTAAAGTCATTATCTTTGTGGATTTATTTTTTGTATAAATATATCTCAAGTTTTTATCTTTGTCAATTTATTTATTGTTTAGACATATTTAAAGACATTATCTTTGTGAATTTTTTTTTTTTTAGACATATTTAAAGTCAATAACTTTATGTCCTTATCAATATGTGTTGTTTTACTTAACACATTTAATCATCACTGTGATTTTTTTTTTTAAATGACAGAACTCAAGTCATTATTAAACCATCTGTATAAACCTTCATATTAATGTAGATGTGCCATAAAGCACATCTTTATAACATCATCCATATTATAGACACATTTCTAGTCATTATTGAATCATATTTATATTATTCATATTATAGATGTATCTGATGTAATTGTTTCGCTTATTTCCTTCCACATTTGTCATCAAAGATAGTTTGCTGTCTTTTGCTGGCCTTATCTACTATCCTGTTTTCTTTTCTTTTTTTATTCTTATTTTTTTATTTCGCGAATTAATTCTTTTTCATGAACACTTCTAGGATACTTCAAGTGAATTATAAATTCTCCACAGCCTTAACCCATCTTCAGTCACTGATAACACAACTGATGGCACAGAAGAAACCTCTGTCTGGTCTCAACCTAGAGGGAGACAGCACAAACTCTGGAGCTTCACTTAATGCTGGCAAACTGATGCCTCTGTCCCTGGGTCCACCTGGAGAAGAAGGGGTAAAGATATATTTAAAAGACAAAACATTTAGCAAAAATCAATGTAAAGCAGTGATCCCCAGAAGTGATTAGGAATCTATTTCTCTGTCTGTCTGTCTCTCACTCTCCCTCACTCCCTTTCTCTCTCTCTTTTTGAATGTTGAGGGTAACTATATGTGGCAACCGAATCACTAAAACAGACAGCTGCCTTCATAAGAGAGTCTGGAATCCTAGTCTGAATGAGTCATGATCGCAGAAGAAGAAGAAGAATGTTGAGGGTAACTATACGTGGCAACCGAATCACTAAAACAGACAGCTGCCTTCATAAGAGAGTCTGGAATCCTAGTCTGAATGAGTCATGATCGCAGAAGAAGAAGAAGAATGTTGAGGGTAACTATACGTGGCAACCGAATCACTAAAACAGACAGCTGCCTTCATAAGAGAGTCTGGAATCCTAGTCTGAATGAGTCATGATCGCAGAAGAAGAAGAAGAATGTTGAGGGTAATATATGTGGCAACTGAATCACTTAAACAGACAGCTGCCTTCATAAGAGAGTCTGGAATCCTAGTCTGAATGAGCCATGATCGCAGAAGAAGAAGAATGTTGAGGAAGATACAAAGTTCTAGTTATTCTGGCAGCCTCAGTCATTGCCAATTTATGTTGCAGCATTTCTCGAATGTTGTCAGTCCATCTTATTCTGGGTCCCCCATGATCTCTTCTTCCATCTCCTCTTGTTATGCTTTGTGCATTATAGAATCACTTGACCTACTGTCCAGATGAGCAAACAATTTGTTGTCTCTATAAGTAATTTAGAATTGATGCAATACCCAATTTCTCTCTTATGTCATCATTTCTAATTCTGTCTCTTCTGGTCACTCCAGGTGCTTTTTTCAAACATCTCATCTCTGTGTGGTGGCTAACTTTCTTTTATGTTTATTCGTGAGCGACCATGTTTGGCACTGATAGCACAAGGAGGGAATGAATATAAAAAAAGTAAAAGTAAAGTACCCCCGTCACGCCACAAAGCATATATAGGGAATATGGTGTTAGTGACCATAAATTTTACAGACCTTCGGCACATAATTTTTGGAGTAATGTGGTCGGTATTATGCCCGTGCCGCTTTACTTCCCTAGAACAAAAATCCAGTACACATTTAAGGCTGGGTGAACCCGGAAGCCATCGGTAGGGATCGAACCCTACCTCTTGTCCTTTGTAGTCCAGTTGATTTTATACTCTGTAAAAAATGTTTCTCTGTGATGATAGATACTGTCTTGTGCTAAGTATAAGGGCTAGCTGTCCCAATATTTGGTTGCCTTGTTGCATCAAATGTCTATTTCTTTATCCATTTTGCCATCTTCAGAATATATTGTCATTGTGATGAAATTTAATTTGGTTGATCAGTCTTATTTTGAAAATGTCCTTTCTTCTACTTTGTAGTGTTCACCTGTTAAGTGTGGACATGGATACATTGTGTCACTAGTTTATGACATAGAAGCCATATCTGTGACTTTTGGCCTGACACTTCCATTTTTAAAGTGGCATTTTTTAGCACTGCCTTCTCACTTCAGTCCCTACTCACTTGGCCAGATTGATTAGTTTATTTCCAAGGCTACCACTGGAAGGTGGAGTAGGGTCTGGATCAGTTATTTTGCTCACTGAACCTGAAACACACAGTCAGCCATGAGTAGCCGACCCCTCTCAATTCAGTTGCTGATGGATATCTTCCCTTCATAATGCATTCAATTTTCAACAAATTATTTACATAATTTTACTCAATAATATACATAATGTAATAAATAATATACTATAACCAGTGATGGAAAATGGAAAACTGAAATAAACAAAAGAATAAGAATGGCAAAAAGTAATTTTAATGCCATTAAAAATATACTAACATCAAAACAAATAACACCAAGACTAAAACTAAGAATAGCAAAATGTTATATCTTCTCAACTGTTCCTGTATTGTGCAGTAACATGGACATGTAACAAGAAAACAGAACAGAAAATTGAAGCCTTTGAAATGTGGATTTATAGAAGAATAGGAAGAGTTGGATGGAAAGAAAAGAAAACAAAAAAATAAACGATGAGGTCTTAAAACAACTAAAAATTAAAAAGAACTACTAAATACAATTCAAACAAGACAAATGAGATTATTGGGACTTGTTAAAATATACAACAGACTATTAAAAGTAATTTTGGAAGGGAAAATACAAGGTCAAAGAGGCAGAGGCAGACCAAGATAATATGAACGAGTAACATCAAAAGATGGACAAGTCAGCTTATGACAACCTGCACCACATCAAAGCAAGAGACAGAGTGGAATGATGCTCCATGGTAGCCAACCTTCGATGCAGAGACAGCACTCAATGAATGGTGCTCCATGGTAGCCAACCTTCGATGCAGAGACAGCACTCAATGAATGGCGCTCCATGGTAGCCAATCTTCGATGCAGAGAAAGCACTCAATGAATGGCGCTCCATGGTAGCCAACCTTCGATGCAAAGACAGCACTCAATGAATGGTGCTCCATGGTAGCCAACCTTCGATGCAGAGACAGCACTCAATGAATGGTGCTCCATGGTAGCCAATCTTCGATGCAGAGACAGCACTCAATGAATGGTGCTCCATGGTAGCCAATCTTCGATGCAGAGACAGCACTCAATGAATGGTGCTCCATGGTAGCCAACCTTCGATGCAGAGACAGCACTCAATGAATGGCGCTCCATGGTAGCCAACCTTCGATGCAGAGACAGCACTCAATGAATGGTGCTCCAATATAGCCATCCTTCGATGCAGAGACAGCACTCAATGAATGGTGCTCCATGGTAGCCATCCTTCGATGCAGAGACAGCACTCAAATAAAATTAAAATATGATTACGTTATATTTGAATCAAATTAAAATATAATTAAATACTTTAACTGTCCATATCAAAATAATTATATATATATTTAATGTTTATGTTCCACAGTATGACTTAGTCAATTTAGCCCATTTTATTGCAAAATGTATACGTTATTGGCTGGAATATTATTACCATGGCAGGCATAGTTGATTATTATATTGTACAGTCTCCCAGGGACTCATTCTTTGATAATAGTTTTTGCAATATTGTCGTGCTATTGTGTGTGTGTGAATACTTACAGAGTCTCATTACAGAACTGTTATTTGTAATGGTACAAATGTGGGATTTCATCTTTGGACATGGTTCAGTCCTTGGATATTATTCTTGTACAAATGTGGGATTTCATCTTTGGACATGGTTCAGTCCTTGGATATTATTCTTGTACAAATGTGGGATTTCATCTTTGGACATGGTTCAGTCCTTGGATATTATTCTTGTACAAATGTGGGATTTCATCTTTGGACATGGTTCAGTCCTTGGATATTATTCTTGTACAAATGTGGGATTTCATCTTTGGACATGGTTCAGTCCTTGGATATTATTCTTGTACAAATGTGGGATTTCATCTTTGGACATGGTTCAGTCCTTGGATATTATTCTTGTACAAATGTGGGATTTCATCTTTGGACATGGTTCAGTCCTTGGATATTATTCTTGTACAAATGTGGGATTTCATCTTTGGACATGGTTCAGTCCTTGGATATTATTCTTGTACAAATGTGGGATTTCATCTTTGGACATGTTTATGGATAATCTTGTACAGCAGTTGGGAACCGCAATAGCTCAGTGGTTAGTGAACTAGACTACACAGGACAAGAGGTAGGGTTTGATCCCAACCGACAGCTTCCGGGTTCACCCAGCCTTAAATGGATACCAGGTTTTTTTTCTGGGAAAGTAAAGTGGCACGGGCGTAATACCAACTACATTACCCCAAAAATCATGTGCTGAAGGTCTGTAAAATTTATGGTCATTAACACCTATACGCCACTTGGCGTGACGGGGTTCTTTACTTTACTTACTTGTACAGCGGTTCCTTTTAATGATACAATCCTAATTGTTCATTATTGAACAATTGTTATTTTACAAAAGTTGCAATCTTGAGGGTTAACAGTTTGATAGTATCCAAAATTAGATCTAATTTTTGAAGCACTTGTTTTGTGTGCTAGATATATACAATTTTAAATCTTACAATTTCAGATTCGTAAAGCCCCACTGCTGTCAACTATCTCATCACTTGATACCTCAGATACAGGATCATCACAAACTGAGGTGCAGTTTGGACATCATGAGAATGTAGACAGAACAACTCAGAAAGGAGAAAATCTAGCCGGAGATGACATGAAGCAAAAAGCTCACAATGGTTCCTCATCTACTGGGAATTCTGTTATAGATGAAATAGGCATATTGTCTGGTGGAACCTTGCATGGAAATGTTCTTCCAAGTTATTGTGATAAGAGAATAGAGGAATTATATGTTGTTACAGATGAAAGACATATGAGAAATGGTGATCTATCAAAAGTAGGTGATGCCAGTGAACGAAAAGATCTTGTGTTGTCTCCTTCGTCAAAGGAATCTATGGTCCCAACATCTTCTCAGTCAGTGCCCGCAAGACCTACCCACTTGTCTTTATTGAAGGCACCAACATCTCCAACCAAACAGCAGAACTCAAATCTACCAAGCCCCTCCCTGTTTGCCTTTCTGCCACCTTATGTTTCATCTCGATATGCTCAGCGAGGACGTAACACTAGAGCATCAGATCAAGGTCCTATTATTGGTCAGTTTGTGCGAAAAGATAGCCAGTCCAATAGTACTTCAAATGTGGCCTTGACCCCAAATTTGTTCCTGGCAAGTCATTCTCAGCCATTTCAGTTTAATATCCCTTTCGCAGGTCAGGGAGTCAGTTCTGATGGGGCAGATGTTGATAGCACCCCAACGCCATCACCGGTAGTAACCGGCAGCAAAGGAGTTATACACACTATTCCCATAGTAACCATTACAGACACATCCCTTGAGTCTCCAAGTCAAAATATGGATTCGCCTTCATCCAGGTATTGTGGTTTTGATGATAGAGTTGACAACACTCCGGTGTCAGTTTTACCATCAGCCTCCACATCATCATCTCCCAGGATTTCTGAACTAAATAAAACAACATCAACAATGCCCATCTCTTCAGAGACCACCTCGTTGGTAAATATCTCATCTGTAAAGACTTCAGTGAGACCCAACCTAGAAAGTCATGGTCGATCCAACTCTGAGAGTGCAACATCCTTACCAAAACGCCAGATCAGTGCAATAGAGTCCCTAATCCGTGAGAGTGCCATGCCCATGCTGTTAGTGGCAGGGACGGAATACTCTGAGAACAACACTAGCTTAATCGCCATGCCCAGCGTCACACAAATATCTAGCCCATCTCCAAACAGCCAGAGCGACAGCTGCATTGATTCCATTGGTTATTCCGCGGCAAGACGTTCTCGAAGGCTCAGTTCAGGTAAATCTCGCTTTCTTCGACGTCAGCGTTCCCTTGCTGACGACACTGCATTTCCATTAGTGGAAGAAGACTCAGTGTTTGACGTACCCAAATCTCAAGGTTTAGATGAATGCCCACCACTGCAACAAGGAGGAGATAAATCAAAAGAGGTTAGAGAAACTTCAGGAAAATACCCAGAGTTTATCAAAAGCAACTCTCTCCAGGAACAATCTTATGGAATGAGGTCCCATGATACAGGAGCGACTCCCACGAATGTTTCTCCAGTGAACACTCTTGTCAAGCACCACGAAACAGTCTCAGAACCCATCACGCAGGATAAGGAAAAATTATTGGTAACTGTCAAACCAAGTGCTTGTGCATTCTGCTCTGAAAACTTTCATTCTGTGGAAGCATACACTAACCACCTGCAGTCCCGTAAACACATCGGAGTCCTCGAGTCCCTTGGAATGCTTCCTTCGGGTACTTATGAAAAATTACAGCACAGTGAGCAGCAGGAGAATTTAAGGAGAATGGAAGAGGAGAAGGAGAAACTGGATCAAGAAGTTTCTCAAAATAAAATAAAATCATCCATCTCTGGTATGATTCCAGAAAGTAGTGCAGCAAATTGTGACCTCAAAGAAGAAACAATGGATTTCAAAAGTGAGATAGAGTCAGAGCCAGCTATCACAGAGACAATCAATGATGGCCCTCTATTCCAACAGACTGATAAAGCTGAGGACAGAACTAGCCCAGCCACAGGTAAACATGTCTTCAGTTTAACCCTAGATTACATTCACATTGTAAAAATTGCAAATCAAAATTCTTAGAAATCAACCGATAACTGAGTGCAGTGTTTTTTTTTTTTGCCCTGCCATGTACCTTCCTAATTGTTCACGCTAATGACATGTGATGTGTCATCATTTTAACCCTAGATTAGGATCATGTTGTAAAATTGCATTTCATAATTCATAACAGTGACATATGATATGACATTGCGACCTGGCGTTTTTTTTTTTAATACAACAGGATCATCATAAAAATTATCATATCATTGCATAATAGCATGCTGAAGAAATTTTGTTTTATTTTGTGTGTTGAAAAAGAGAGTATTGAGTTGTAGTTTTGTGTGTTGAAAAAGAGAGTATTGAGTTGTAGTTTTGTGTGTTGAAAAAGAGAGTATTGAGTTATTTTGTGTGTTTTGTATGTTTAAAAAGAGAGTATTAAGTTATTTTTTGTGTTTTGTGTGTTGAAAAAAAGAGTATTGAGTTATTTTGTTGTGTGTTTTGTGTGTTGAAGAAGAGAATATTTAGCTATTTTTTGTGTTTTGTGTGTTGAAAAAAGAGAGTTCAGTTATTTTTTTGTGTTTTGTGTTATAAAAAAGAGAGGATTGAGTTATTTTTGTGTGTTTTGTGTGTTGAAAAAGAGAGTTCAGTTATTTTTGTGTGTGTTTTGATTGTTGAAAAAGAGATTATTGAGTTATTTTTTTGTGTGTTTTGTGTGTTGAAAAAAGAGAGTATTGAGTTATTGCTTGGTCCCTCAAGAGAGGTTTGTGATGTGTGTCTTGCAAATTCAAGAAAAATAACAAAAAACTTGTATGTATTTAAAAAAGCTAAGTGCTTATAATATTAACCTTTTTCCTGGCTGTTCTCCTGAATTGTTTTTATTATTTTTTAGACTATTTCTTCCAAAGTGTAATTGTACCGAAGGTTTGTACCAAAATGTCAATAACAAGATTATTTCTCCAAGTTACACAGGGTGTTTTTTTTAATAGTAAATGTAACAGTGGTTTCATAAAAAAATAACTTACAGAGATCCTTATCATAACCTAAGATTATGACAGAGTTTGTCAGTGTTCAGCTAATGGCCGTAGTGAGCTTCATGAAATATAGTTGGAAAGTTATACAAGTTGGCTTTGCTGCATCCAGACAAACCAATAAGTTTGGTGCTAGTAATTCTTCACATTAACCCTATATTACGATTCCGTTGTAAAATTTACTGCCTCCCACCCCCACTTTTCCTTTCCTTTTCTCTACTTCCGAATTACTGCTACCAGTGACCCCTGAGTGGTGGCTTTGTATCTTTTGGATTTTTTTTTTTTTCAGGCGTGTCATAAAAATTACTTCCTTCCACCCTGGTGGAACGTAGTTGTCGAGGAAGCTTGGCAGAGCAAGAGACAAATGGCCAAGACATGGCAGAAAGCCAGAAGGAATGGAAGAACACAACCTGAGCTCTTGAAGCGTCTCAAAATAGAGGTCGACCAAAAAATGATGCACTTTAAACTATGCGCTAAGCAGGCTAAGAATGCCAAATGGGATGAATTCTGTAAAAAAGTGTGCTCAGAAAAATCTCTCGCCACATTCTGGCGCCTTCATCAGAGCATGAATGGCACAACACAACACAGAGGCATACCAGATGACCAGAGGCATACAGGCCGGATATGGCACAAATCTGATGAGAGCAAAGGGAAGGCCCTGCTTGCCCGCTATATTGAGCAGACAGACCAAAGAAATGAGGCTGTAAGAATGAGGATATAGGGATCGCTGTCAAAATTGTGTAAGGATGTAGGGCTGGAAGAAGATCTCACAAGCACAACCGATACCATTCGCACAACACTTAAAAGGTCACACAACACTGCTCCTAGTCCAGATGGTGTTCGGTACAATGACATAGGCGATTTAGCTGACGACTACTTGACAAAACTGGCCAATGAGTTTAATGCCAGTATTCGGAGTGGCCACATTAAGGAGGAGTGGCTACACAGCTACTTTCTACCGCTACCGAAGCCAAACAAGGACCATTCTCAGATCAGTGCCTACAGAATCATCACAATGCAGAACACTGCGGGCAAGCTGCTGGAGAAAATAGTTGCCCATGTCCTCACCTGTCACCTTGAACAGAAATGCGTATTCCCACCCACACTCGGAGGTTATAGATATAACAAAGAGACATGGCTCAATGCGGCAGTCTTTGCCTATGACGTCTTCGAAGGCTTCCACAGACGAGGGGAGACATGTGCTGCTGCTATAGATCTGGAGGATGCATACAACAGGATACCATTTGAATATCTCATGCATATGCTCCTCAAACTGGCGGTGCACCCCTTCCTCATTAGATGGATCGCCACGGCACTGTTTCAGAGGAAGGTGATACTCAGATGTGGAAGTTGGTCTTCCGAGCCAATATCCATTAGTCCAGGGCTGCCACAAGGCTCACCATTGTCACCAGTTCTATTTAACGTGTACACAATAACGATAACGGAGCAACAGCTGGATGGGAGGGGAGGAACTATGACTTTTGCTGATGATATTCTGGTATATCGACAGGGAAGAGACAGATGGGGAATTGCCTCCACAATGCAAGACGAACTTGATCACATTTCTTCCTGGTGTGGGGTTTCAGGTGCCTTGGTTAATCCTAATAAAGCATCAGTATCATGGTTCTCCCTTAACAATCATATCGTTAATATGACCACACCGGTAGTACAAATGGGAGCTGATGAGGTGACCAGGGACAAGTTGATGACATACCTCGGAGTTAAGTTTGATTGCAGCCTGTGTTTTCGGGACCACGTCGACCATGTGATAACAAAATCCCGCAAAGGATTAGCCGCCTTGAAGGTCATGGCAGCTGCCAACATCGAGCAGAGGCTACTTACTCTTCTGTTCCAGGGATTAGTCCTCGCACCAATCGAGTATGCCCTGGCAATTCTTACTGTCAGTACGACTCAAATTGATAGGCTGGGGAAAATACAAAATGAAGCCATGCGCATTATCCTGGGATGTACGAGGGACACTCCCTGTGTTGCAATGAGGTATCTTCTTGACTTTCCAACCATGGATGAATCAAGATCTGGAGAGTACGAGCATACCTGAAGATTAGTACAGATACAGAGCATCCATTGCACCACGTGCTTAACACAGTGAAAGGAGCCAGGCTAAAAAGAGGGAAATCATGGGTGGGCCGAGCAGAAGATGTCATCAAACAGGTATGTGGGCTTACCAATATCAGCGTTGGTGAGGAGTGGATACTGGTGCCTACGTCATTCAAGGGGACTTTCTCGTGTATTGTCACACTCAACAGGAAAAGTAGGGAACAGAACCCGGTCGTAGTTAATGCTGAGGTCAACGGTCTCATCTGCGATAACACCGATGAGAAAGATGCAGTCATCTATACAGACGGATCTGTAAGACGACACCAAAGAAGTGCAAGGACATTTACAGCACGCTCAGCAAGCAGAATAGTCAAGGAAGACAGTGATGCATACGTCATGACCACGAGTAGCATGACAATAGAGGCAATGACAGTGACCAAGGCATTCAAATGGTTAGAGTCACAAGACCTCACCCACGCATGTATACTGAGTGATTCGATGAGCATGATTAAAAAAGTGGAGGCGGGCTCTGTACGCATGCAATGGGTAGAGTCGTTGCAGAAATCCAAAATACGTAAGGTCACCTTTGTCTATGTCCCTGGACATGCGGGAGTACAGGGAAATGAAAGAGCGGACAGGTTGGCTAGCTGCACTGTCGTTGAGGACGGGCAACCAATGGATTGGGCGGACATCATCAATGCCCTCTGAGATGTGGGAAGAGCACAGGACTTTGACAAACACAGATCCTCGTCACTTCTTCGGATGATGGAAATGGGAGTTAAGATGGGCACAGCCAGAAATGAGAAACTTAGTGGCCGTGTAAGAATACTTATCAGCCAACATAGAACTGGAGTCGTCAGTCGCTGGACACTGGGGGAATTGCTGAGGAGGGGATCTGAGCATGGACATGTTCGGAGTGCAATGATGATGACCCGCAAATAACTCAATAACTCAATAACCCAGCATCTACTGCAGTCTTGCCCAGCTCATGTTACATCTTGCACCTGCCTTCTTTGTACTGGATACCCAGCATCTACTGCAGTCATGCCCAGCCCATGTTACATCTTGCACCTGCCTTCTTTGTACTGG
Organism: Megaustenia siamemsis; assembly: GCA_032433765.1. NCBI lineage: Eukaryota > Metazoa > Mollusca > Gastropoda > Stylommatophora > Ariophantidae > Megaustenia > Megaustenia siamemsis. Next base: position 66,095,441 of record JAVIAB010000041.1, on the reverse strand, counting down.
ATACCCAGCATCTACTGCAGTCATGCCCAGCCCATGTTACATCTTGCACCTGCCTTCTTTGTACTGGATACCCAGCATCTACTGCAGTCATGCCCAGCTCATGTTACATCTTGCACCTGCCTTCTTTGTACTGGATACCCAGCATCTACTGCAGTCATGCCCAGCTCATGTTACATCTTGCACCTGCCTTCTTTGTACTGGATACCCAGCATCTACTGCAGTCATGCCCAACCCATGTTACATCTTGCACCTGCCTTCTTTGTACTGGATACCCAGCATCTACTGCAGTCATGCCCAGCCCATGTTACATCTTGCACCTACCTTCTTTGGACTTCCTCTCTCTCATCTACCTAGTACCATACCATTCATAACAATCTTGTCTAAGCCATTTTGTCATTTTACATGATAAAAATATTTAATTTTCTTTGTTTTTATGTTCTTTAGACACCATTTCCACACCACATTTCTATGAAATATTCAGTTGTTGAAAGTGTATACATTTGTTGTTTTCGCTGTCCGTAGAACTAATTACTTCACTTTTTAAATGATCATTATATGCATTCCATGGCATTTTATTTTCATTGTATATAAATTATAATAATGAATAATTGTTATGAAACGGAAATATATTTTATATAAACGGATATATATTTTATTGCTGAGTTGTGTTCATAACCCTATGTCACAAGTACAAATATGTGAAAAACATCACAAGCGATAACAACATTTTTAAGTTGCTTAGCCTACAGTGTGCTGTAACGCAAGTCTCTCATGGCAAGGCGTTGTGTTGAGGAGTACAGGTTCGATCCTACTTTAGGCTGTTTATTGTTTTTTGTGTTTTCTGTTGTTGATTATTTGTGGATTTATTTTAGTTTTCTAAACATATCTATCCCCCAAAATAATTTGTTCATTTTTTTCATTATATTATTTTTTTGTTTTCACTTTGCAGTTACTACAAATCTGGACAGCAAAGTTCGGTCACAGAGGTTCTCACACAAGCGCAAGATATCCCACCAAACAGTAACAGAGACAGCAACATTTCTGATGACGCCACATCTCAATGAGAACCTTCGTCAATCCTTAGCCAAACGAGCCAGATTTGGCCTTGCCCATTCCTCAACCCACTCTGTCGATTCAGAAACTGATCTTAATTGCCCTTTAGTCATAGATGAGCCAGTAAAAGTGCAGACATCGACTTCTTCAGCTTTAGTATCGCTCCTTTCTTCAACAAAATCATCTTCTGGATCGACAACCACTGCAACAACATCTTTGAGTGACTTTAAGGAGCACACATCTTCTACAACATCACTTCCTTCACCATCATTATCAATAATGGATCATTCAAATTCAAACTTTGTGAGTGACAAGTCCAGCTCAGTTAATACTGTCAGCTCTGCATTTTCTGGTGGTCCAACAAACCGTGAAGCAGCTCTTACCAGTGTTGCTATGGAAGATGGTGATGACATGCTTCAAAGCCCCATTGGAGCCATCAGCAAGTCCTCCAGTCCCATTTCTGGGCACACTTTATCCAGTATTGCAGTGCAGTCACCCTTAAATATGACCTCTGTACAAGCAACAGCCTCTTCGTTGTCACTGCCGGTCACAGCTGCTGTTTCCTACAGTATCAGTGGATCTGGAGCAAGCCAAATGCAGGTAAAAACAAGAAATAAATACTACACATTGTAGGCTGTAATAGATAGATGGTCATAACATTTTTGGTATCCGTATATTTAGTGTCTACATCTTTAGCATACATATCTTTAATGTCTATAACTTTAGCATACATATTTTTAGTATCTATAACTTTAGCATACATGTCTTTAGTGTCTACATCTTTATTATCTATAACTTTAGCATACATATCTTTATTATCTATAACTTTAGCATACATATCTTTATTATCTATAACTTTAGCATACATATCTTTAGTATCTATAACTTTAGCATACATATCTTTATTATCTATAACTTTAGCATACATGTCTTTAGTGTCTACATCTTTATTATCTATAACTTTAACATACATACATTTGGTGTCTACATATTTAGTATCCATATCTTTAGTGTCTACAGCTTTCTTCTTCTTTCCTTCCTCATTTGCCTTTTAGCATCGAGGGGAGATATAATGTTTGGTCTTATGCTTCCTAGTGTTTCTAATATTCTGTCCATCTTTTTCATGGTCGGTCCTTGGGTCTGGTGTTCTCGCAACATTTATTAAAGGCTCATTGTGTTGTGTTTTGATCTTTCTGCCTTGTCACGTGGCCAAACCATTTTATCTGTTCCTTACTTATATATTCTATGGTGGGGGTTATTTTTAGCATTTTTCTCAGTTCTTCTTATCTGATCCTATCTCTCTGGCTGTTTCCTGTCATTCGTCTAACACATTTCATCTCAGTAGAGGTTATTTTTCTTTTGTTCTTGCATCTACATCTTTAATATCTACATATTTAGTTTCTGTAACTTTAGCAACCATATCTTTAGTATTTTCATCTTTAGCATCCATATCTTTAGTATTTTCATCTTTAGCAACCATATCTTTAGTATTTTCATCTTTAGCAACCATATCTTTAGTATTTTCATCTTTAGCAACCATATCTTTAGTATTTTCATCTTTAGCAACCATATCTTTAGTATTTTCATCTTTAGCAACCATATCTTTAGTATTTTCATTTTTAGCAACCATATCTTTAGTATTTTCATCTTTAGCAACCATATCTTTAGTATTTTCATCTTTAGCATCTGTATTCCTTCATCTTTCAGCCCCCACACATTGGCCTTCTACAGATCTATCAACACCCACTTGTACCCCCTTCATACCTAATCTCATCCTTGGTCTCTGTCAAATTTGCAACAAGGATAATGACTTCCTAACCAGGTCCACATTATGTTTCTTCTTTAACTTTATCTTCAACTAGTCCTCCTGCCCCTCTCCTCTAACCAGGTCCACATTATGTTTCTTCTTTAACTTTATCCTCAACTAGTACTCCTGCCCCTCTCCTCTAACCAGGCCCACATTATGTTTCTTCTTTAACTTTATCCTCATCTAGTACTCCTGCCCCTCTCCTCTAACCAGGCCCACATTATGTTTCTTCTTTAACTTTATCCTCAACTAGTCCTCCTGCCCCTCTCCTCTAACTAGGCCCACATTATGTTTCTTCTTTAACTTTATCCTCATCTAGTACTCCTGCCCCTCTCCTCTAACCAGGCCCACATTATGTTTCTTCTTTAACTTTATCCTCAACTAGTCCTTCTGCCCCTCTCCAATGAGTCCTCCCCATTTCCCATAAGGAGTCTCTCACTCAAAGATCCCACCCGCTCCTCAGACAGAATTACCTCGTCCTTATCCAACACCCCCATCATCTTGCCGCCCATCAGAACTTGAAACACTGCTTGCCAATCCTGCACTCTGATCCAACCACACACCATCTCTTTTCTGATATCCCTCTGGTTACCTTCCAGTGAGGCTGAAATATCCAGGAGTCGCAGGTACAGAGCTGCCTCTGTAACTCAGCTATAATCACAGAGGAAAAGGTCCTTGTGGTCACCTTGTTTGCAAAACATGCCCGTTTGTGCTGGAAACCAACCAAATCACCTTCTCTAATGGCATGTTTTGGGATGAACGAAGAATTCTCATGTTTCCCAGAATTCAATATTTGTTATCATCTGCCATTGTTGTCATAGAAAGTATACAGACTAGACATGGAGAAAATTAGGTGATAGAGATCATGAGCCCTTGTATGACATTTCTCGAGATGCTAGCAATCCTGTGACAGCTTACTTTAACTCCCTTGACCATCATGGCCCCTAGCATATCCAGATCTCTGGCTTGATCTCGTGATACCCACATTCGGTTCACTCATAGGTAATGACTCATAGTTCAAGTAGATTTTTTTTAACCTGAAGAATATTAACTCTTCATTCCTTTCATTAAGGACCTCCATAACACCTTTTTCTTTCTTCCTCGTTCTTTCTTTCCTCCTCCTCTCTCTTTCAACAGGATTGACCTGCTCCTGCCTGCTTGTCCTTCCCAAGTTTACAGCCACTTATTATTTAACACTAGTCCACCCAAGACCTATTTACAAGTGCATCATCACCTTCAAGGTTCTGTTCTTTCTCCTCGCTTGTAAACCATGGAAGTTCACCATCATACACTAGTATAAGTAGCTTTTCCATATCTTCTTTTCCTTCTTTTTGTTGTTCTTCTTTTCAGCTCCCTGTAGAGCATAGGTCTTCAGTAAACACTTTCCAAGCCATTCTGTTTCTAGCCATTCTTTTAAGATCATTCCATGTCTTCCCCATCATCTTCATCTCTGCTTCCACCAGTCTTCTCCAAGAATATTTTGATCTTCCTTTTTGTCTCTTCCCCTGGGGATTCAAGAAAAGGGCCTGTCGTGTAATGCTCTCAGTTGGCTTCTGCAGTGTGTGTACTATCGAGCACCATATTCTTCATTGTATCGCTTTGTCCACTGTTATTTGACTGGTACTTTCCCGTAAATCTACATGAGTGATTTTGTCCTGCTAGTTCCATCCTTTTATTCTGTGCAAACATTCATTAATGAAGGCCTGTATCTTCGTGATTGTCATTTTTGTTGTTCTCCATGTTTCACTGCCATATCAGAGGACTGATTTAATGTTGGAGTTGAACATTTTTATTTTAGTATTTAACCAGATTTCTTTGCATTTCCGTATGTCTTCTAGTGCAGTGAAGGCTCCGCTTGCTTTTTGTATTCTTATTTTGGTATCATTCTCCATTCCTCCTTCTTTGTCTATATTACTGCTTAGATATATGTAAGATTTTACGTCAAGTAGAGACATTCCTCTTTCTTTCTTTCTTTCTTTCTTTCTTTCTTTCTTTCTTTCTTTCTTTCTTTCTTTCTTTCTTTCTTTCTTTCTTTCTTTCTTTCTTTCTTTCTTTCTTTCTTCCTCTTCTCCCTTTCAACTGGATTGACCTGCTTCTGCCCATTTTACAACCACTCATTATTTAGTCCACTCAAGGTCTATTCACTATCCTTGACCACCTCCAAGGCTCTGCTCCTTCACCTTGCTAGTACACCATGACAGTTCACTGTCAGACATTGGTATAAGTATCAGTTATGTATCTAGTTGTATGTAATTAATTATTTTATTTCTTATTTGCTTTATTTAGTTTGCTGATGAAGACTTAGATCAAAACATTCTCTCTTCTCCTTAGCATTCACCCATCAAGTGGGCATGGATGCATTGTGTCGCTAGTTTGCTACAAAGCTGCAATATCTGCGTCTTTCAGTCTGACACATCTGTTTTTGGCATAGATGAGTAGATTTGCTTAATAAATTTTTGCCAGGCCATTTTTGATTAATCTTTTCGACTTTTAACTGACAGGGGTTCTTTAATGTGTGCAAGTGCACACGGGACCTCTTGTTTTTCCAGAGGGCTAGACATCAGATCTCACTACCCAGAGAGGGCTAGACATCAGATCTCACTACCCAGAGAGGGCTAGACATCAGATCTGACTACCCAGAGAGGGCTAGACATCAGATCTCACAACCCAGAGAGGGCTAGACATCAGATCTCACTACCCAGAGAGGGCTAGACATTGGATCTCACAACCCAGAGAGGGCTAGACATTGGATCTCACAACCCAGAGAGGGCTGACATCGGATATCATTACCCAGAGAGGGCTGACATCGGATCTCATTACCCAGAGAGGGCTGACATCGGATCTCATTACCCAGAGAGGGCTGACATCGGATCTCATTACCCAGAGACCAAGCAACGAGTATAACCATGAAGAAACCATGGATTCAATTTTTAAAAAAAATTCTCACTATCTATTGTGAGGATTGAATCCGGGACTTTGTTGTCTAGAGGTGAACACCTTACCTCTAGATCACCCGGTCTTCTGCTCAAAACATTCAATTTTGTCCTGTTTTTCACTTTTAGAGCTGTAACAAACATTTTTGTATTGTTATTTTTGCTTATTCAGGCAGCTTTACCACTTCTTCTTTCCTTATTCAGGCAGCTTTACCACTTCTGCTTTCCTTATTCAGGCAGCTTTACCGCTTCTTCTTTCCTTATTCAGGCAGCTTTACCACTTCTGCTTTCCTTATTCAGGCAGCTTTACCGCTTCTTCTTTCCTTATTCAGGCAGCTTTACCGCTTCTTCTTTCCTTATTCAGGCAGCTTTACCACTTCTTCTTTCCTTATTCAGGCAGCTTTACCACTTCTTCTTTCCTTATTCAGGCAGCTTTACCGCTTCTTCTTTCCTTATTCAGGCAGCTTTACCACTTCTTCTTTCCTTATTCAGGCAGCTTTACCACTTCTTCTTTCCTTATTCAGGCAGCTTTACCACTTCTTCTTTCCTTATTCAGGCAGCTTTACCGCTTCTTCTTTCCTTATTCAGGCAGCTTTACCACTTCTTCTTTCCTTATTCAGGCAGCTTTACCACTTCTTCTTTCCTTATTCAGGCAGCTTTACCGCTTCTTCTTTCCTTATTCAGGCAGCTTTACCACTTCTTCTTTCCTTATTCAGGCAGCTTTACCGCTTCTTCTTTCCTTCCTTATTCAGGCAGCTTTACCACTTCTTCTTTCCTTCCTTATTCAGGCAGCTTTACCGCTTCTTCTTTCCTTCCTTATTCAGGCAGCTTTACCACTTCTTCTTTCCTTCCTTATTCAGGCAGCTTTACCACTTCTTCTTTCCTTATTCAGGCAGCTTTACCACTTCTTCTTTCCTTCCTTATTCAGACAGCTTTACCGCTTCTTCTTTCCTTCCTTATTCAGGCAGCTTTACCACTTCTTCTTTCCTTATTCAGGCAGCTTTACCACTTCTTCTTTCCTTCCTTATTCAGGCAGCTTTACCGCTTCTTCTTTCCTTCCTTATTCAGGCAGCTTTACCACTTCTTCTTTCCTTCCTTATTCAGGCAGCTTTACCACTTCTTCTTTCCTTCCTTATTCAGGCAGCTTTACCACTTCTTTTTTCCTTCCTTATTCAGGCAGCTTTACCACTTCTTCTTTCCTTCCTTATTCAGGCAGCTTTACCACTTCTTCTTTCCTTCCTTATTCAGGCAGCTTTACCACTTCTTCTTTCCTTCCTTATTCAGGCAGCTTTACCACTTCTTCTTTCCTTCCTTATTCAGGCAGCTTTACCACTTCTTCTTTCCTTATTCAGGCAGCTTTACCACTTCTTCTTTCCTTATTTGCCTTTCAGCGTTGTAGGGAGATATCATTTGTGGTCTTTTGCTCTTCTATTTGCCTCTGCTGCTGTTATGTTTACTAGTGCTTGTAATATTCCATCGATCCTTCTTTTTTGTGGTCGCCCCTTGGGTCTGGTATTCTCACAACGTTTATTGAGGGCTCGTTGTGTTGTGTTTTGATCACTCTGCCTTGTCATGTGGCCAAACTATTTTATCTGTTTGTTTCTTTATATATTCTATGGCAGGGGCTATTCCTAGCTTTTTTCTCAGTTCTTCATTTGTGATCTTATCTCTCAGACTGTTTCCTGTCATTCGTCTGACACATTTAATCTCAGTAGAGGTTATTCTACAGGCAGCTTTACTGCTGTTTGGTATATTTGTGATTTTACATTTACAATCCAATAGTCCAAAATAAAGTGCCACTATTTAACTTGTCACTTGTAGTGACGATCCAACAATTTCTATCACTAACCAACAAATACCACTATTTAATTTGTCACTTGTAGTGATGGTCCAACAATTTCTATCACTAACCAACAAATACCACTATTTAACTTGTCACTTGTAGCGACGGTGGAACAATTTCTAACACTAACTAACAAATACCACTATTTAACTTGTCACTTGTAGTGACGGTCAAACAATTTCTATCACTAACCAACAAATGCCACATTATTGTAACAGGTGCCACTGATAGCTCATGGTGAGCTGCGTCCACACATCTGTGAGTTCTGTGATGCTGGTTTCACCAATGACAGATCTCTTAGAACTCATCTTCTAACCCATGGTCAGGTATGTTCATTATCATTCAAATTGTCATTATTTGTAATACCCATTTGTCATTATTCACATTGCTCTTTTGTCATTATTCACATTAGTCATTTGTTATTTATTTGCACATTTGTCATTGTTTGCATAGCTCATTTATCACTATTTGCATTGACCATTTGTCATTGTTTGCATAGCTCATTTATCACTATTTGCATTGACCATTTGTCATTATTTGCACATTTGTCATTGTTTGCATAGCTCATTTATCACTATTTGCATTGACCATTTGTCATTGTTTGCATAGCTCATTTATCACTATTTGCATTGACCATTTGTCATTATTTGCACATTTGTCATTGTTTGCATAGCTCATTTATCACTATTTGCATTGACCATTTGTCATTGTTTGCACATTTGTCATTGTTTGCATAGCTCATTTATCACTATTTGCATTGACCATTTGTCATTGTTTGCATAGCTCATTTATCACTATTTGCATTGACCATTTGTCATTATTTCCATTGCCCATTCACATTTAGGTAATTTTCTATTTACTTCATTATTGTCTTGCCATGTTTTATCTTTTTCTTCCTTTTCAACTCCCTGTAGATCATAACCTTTCAACAAACATATTCCAAGCTGTCCTGTTTGGTGCCATTTTCTTATGATTGCTCCATTCCTACCCCACCTACTTCCGTTTCCATCTGATGTGCTAACTTACTGCATTGCTATTTACATTCTTATGATATTGCCATTTACATTCTTTTTATATCAAGAAAAAAGAAATGAGCCCCATCACACCACATAGTGTAAAGGGAATAAATACGGTGTTGCACATTCACATATTTACAATTGCCTCTTCACATTATTAATGTTTTGTTATGTACATTCTTACAATATTATCATTTATATTATTACCTGGGTGTTTCTCCCCCCCCCCCCCCCACATACACACAAAAGATATAGACACTATAATCAATAGTCCATTCACAATTTTTTTCTCCACTTTATTGAAGTCATGACAGCAACAAGACTTTAAGAGAACTAAATTTTTAGTGGCATTGGAAGTATACAAATGTAGCTGAAGTGCAAAGAAAGTTTATAAAGAAGTTTCAAAGAGATCCACTAACCACTACTTGTGTCAAAAGTTAGTTTTTTTTTTCTCACTAGCACCCAAAGACTACTAAAGAAATTGAGAGTTCTTTTTGTCATCTGTCCTTAAAAGGACGTTAAGAGTTCACATATGCTTTATGTTGTAGTTTATCTGCACCTTTCGGCTCAATACCTCCTTCTTCAGCGCAGTATTTTTTAACACTAAGTTGCTTCCCTTTTCGATCCCTATGCACTTCTATCTATCTATCTATTGACCTTTCTAGCCGTAGCCAGCCCATATGGCATAGACCCAGATACTCTTTCTCTTATCTAAATTTTTATTCTAGCAGTTTTCAATCCTTCTAAAGATATTTTATCAAATCTCGCCATTTGTCTCTGTTCTATGCAAGCAACTCTATCTCATTGAGGGAGCTGATTCCTACTGCTCTTGCCTCTCTGATCGATGTTCTTCTCAGTTTCTCTCTGGGTTGACCTCTTTTCCTGTTACCTGTTTTTTCCCACATGAGGGCTTGCTTTAATATTTGGTTCTTATCTTTCCTGTACGCACCAAGATGGATGCTTGTTTACGTTTGAACAAAGCTCAACGGCCAAGATCTGAATTTGTAGAATTTCATTCATTCTCAACGGCGGCCGTTATAGTTTAGCTTTTACTAGCACAATGCCTGGAGTATAAGCTCAGAACACAATCTTGTCGTGCTTTCTCCCTGCATCGAAGGTTGGCGACAATGGAGATTCATTTCACTCTGACTCTTGTGGACGCTGTCTTAAATGAACCAAATTAGTAAACAACCATGCGTCCACTAACTCAGGAGATCAACACCTTCTTTGACAAACTATCCAAATAGTAAATTACATGTTTCATCATATATTCATATATATCTGGTATAACTTTTAGTTTAAAATACTTGTCGTAACATGACTTGTCAGCATCGGTGAGACTTCCTGAAGTTCGTGATAGATAACAGGGTCTTATAGCCAGTTGTTTGATGTGTGATGGTGATGGTCTAATCACCAACTAATTACTACATCAAACTTGGGCAGATGGTGCTTGTAGGCCTGGGAGGGCTGACCATCTGCTGAGGGCAGAATACCCCTACAGAAAAGACAATCTGCTGCCTTGCAGGAAGATTGGGGACAATCAAAGGCTAAGGAAAGCAAACCTGAATAAAATGCTGGCTGAAATCGAATGCACTGGGCCACTGGCGCAGAACACAGTGCAACGTTTTAACAAGTAATCAGTCAGACTGGATCTAACAGACTCTAATTATGATAGAAACTACCGCTGACCGGAAAGGCTTCAAGAAACAGCTGAATATAATAAACTGCAATGTGGAGGGCATATACCACAAAAAACAAGCTCTAACAATCAGACTAGCAGAGGAGGAGATAGACGTTGCCTGCATCCAGGAAACTCATCTTAATCCTCAGCACAGATTTATGATCAGGGGCTACCAAACATTTAGACAAGACAGGGAAGGTCACAAGGGTGGAATTCTTATACGTATTAAAAATTCCATCCCAGCAAAACTGATAAATGTAGTCACAAACGGTGAGGCAGAGATCATTGGTACAGACCTATACATTAACTCCGCTAGTATAAGGATATTTAATATATACTGTCCAAATGACAAATTACTGAAGTTGGAGTCAATGGAAATAACACCATCAAAGTGTCTGGTTGTAGGAGACTTTAACAGCCACTCTGAAAGAAGGGGATATAAGGAGTCCAATGTTCGAGATGTAGAAGTGGAAGAATAGGAAATAGACAACAACCTATTCCTCATAAACTCTAGGGAGGACCCCTCAACCTTCTACTCAAGAAGATGGAAAACAACTTCCACTCCTGACCTAGCATTTACAACTGGAGACATATCTATCAAAATAATCAGAAAAGTGCTAAACCAACTTGGAGATAGTGACCATAGACCAGTCAAACTTTCAGTGGCTCTTGCTCACAAACAGGAGTTGCAAATACCTCCTACCCGCTGGAACTATAAGAGAGCAGATTGGGCAAAGTTTGCAAGGCTCACTGATGCCTATACTGCGCCTATCAACATCCACGAAAAGAAGGTCAATAATAGGATAGAGCGGATAACAAATGGAATCCTGAGAGCTGCTAAAGAATCCATTCCTAGAGGAGCAAGAAGAAACTACAAGCCATACTGGAGCAAGGAAATACAAAGACTAGAAGAGGAACTGGACTCTGCCAGAGAACTAGCTGAAACATCACACAACACCGAGAGCAACATTGCCTACAAAGCAGCCTCGGCCATATACAGACGTGAGGTTATGATATCAGCAAGACAGAGCTGGATAGACAAAACAGAGAGCAGCCTCGGCCAAATACAGACGTGAGGTCATGATATCAGCAAGACATAACTGGATAGACAAAACAGAGAGCAGCCTTGGCCAAATACAGATGTGAGGTCATGATATCAGCAAGACATAGCTGGATAGACAAAACAGAGAGCAGCCTCAGCCAAATACAGACTTAAGGTCATGATATCAGCAAGACATAGCTGGATAGACAAAACAGAGAGCCTTAATCTAGACAAAAATAGTCATAAACTATGGAAACTTGCGAAAGCTCTGAGCGATGAAAACAACTGTCGACATCCAATATCATTAGCACACAATCAGAACATTCTCACAGGCAAAAAGGCAGCAAATCTACTGATAGAGACTTACAAAAACATTAGTAGAATAAACATTCCAATAGACAAACAGAAAGCTGCAAGATGGGAAAACCAAGATGCAAAACACATGCCTTTAGCACCAGAAGAGCATCAGATGACCATCTTTACCCCAACTGAATTAGATGTTGCCCTCAAAGGATTGAAGCTCACAAGTTCCCCTGGTAAAGATGGAATCTCCAATGAAATGCTCCTAAATCTGGGGCAGAAAGCCAAGAGCCAGCTTCTAAGGATAATAAATGCTCGCTGGAAGAGAGGTCATGTGCCGGCAATCTGGAAAGAAGTTATTATGGTGCCCATCCTCAAGCGTGGAAAAGACCCACTAGACCCAAGCAGCTACAGACCAATTAACTTACTGAGCTGCCTGAGTAAACTCATGGAAAGGCTGGTTAACAGAAGACTTATGTGGCATTTGGAGACAAAACAACAAATCGTACTACAACAAAGTGGCTTCCGTCAGCACAGATCAACTGAAGACCTGGTCACCTACATTGCACAGGAAATAGAGGATGCTCTACAAGAAAAGAAACACACACTGGCAGTGTGGGTCAACATGGAGAAGGCTTTTGATAGGGTATAGCAAGAGGGTTTAAAGAACAAGCTTTTTAGACTTGGCATCCTGGGTCATTTATTCAATTGGGTCTCTCAATACCTTCAGGATAGAACGGCCAGAGTACAAGTTCAAGGTCAACTAAGTAAGAAGGTCTCTATCGAACAAAGTGTCCCACAAGGCGGAGTCTTTGTCCCCATCACTCTTTTTAATTTTCATAAATGACATCATAATGGACATTGCACCCAGAATACACTCAGCAATATACGCAGATGATCTGGCGTTATGGGCTCGCAAGGAAAGTATGTCGGTGGCTGGACCCAGGATGCAAGATGCCCTAGGTGAACTTGAAAAATAGACGAACACCTGGTTCTTACCAATCAACGAAAAAAAAAACTACATATACAATTGTCAGCCTATCAAGAAACACACTCTCTGCAAACTTGAAGATAAAAGACCATACACTCCCTATTGACCAAAACCCAACATATCTTGGCGTCACCGTGAATCGCAGAATGACTTGGAAAAATCAAATAGACAGAGCAAGGAAAAATGCCAGAAAAACGAACAAATATTATGAAGAAATTGGCAGGAATGGACGGGGGGGGCAGACAGCAATATTTTGAAAAGACTATACGTAGGAAGAGTCAGATCAGTTCTAGAGTATGGATTCACAGCCTGGACTGTGGCTTCCAAATCACACCTTAGCAAAATTAACAGAACACAGAACCAAGCTGCCCGTATCATCACTGGTGATATGAAATCTACACCTATCAAGACTCTAGAAACAGTAACAGGTTTACAACCCTTAGATGACAGACGGGTCACTAAAGTATTGCTACAAGTGGAGAAATATAGAAGGCTCTTTAGCCACCCCATGCACCAAATATTAACTGGTTCCGGAATTGTACGACTAAAGAGGAGCAACTTCGCTGCAATTGCCAATGAACTAACTACTGGAGACCCAGTACTTTCCCAGACAATATCGAAACCCTTGGGCCCATCTAATATGTCTCCTCATGGAAAGCATAAAATACCAGAACTTAAAAAAAATATAACAGGAATCATGAAAAAAGGCACCCAATCAGACACAGAAAGAAAACACGTAGCAGAAAAGCACATACACTATTCCTACCCACAGGACTCTTGGTCCCACATATACACAGATGGCTCTGCTACAAATGCCACCAGAAATGGAGGGTGAGGTGTGTTCTTGATGCTGAATAATCAGGACGAGATCACCAAGTCGATAGCTACTGGAAAATTCTCAAACAACTTTAAAGCAGAAACTGAGGCCATCAGAGATGCTGCAACACTGGCTACTCAACACAAAATAACATGCACAATAAATTGGTGATTCTGACTGATGCACTGTCAGTACTATCAGCTCTAAAAAGCCCCAAGAACAATGAACTAGATGACTTGAGAACAACCCTGGACCAACTATGCAATAACTTCCAGAGAGTAGTCATTCAGTGGATACCATCATACTGTAATATACATGGGAACGAACGCACAGACAAATTAGCTAAAGAGGGAGGGAGATTACCACAAGAGAACCATCTGCTCAGTTATGATGAAGCCAAATCCATCCTCAAAGGTCAGTTCCATGAAAAATGGAAACGAGAACACCCAAAGCATAATGAGAGTGACGGATACCACCAACTATCAAGGAGGGATCAAGTCATCATACTTCGCCTACGCACTGGCCACAATAGAATGAGAAATCACATGTTCACCAAATTCAAAATAGGTACAACCAGCCTATGCCACTGTACACTGGACAATATGACTACAAAACATGTTCTACAGGATTGCCCCCAGTGCACAGACCTGAGAAGAGCAATGTGGTCCACGCCCACCTCCCTGGAAGAAAAACTGTATGGGGCAATCGATTCGCTTAAGCAGACAGCTGACTGACTTCATGAGAGAGTCTGGAATCCTACTCTGATTGAGTCTTGATCGCAGAGAGATAGTTATCTCTCCTCATCATATAACCAACATATGACCATCATCCTACTCACTTGGCCTGACTAAGCTAGTTAGTCTTGTTTTTAAGAGTCCCTGCGAAGAGGTTTGTTAAGGTCTGGATGGTTCTGGTTCACCTATCCTGGCACAAGCCATCAGCTATGAGTTGCTGACAGCTTCCAGCTCTGCTTCTTGCCACCAGAGAATAGTTTGAAGCAGATGAAACTGTTCATAGCATCAATGGAGGGCACACTGTAAGAGTATGCTTGTCCAGCAGCCCTCTATATATTTTATTAGATACATTATATTATGATCACATGTGATGAGAAGAGATAATAACCGAATATCAAAGCAAGCCCTCATATGGGAAACAACAGGTAAGAGAAAAAGAGGAAGACCCAGGGAGACACTGAGAAGAACATTGATGAGAGAGGCAAGAGCAGCAGGATTCGGCTCCCTCAATGAGATAGAGCAGCTTGCGCAGAACAGAGACAAATGGCGAGATTTGATAAAATATCTTTAAAAGAAAACTGCTAGAACAAAAATTCAGATAAGAGAAGGTGTATCTTGGTCTATGCCCTACGGGCCGGCTACGGCTCAAAAGGTCAATAGATAGATAGATATGCGATCAGAAGTATTGCGCAGAATAAGTGTAGATATTTGATGCCAAATATATTGTAAACATTCAAGTTCACTGAAGCAGGAGGTCGACACCTGGCACTCATGATGACCCAGGCGGGCCCACATACCTTAGATTGTCAAGAAGTTAAAGGGCTGAAACACTTGCTCGATGTGGTTTGCTTCTGATGATCAGATTGCCTCCTAGTGCAAAGCTCTGTTTAAAGTGCTTCATATTACTGTCCACACTCTTCCTGCACTGCCCATTCACATTCTAACTATTGTTTGCTTCCGTGAATGCTGTTTCTTCACTCCAATTTTCCCACACTCAAAAGCTGTGGTAAAGGGTCCAGGATACCCATCATGCCTTGTGGCATTATGATGCTGACGTTGGTAGTTTTCCTCATGACCATCAACATTTTCATAGATGCATTAACATTTGTTAATGTTGTGGGTTGTATTTGATACATTTGTTAAATGTGTGGGCTGCATTTGATACATTTGTTAATGGTGTGAGCTGCATTTGTTACATTTGTTAATGGTGTGAGCTGCATTTGTTACATTTGTTAATGTCGTGGGTTGTGTTTGATACATTTGTTAATGGTGTGAGCTGCATTTGTTACATTTGTTAATGTTGTAGGTTGACTTGATACATTTGTTAATGTTGTAGGTTGACTTGATACATTTGTTAATGTTGTAGGTTGACTTGATACATTTGTTATTGTTGTAGGTTGACTTGATACATTTGTTAATGTCGTGGGCTGCATTTGATAATTTGTTAATGTCGTGGGTTGTGTTTGATACATTTGTTAATGTTGTGTGTTGTGTTTGATACATTTGTTAATGGTGTGAGCTGCATTTGATATATTTGTTAATGGTGTGTACTGACTTGATACATTTGTTAATGGTGTGGGCTGCATTTGATACATTTGTTAATGTTGTGGGTTGCATTTGATACATTTGTTAATGTTGTGAGCTGCATTTGATACATTTGTTAATGTTGTGGGCTGCATTTGATACATTTGTTAATGTTGTGGGTTGCATTTGATATATTTGTTAATGTTGTGAGCTGCATTTGATACATTTGTTAATGTGGTGGGTTGTGTTTGATACATTTGTTAATGTTGTGGGTTGCATTTGATATATTTGTTAATGTTGTGTACTGACTTGATACATTTGTTAATGTTGTGGGCTGCATTTGATACATTTGTTAATGTTGTGGGGTGCATCTGATACATTTGTTAATGTTGTGTACTGACTTGATACATTTGTTAATGTTGTGGGCTGCTTTTGATACATTTGTTAATGTTGTGGGGTGCATCTGATACATTTGTTAATGTTGTTTACTGACTTGATACATTTGTTAATGTTGTGGACTGACTTGATACATTTGTTAATGTGGTGGGCTGACTTGATACATTTGTTAATGTGGTGGGGTGATTTGATACATTTGTTAATGTTGTGGGTTGCATTTGATACATTTGTTAATGTTGTGGGTTGACTTGATACATTTGTTAATGTTGTGGGTTGACTTGATACATTAGTTAATGATGTGGGTTGACTTGATACATTTGTTAATGTTGTGGACTGCACTTGATACATTTGTTAATGTGGTGGGCTGACTTGATACATTAGTTAATGTTGTGGGCTGACTTAATACATTTGTTAATGTTTTGGACTGATTTGATACATTTGTTAATGTTGTGGGTTGTTGTTGTTGTTGTTGACGGATTACCATGAGTTGTGACGAGCATGTTTGCCCTTTGACTCATAGAATGTGGTGGGTCGTAATGGCTTTCTTCCCGGCTCTTACTGGAGAGGTTGGAGGTCGTCTGTCCCAGGCTATGCTGGGAAACTATTAGTCCAGCCCAGAGGTACTGCAATACTGGGTCCTCTATATCAGTAACAGCCACCACTACAGGGAACACGGTGATCCTAGCTTCTGTTAGCCAGCCTGTTTTGATGCAGACTGTTACCAGGGGTGACCACGAGGAGGTAGATATGCTAGGTCTTGATCGGCTAATGGTGCGCCGACCCTGCTATTGCGACCACAGGTCACAGGCGCTTGTGCACCCCCAATGTTGTGGGTTAACTTGATACATTTGTTAATGCTGTGGGTTGACTTGATGCATTTGTTAATGTTGTGGGTTGACTTGATGCATTTGTTAATGCTGTGGACTGACTTGATACATTTGTTAATGTGGTGAGCTTTAATGGCTTTCTTGATTCCCTTTGTTCTGGTGGAGTTATTGATCCTGGTGGATAGTACAGTACTAGGTCTTCTATAGCAGCAGTTTCTGCCAAAGAAATTGTGACAATCCTAACCTTGTCCTGATCAGCATTGGATCCCGTATCCAGCTATGTCAAACTTAACTCATGCTTCTCATTTAATCATAGAGGCAGTTTAGAACACATTGTGATAATAGAAAACATTGACATGAAAAGAAACAGAGGATGACAAAAAGCGAAGACACTTCTGATCAATCTAACAAAGTCAACAACAGAACAGTTGTTCCCTCTACATGTTTGGCCAGATTGGTTAGCCTGTTACCAGACTTACCACTGGAAGATGTAATAGGACCAGTTCTTGTTCCCTTGTTGTAATACAAGCCACCAGCTTTGATTTACTAGGTGCTTCCAGTCAAGATACTGTTGAGCACTTTGGGCCCTCCCCCCACACCATTTCCTGTTCTATATAATCTTTACCAAAAGCACCAATGATCATAGAATGCACCAATTAATGTTTCCATAATCTGCTAGCAATCCAGTTCTAACTATATTAATTCATTTATTTATTGTGCTGAGTATTGCTTTTTCTTTGGATGAATTTGGAATTTTATGTTTCTTTCAGGATAGACCATACATATGTGGCAACTGTGGTGACACCTTTGCTTTGTGGCAGGATCGAGAAAACCACTATTCTAGTCATTCATCCACATCCATCCGTCAACATCAGACCAATCAACAGGAAATGAGAATTCAGACAGCACAGTCCACACCTTCTATCAGTTTGACATCAAATCATTCACTTTTAAGACAAGAGGATAACTCCGCCATCAGTCATAAAGCAGGGGCAGCATTTTCTAACACTTTTAATGCAGGAAGTACCCTTTCTACTAATCAGAATGTAGGAATGTTTTCTGCCAGTCAGAGTGCAGGAACATTTTCGACCACCCAGAGTGCAGGAACACTTTCAACCAATCAGAATGTCGGAACAATGTTTTCTACCAATCAGAATGTAGGAACTTTATTTACTACTAATCAGAAGGCAGGAACTAGATTTATAACCAGTCAAGATGTAGGAACTACATTTGCAACCAATCAAAATGTAGGTACTGCGTTTTCATCCAATCAAACTGTAGGAATTACGTTTGCAACCAATCAGAATACAGGAGCTACATTCTCTTCAAATCATAGTGATGATGATATGTTTTTAATAAGTCATAATGTAGCTACATCAAC
Source organism: Megaustenia siamemsis (assembly GCA_032433765.1). Classification (NCBI taxonomy): domain Eukaryota; kingdom Metazoa; phylum Mollusca; class Gastropoda; order Stylommatophora; family Ariophantidae; genus Megaustenia; species Megaustenia siamemsis. Next base: position 66,077,096 of record JAVIAB010000041.1, on the reverse strand, counting down.
AGCTGATACTTCATTATCAGAGACACAGAAATGTCAGCTATTAATGCCAGCAGTTGGGGATGTTAAAGCTTGTTATCAGACATCAGCCACTTTTTCATTAAATTCAAACAAAATTCAAGTTACAAATTCAGAAAATATTCTGGAAGGGAACAGTACTCAAAACTTTGAAAAACAGCAAGGACACATTTATTTTCTTGATATTGATGAACATTATAGGGCCCCGGCAGGCATGATGAAATCCAGCACAGACTCAAATGCAAATATGCAGAATTTGCCTGTAGCTAAGAACTCTAATTCTTCCATGAATATTTCTTGTCCTGAAAGTACACACCTTAATTATGTAACAGTACAGACGGGCTTGAAACAAGAGAATATATGGAATAAAAGTTCAAATAACAAAATGGAATTAGATGTTGAAGCAGCAAGAGGAAAAAACAGTGTGGGAAATGCACAAAACAGGGAGAAAATGAGAGAGCTTGAAAGTGTGAAAAATCAGAAGGTCACCTGTGTTTTTACTGATGGAAACAGTTTAGAAGGGAATCCTGGAAGTGAGCATAATAAAATTATAGGGGCAGAGAGTATGGGAATGAGGAGTTATTTTAGTGGACAGCCAATAGAAACCAGAGTTGAAGGTGGTAAGGCAGGAATGATGGTTGTGGCTGACCAGGGTGATATACAAGCTATGGAAACAGATCAGCAACCGTTGAAGGATCAGCAGATTAGTCAGTTAGGACATGATTCGTTCCAATATCAAATCTCGCAGCAAGAGTTTACACCTCAACAGAACCGGCAGTGTTTTTCTTCTCCTCCATTTTATTCTGAACTCCAGAGCTATCAACAAAATGTCTCCAGCAGTCCCAGCATGCCATCACAGAAGTATCAACTCACACAGGAAGGACAAACAACTCATTATGGAAATAGCCGAGTATTTGATAACGTAGCTTCAACTCATATTGTGCCATTAACTATGGGATCCCAAATGAATCAGAATCCCACAAGCTGGAGCCAACATTCATTAGTAACTAGTCCAGAAATGCTTCAATTCAGCATGGGACATGAAAGTGCAGAAAGTTCATCTTCAATGTGCCCAAGCAGTTTAGGCCACAATATTAGCTCTCAGGAGAGTATGGTGCACCAGCCAGGTCAGTATTCTAAAGATATTACTTCAGCAGAATCTAATTTGGCAGGCTCATACAAGACTGTCTACCAGAAGCACCCACTCATGAAGAAAGTATGGAATACCAAAGTGGGTATAACAGGGATAGCATCCATGGGTATACTCCTTGTCAAACAGACCAACAGAGCTGTGAAGAACAGAATACAAGTCCTGTACTCTTGCCCCAGACATACTACGGGTTGTCCTAGAATAACATTTTGATGATAGAAAATGTGGATAGAATCTTCTGTTTTTCAGATCTTCAACTTTTGTTCTGCTCTGGCCTGAGTTACAGTCCATTGCACTCTCTAAGGTTAAGTCATTAACTTAACACAGTGAAAGGGCAAATGCCCACAAGAGATCAGTGGAAATACAGATTTAAAGGATCAGCATCATCATGTTAATCACAGGCACATATGTGCTCACTTTCTCTCGACTGATGGCCACACCTCATCATCATGTTAATCACAGGCATATATGTGCTCACTTTCTCTCGACTGATGGCCACACCTCATCATCATGTTAATCACAGGCACATATGTGCTCACTTTCTCTCGACTGATGGCCACACCTCATCATCATGTTAATCACAGGCACATATGTGCTCACTTTCTCTCAACCGATGGCCACACCTCATCATCATTATGTTATCACTGGCACATATGTGCTCACTTTCTCTCAACCGATGGCCACACCTCATCATCAACTGCCTTAGGGATTTTATCCCTTTTGATAGTCACTAAAATGCTAACTTAAGAAACAAAATCTGATCACTCATTAGTGATTCCAGTTCTGGGCTGTCCTCAGCCAAAGCTTTGAGTGACACCCATCTACTCTCAAGGAGGTAACAAGATCAAAGTTGTACTCTTACCCCAACCTCCTGAATACAAAATATTAGTTTTCAAACCGGTGAAGAAGACATAACAGAAGAAAGTGATATCTGTATAATGATGACACGAATTGGTTAGTTCTGTCTTATATATGTTCCTTTTATCAAGGAATACTCAGCAATGGTAAAGGGAATCCTATGGCATATCCTACTTTAGCTGTGTAATCTCTCAGCACTAAGTTGCAGTATTTAGAGTTGCAAGTATTAAATGGTGCTTTTTCTAGCTCTTTTTTACCTTGCTGAACTCTGTGAGTCATGTACCAATTTTTATAGTTGTGTTCACTGACTTTGTTGTTAAAGATATCATTTATCACTGCTCAGTAATGAGTGAATGCTCAACTGACTTTGTTGTTAAAGATATCATTTATCACTGCTCAGTAATGGGTGAATGCACTACTGACTTTGTTGTTAAAGATATCATTTATCACTGCTCAGTAATGGGTGAATGCACTGACTTTGTTGTTAAAGATGTCATTTATCACTGCTCAGTAATGAGTGAATGCACCACTGACTTTGTTGTTAAAGATATCATTTATCACTGCTCAGTAATGGGTGAATGCACTACTGACTTTGTTGTTAAAGATATCATTTATCACTGCTCAGTAATGAGTGAATGCACTGAGTTTGTTGTTAAAGATATCATTTATCACTGCTCAGTAATGAGTGAATGCACTGAGTTTGTTGTTAAAGATATCATTTATCACTGCTCAGTAATGAGTGAATGCACTGAGTTTGTTGTTAAAGATATCATTTATCACTGCTCAGTAATGAGTGAATGCACTGAGTTTGTTGTTAAAGATATCATTTATCACTGCTCAGTAATGGGTGAATGCACTACTGACTTTGTTGTTAAAGATATCATTTATCACTGCTCAGTAATGAGTGAATGCACTGACTTTGTTGTTAAAGACATAATTTATCACTGCACAGTAATGAGTGAATGCACTGAGTTTGTTGTTAAAGATATCATTTATCACCTCTCAGTAATGAGTGAATGCACTGAGTTTGTTGTTAAAGATATTATTTATCACTGCTCAGTAATGAGTGAATGCACTGAGTTTGTTGTTAAAGATATCATTTATCACCTCTCAGTAATGAGTGAATGCACTACTGAGTTTGTTGTTAAAGATATCATTTATCATCTCTCAGTAATGAGTGAATGCACTGAGTTTGTTGTTAAAGTTATCATTGAATGTCACTAAGCATTACAGGAACTATTAGTTCTATCTATTCTAGATCACATGTTGTGGAGACACTCCACATAACTTTAGACACATCCACTTGTTTTAAAATGGCAACCATGTTATATGAGGTACAAATAGTAATAGATACCACCCAGAAATTATTTCAACCTTCTGCCTTACATTGAATGCTGATAGTCTTTTTTTTTTAAATATCAGCTAAAATTATAGAACATTATATATTCACGTATCAGAAAATTCTTCAGCCTGTTAACTCTTCATATCCCAACAATTAAATAAATTTCCATAAGAAATTACCAGTTCTTCATAATTAGGTTTTCTTAGTGTTATAAAGTATAACTTCCATAATTGTTTAGTTTGTTATTCTGCAGGACATTTAAGATTAGTTATTCCTAAGGAGAATTATTATTAATTTTAAATTTGAGCAGAACCAGTTAAATGCATCTATTATCAATTTCATACATTTTTTTTTTCAGTTGTCTGGAATTTTTTAAGGTAAAGACTTGATCAAACCAAAAGTTGGATAAATACTCTAGTGTCAAACTAGAAACAATACAGACATTTTAATAGTTCTATGCTTGCCTGGGATTGTGTTAGTTATTTATGTCACAGAAAAAAATGACAGAAACATAACTAGAAGCTATAATTCTTATTTCAAGCCAAGAATTACAGAAACATAACTAGAAGCTATAATTCTTATTTTAAACCAGGAATTACAGAAACATAACTAGAAGCTATAATTCTTATTTCAAGCCAGGAATTATAGAAACATAACTAGAAGCTATAATTCTTATTTTAAACCAGGAATTACAGAAACATAACTAGAAGCTATAATTCTTATTTAAGCCAGGAATTATAGAAACATAACTAGAAGCTATAATTCTTATTTCAAGCCAGGAATTACAGAAACATAACTAGAAGCTATAATTCTTATTTCAAGCCAGGAATTATTGAAACATAACTAGAAGCTATAATTCTTATTTCAAACCAGGAATTACAGAAACATAACTAGAAGCTATGATTCTTATTTTAAACCAGGAATTACAGAAACATAACTAGAAGCTATAATTCTTATTTCAAGCCAGGAATTACAGAAACATAACTAGAAGCTATAATTCTTATTTCAAGCCAGGAATTATAGAAACATAACTAGAAGCTATAATTCTTATTTCAAGCCAGGAATTATAGAAACATAACTAGAAGCTATAATTCTTATTTCAAGCCAGGAATTACAGAAACATAACTAGAAGTTATAATTCTTATTTTAAACCAGGAATTACAGAAACATAACTAGAAGCTATAATTCTTATTTTAAACCAGGAATTACAGAAACATAACTAGAAGCTGTAATTCTTATTTCAAGCCAGGAATTATAGAAACAATCTACCCTCAAACCAGAGATTCAACCACATTTGACTGGCTTGAAAGTACTGAACTTTCTTGTTTTAAATTAAAACACACAAAAATATTGGAACATGTCTTATCTGAACCTAGGCAGTGCTAGTCTCAAGATGAGGAAGTCTTTTGTAATTTGAGCTGCAACAGAAATCCCAGGTTTTAAAATAGTTTATTATTTTCCTAGACAAATTTAATTCACTTTCCATTCTGGCCACAGTAATAGTGTCATTTTTGTGCACTGTAAGTTCTTAGCATCTGTAACAAAATAGGCAAGCAGCCTGTGCCAGGGCAGTGAACATTTGTTAAGGTTGCTATCCAGAATTGGACTACTCTTTTTTAAACAATTTATGATTGGCTATCAAATTTTGGAAAACAATGTCATTGTACTGTATGTGCATTTTCATTTATTTAGGCATTACAAAAATAAATTATTATAAGTGCTGTATCATTCATGCTTTTAAAAAAGGTGTTAAATTTATGTTCTTTCTTTTGCAAAAAAAATAATAAATGTGTCATTTACATAAATTATCAAACTAAATATCGGTAACACAAATGATTATTGGGAATAACATTACATTATTAGTTTCAACTGAATGTGAATTCCTGAAACTAATGACATAGTTTCAAAGTATCAGTTTTCAATGAATGTTCTCACATGTTGCATGCGTAAATAAATTTGTTAGCATGCCACTATGGGCATGCATGCCATAAGTTTGCATGCTGACAAGGACTCTACACATTGTGGTCCACTATCATAATGAAATAGCAGCTAGACAGCAATGGTTTCACATTTGCTCTGTTGTGTAATTCTTGTGGTAAAGATATGTTAAGCTTTATTACTGTTATTATAACTATTATTACTTATGTCATCATATGTGTGTTGATTAATTTGTTATTGTCATTGGTTGAAAATACAGCATATATGCTCTGGATAGTTCATGATTCACTGAAATAATGATGTAGAAGCAAGCCATGACACCATATCATTGGTCAAAAGTCAGATTCATGGAAACTGTGTCAGCAACAAATGACCCCCAGTATTTCTACACTTCGCTTCATATGCAAAGTGGAATTTGTACATTTTGAGTAAAATTCAACTTGATATTCATACATTGTTTCCGGAATTTGTACGATATTTGGTCTATTCTGACTTTCATATGGTTCAAAAAATGTAACAATTTTGTTCACTTTAGTTATAGATTCGGGGAATTTTGTGGCATGTTTTAAGTTTTTCTTCCTTTCTTTTTATGTCTTTTATATTATACTTACAAATCACCATCATTTTAAATATATTTTCTTTACAACCAGAGTTATCTCTGCTCCAAAGTGGCAACACATCACCGATATTAGTCAGAAATAGCATTTGAAGTTCCCTTTTCTATTCTGACATTCATATTTCACTAGAACATTCTGGCCAGTCTTGCGTTGGCACTCACTTGGGTAAGCAAAATTTGTTCAAGCTCCATGCAACATTGTCATTCAATTGTCTTTTGTTGTTCTCAGATATTTTTGATCTGAAAGTAAGTCTGTCTATTCATGGGTCCACATAAAGGATTAATGATTCAACCAAAAGCTTACAAGCAAAATAACAAGAAAGATAGTGTGTCCCAGATCTAGCCACTCACTATGGTATGTCAAAATAAATTTTTTCTTTCATGATGAAAAATAAATAGGCGATAAAAGAGGTTAACGTGGCAAACAAAAGGAGTGACTGTTCTTCATATGAACAGTATTGTTAAGCTTTATAAATGAGATTGAAATAAATAAATATCAGCAGACTGATTAATCCAAATTACATTATTTTTTGCAACAAAATAATTTGCTATTTGTACAGCTCACAATTTGAATATATTCCTGGAACAAGCTGTATATGATTAGTGAGGTTCTACTTTATGTCAACATAAGGGACTAGCAACCTATATATTGATTGTGATGTTTGAAGTGCTATGTTTGTAAGAGATAGTAAAACCCCAGAGTCAATAAGTTTCAAGGTTAGTTTGTAGTTTGATCAAATAAAAAAGTAATCTGTTATGATATTTTGGTAATTATTCACAAATGTTTAATGTTGAAAGTTTGTGTGAAAGTACATCCATTGTATATAATGTTATGTTCAATGGCATTCTGTAGACGTTGGATAGTTGAGGGGTAGCGGGAGGGGATATCTATGTTCCATCTCACCAGCATCCTATTTTGATAGCTCGACATCTTCATCTTTAGGTATCAGCTTTTGCTATGTATTTAGACTGTTAGACTAGCAAGGGTCATGAACAAGATCGCACATTTGAAGTCTTGTCTGGTTCCTCATAGTATGTCATGTTGGGTTGTTTCTGCTGGCCATATTTATGTTCTTTGGGTGCTGTGAGTGCTGCAGTCCTGTAGGATATTCTCTTGTGTCTGTCTGGATGCTCTACAATTGCATGTTGTAGTATCATTGAGTCCTGATTTGTGTAGGCATGCTCTGAAGCCTCAGTGACTTGTTCTGAGTCTATTCATATCTACTCTTCTTGTTTAAGCTTTCATGTTCTGACTCTTATTTTTCATACATCTCTCTCTATTCTATTTTCATGACTTGTTTTAGGGATGTCTTTACTTCATTTTCTGGAGTTGGTTGGATTGTTGGAGGTTCCCATCTGCTTTTGCTAGTTTGTCTGCTTCTAATTTCTGGCAATACCACAATGTACTGATACCACTGCAGGACTAGTCATTTTTTTTTTTTCAGACAGTGATTTTAACAGACTACATCACTAGTACAACTGTTTTGACATTTCAACCTCACTAGTAACCTCACTTTCACACCTTGTTTTGAGAGTTCAACCTCACTATCACACCCTGTTTTGACATTTCAACCTCACTAGTAACCTCACTATCACACCTTGTTTTGAGAGTTCAACCTCACTAGTAACCTCACTATCACACCCTGTTTTGACAGTTCAACCTCACTAGTACACTCACTATCACACCTTGTTTTGAGAGTTCAACCTCACTAGTACACTCACTATCACACCTTGTTTTGAGAGTTTCACCTCACTATCACACCCTGTTTTGACAGTTTCACCTCACTATCACACCCTGTTTTGACAGTTTCACCTCACTATCACACCCTGTTTTGACAGTTTCACCTCACTATCACACCCTGTTTTGACAGTTTCACCTCACTATCACACCTTGTTTTGACAGTTTCACCTCATTATCACACCCTGTTTTTGACAGTTTCACCTCACTATAACACCCTGTTTTGACAGTTTCACCTCATTATCACACCCTGTTTTGACAGTTTCACCTCACTATCACACCTTGTTTTGACAGTTTCACCTCATTATCACACTCTGTTTTGACAGTTTCACCTCACTATAACACCCTGTTTTGACAGTTTCACCTCACTATAACACCCTGTTTTGACAGTTTCACCTCATTATCACACCTTGTTTTGACAGTTTCACCTCATTATCACACCTTGTTTTGACAGTTTCACCTCATTATCACACCCTGTTTTGCCAGTTTCACCTCACTATCACACCCTGTTTTGACATTTGACAGCTTTTTTGATATTGCATGTTGTCAGTGTAGAAGTTTCCTTCATGTCATTTTGTATTAGCCAGAACCATGAACATGGCATGTCAGTATCATCTCATAGGGTCAGCAACAGAATTGACAGAAAGTATCATTTAGCTTTTAATATGATGACAATGTTCGCATAAACTGTAGGCAGAAAAAATGCCATTTTCTTTGTTTTCTGTTTTTGCCCAATGACTGTGGTTCACCATCCACCCCACAGAAAGAAAATAATTTCAGTAAACTTTTTCAGATTAAATAAACAGTAGAAATAACAAATACAACAAATATTTTGTTTTCCATATTAGGTCAGTGAGTTTCCTATAAACTTATATTTTCCAGTAACATTTATTGTAACCAAGGTTTGCATTTGAAAAGGATAAACATATACATTAAAAAGTATCAATTCAGGCCCAACTAGTAGAATTGTTATTTTAAACATAACAATTTAGTTAAAGATGTTTTTAAAGTATAGACCTTGTTCTGAGTTTATATAAATTAGTTTATGTTGAACATTTATTTAAACAAATTATCAAAACCAATATTTTCAGTACATCTCATTGTTTGTTGTCATTTATTATTATTGCTGTTTTATGTATGTACAGTGCCAGCTTGCATTGACAACTTGCATTGCCAGCTTTCATGAAAAACATAAATTATAATTAATTACAGCTATTTGTGGAAATTGTGAAGAACAATTCAAGTCTGTGATAGCTTGTATTTAAATGTGTTCTTTTTTGTCTCCTTTCACGTACTCATTACTATGTTGCCATTGGCTTTCATTTGTTTGATTTTATTTTTTCATTGTTTATTATTTCATGACATAAACTTGTCTACTTTCAGTAGACTACAATGGGTGTATTTCATTTCTTCTTCTCAAATTATTTGTTTGCTTTTCATTTTAATTAACTTGTAAAATTGGGTTGTGATGGGTCTGACATCATCATTATGTGGACACACAAAAATATGCCAGCAGAAAATTTGATGTACAGATATCACAGCCTTATTGCACAGGCCATTTTTTTTTAAAGACCAAATGAGAAATAATAAATGCCAAAGTTGCAGCAATGTTAACCCATTTCAGCTGGAGCTTGGTCTTACTGTATGAGGCCATTTTGTTGATGGAAAGGAAGGAAAGTTAAAAGAATTAGTTCAGTGTTATTGAATAGACAAACACAAATAAGAGAAAGAGTTTGTACTGTTTTTTAGTGGATGTTATGTGCTTATGACAAATTTAAATTACTTTTTTTTGTTTATATTCTACATCCTTTCTCCAGAGTAGCATTAATCTGTGTTTGAGTCTCATTAACACATTTGCTACTCAGGGGTTTATAACACGCTATGACCATGCCATTTTTAAAAGTTTGCTCAGAAAGACAGAAAAGAGGTTAAATATGATTACAAAGTTTTAGTGAAATAAGAGGAGACATAAGAAAATTAGAAGCCACAAAATGCTGCTTCTGGGTTTCACATGGCAGTTACTTGAGCCATGACTTGTGGTACAGAGTGTGTGGTTAAGTTCTAGAAAAAATCACCATACATTAGATGATGTGTTAATAAGAGTAAGTATTGCAACTTTCTCATTAGAACATTCTTTATTGTTTAGTTCTGCCATTAGAACATTTGTTATTGTTTATTACTGTCATTAGAACATTTTTTATCATTTAGACCTATAATTAGAACATTCTTTTCTGAAAACTTAATTCTTCAGATAAACATTCTTTATTCATTTATCTTGTTATTAATGTAGTCTTAATTGTTTAGTCCTATTATTACAACATTCATTATTGTAGGTTCCTGTCGTTGGAAGTTTTTGAGTTGTTTATCTTGTCAACCGAACTTTCTCTATTGTTTAGTCTTGTCAATCAAACTTTCTCTATTGTTTAGTCTTGTCAATAGAACTTTCTCTATTGTTTAGTCTTGTCAATAGAACTTTCTCTATTGTTTAGTCTTGTCAATAGAACTTCCTCTATTGTTTAGTCATGTCAATAGAACTTCCTCTATTGTTTAGTCTTGTCAATAGAACTTTCTCTATTGTTTAGTCTTGTCAATAGAACTTTCACTATTGTATAGTCTTGTCAATAGAACTTTCATTATTGTTTAGTCTTGTCAATAGAACTTTCTCTACTGTTTAGTCTTGTCAATAGAACTTTCTCTATTGTTTAGTCTTCTCAATAGAACTTTCTCTATTGTTTAGCCTTGTCAATAGAACTTTCTCTATTGTTTAATCTTGTCAATAGAACTTTCTCTACTGTTTAGTCTTGTCAATAGAACTTTCTCTATTGTTTAATCTTGTCAATAGAACTTTCTCTATTGTATAGTCTTGTTAATAGAACTTTCTCTATTGTTTAGTCTTGTCAATAGAACTTTCTCTATTGTATAGTCTTGTCAATAGAACTTTCTCTACTGTTTAGTCTTATCAACAGAACTTTCTCTATTGTTTAGTCTTGTCAGTAGAACTTTCTCTATTGTTTAGTCTTGTTTTTTCTTTATTGTTTAGTCTTGTTTTTTTTTATTGTTTAGTCTTGTTTTTTTTTTATTGTTTAGTCTTGTTTTTTTTCCTTTATTGTCTTGTTTTTTTTATTGTTTAGTCTTTTTTTTTATTGTTTAGTCTTGTTTTGTTATTGTTTAGTCTTGTTTTTTTCTTTATTGTTTAGTCTTGTTTTTTCTTTATTATTTGGTCTTGTTTTTTTCTTTATTATTTAGTCTTGTTTTTTTATTGTTTAGTCTTGTTTTTTTTGTTTTTTCTTGTTTTTTCTTTATTGTTTAGTCTTGTTTTTTTCTTTATTGTTTAGTCTTGTTTTTTTATTGTTTATACCTGTTTTTTTTATTGTTTAGTCTTGTTTTTTTCTTTATTGTTTAGTCTTGTTTTTTTCTTTATTATTTCTATTCTATTCTATTCTATTGACCTTTCGAGCTGTAGCCGATCCATAGGGCACAGACCCATATACTCTTTCTCTTATCTAAATTTTTATTCTAGCAGTTTTCAATCCTTCTAAAGATATTTTATCAAATCTCTCTAATTGTCTCTGTTCTGTGCAAGCAACTCTATCTTATTGAGGGAGCCGATTCCTGCTGCTCTTGCCTCTCTCATCAATGTTCTTCTCAGTGTTTCTCTGGGTCGGCCTCTTTTCATCTTACCTGTTGTTTCCCACATGAGGGCTTGCTTTGTTAATCGGTTATTATCTCTCCTCATCACATGTCCAACATATGACCATCGTCTTTTCTTGATTACTGAAGATATTTGTTTATTATTGTATTTATTGTTTAGTGCTGTCAATAGAACTCTCTTTATTGTTTAGTCTTGTTTTTTTCTTTATTGTTTAGTTTTGCCATTAGAACATCCTCAATTGTTTAGTCTCGTTATTAAAATATCATTGTTTGTTTAACCAGCCACATCTTGAATATGTTTAAAGTAAACAATTGTTAGCCTGGGTTTATTTTGTTTGAGACTATGTAGTTTGATCTCGTTACAGCCACAGTGAGACACATCAGTAGTTCCTACTGTCTTGGAGCAACATCTTTCCACTGGTGCACATGTTTGCTATGGGTGTTTAATAAATGGTATCTTTCTCAATTATTGTTGATAAATTACTTCTTTCTCAGTTGTATCATATTTCAATAATACTGTGTTGTTGTTATGGACCAGCGGCCTGAGCGGTGATGCCCTCTGGCCCAAAAAAACTATAAACATAAGTTTTATAAATAAACTGTTTGGCATCAAAATGATGATGATGATCATTTTTATTTTTATTTTAACAACAAAAAAGTCAACGATTGGCTGTTAAACCTTTTAAGCATATACTTAGAGCTAGTTTCTTTTAGCGGCAAAATAATATCAAAAAGACAAATGTGACAATTGTAGTGTGTTGTCAATTTTTAAAAGTTGAAAGTCACTGCCTTAGAGTGATGGCACATCGGGGTATGTTCCATTGGACCTAGCTGGCAATATACTAACTTTTCTGGTGACCTGGATGTTTCTATGCAAGTCAAATGTGGAAAGTGGAGTCTGACTTAAAAGCCTTTATGATGCATGTTATCTTCTGAAATGCTGCTGAGTCCAATTTTAATCATGAGGTGCACAGGGGGGTGTGCAGCACTGTTGTTTATTTGTTTTTAATTTGGTGATAATTATTCATACACACACACATACACACACAAACCTGTGTACCCCTGTGCTTGGACTTGTCCATTGTTAATCTGTCATAATTTTATTCTGTAAAAATAACAGACAATATGGGTGTATAATGTTATGTAAAACTGATACTGGGATTAAAGTAAAATCAAAATTTTAATGTACACATAAATGTATATATGTATGAATGTTACTATGTATGTATGTCCTAAGGTGGCTGGGCCATGTAAGAAGAATGGCAAACAATCGTATTCCCAAACAAATATTGTATGGTGAACTTAGGGACAGAAAGAGACCAGAGGACAGACCAGTGCTGAGATATAAGGATGTGTGCAGGGCTTCCTTGGGGGAATCCTCTATCAGTGAAACTGGGAGGATCTAGCTGCAGATTGGGTGACATGGAGAGCAAAAATTTAAAAAAATGGCACAGCAACATTTGAGGCAGCGTTTATATCAAATTCAGAAGACAAAAGGCACAGAAGGAAGGAGATGAGGCCAGGTGCCACGAATAGATCTTGTTCGTTCTGAGATCAAATCTGTCTATCCAATATTGGCAGATTCAGCCATGAGAGAAGCTGTTCAGCAAAATCAACACCCAGCATAAGACACTAATATTTTACCAAACTACTGACTTATTATGATTGCTCGAACCGTCTGTCAAGACGCCAATGGTCATATGTATATATGTATGTATGTTAGCTGACATATAATATACGACTCTGTCCATTAACTTTACTTTATCACAGTTTCTGTTTTATACTAGCAACCTATCAAGGGCGTAGTTAGGGGTGGAGAAAAGAGTGGAGTTTATTTTTGTTCAGAAGTAGGGGATGGTTCTAGGAGTTCTCTTGTGCTCCCTTCAGAATTTATTTGTTAAGAGCTGTAAGTCGTTTCCTAGTTTAACTACCATAAATTAAAGTAATCTCCCCTTAGTTGGTGTCACAACAAAATTACAGTGGTTCTCAAATGCTAAAAATGATCTCTGTTCATCAATGTCCACCACTAGCGCATTTTATTTTATTTTATTTTATTTTATTTTGGGTTAGGAAGCAGGACTTTACCCTCACATTGTTTCTCTTTTCTCTACAATTAGGGGTCTTCTAATAGCAGATAAGAGAACCACTGAATAAAGTGCAATGCTATTCAGGGGACTTTACTTTTTTTTGACTCAAATCTAACTTAAATAATTTATATTGTTAAACTAGGCCTTTACCGAGTTGTCATGTAATATTATAGCTCTCTCTCTCTCTCTCTATATATATATATATATAAGAGAGAGAGAGATTGATAAGAAATGCCATATATAAATATTAAACTATCAAAACAGCCAACATCCTCTATCTATGAAAAGGAACTATAGAAGAACTGAAGCCTTGAAATAGTTAGGAAGCTTCTGAGTTATTTTAATGTTCAGAACAAATGACAGGAGAGTGACAGTCAATGCCAGTGGTTATTATTGGCCAAATTTCCATTTGAATTTTCTGAAGGGATGACAGGAGAGTGACTGTCAGTGCATGGATCAATGACTCGCAAGACAATGGTTCACTCCGTGTCATTGTCAGGGAGTGAACCAAGTGACTGTCAAGAAATAAACCAAGTGACTATCAGGGAGTGAACCAAGTGACTATCAGGGAATAAACCAAGTGACTATCAGGGAATAAACTATGTGACTGTCAGATAAAAAAATCAAGTGACTGTTATGAAATAAACCAAGTGAATTTCAGGAAATAAACCATGTGACTATCAGGGAAAGAACCAAGTGACTGTTGGGAAATAAATAAACCAAGTGACATTCAGGGAATAAACCATGTGACTGTCAGATAGTAAGTTAGACAATAAACCAAGTGACTGTCAGGAAATAAACCAAGTGACTATCAAGGAGTGAACCAAGTGACTATATGGGAATAAACCATGTGACTGTCAGGAAATAAACCAAGTGACTGTCAAATAGTAAACCAAGTGACTTTCAGGAAGAAAACCAAGTGACTTTCAGGAAGAAAACCAAGTGACTGTCAGGAAATAAACCAAGTGATTATCAAGGAGTGAACCTAGTGACTATATGGGAATAAACCATGTGACTATCAGGGAATAAACCATGTGACTGTCAAATAGTAAACCAAGTGACTATCAGGAAGTAAACCAAGTGACTGTCAGGGAATAAACCAAGTGACTATCAAGGAGTGAACCAAGTGACTGTTAGGGAATAAATAAACCAAGTGACTATCGGGAAACAGGCAATAAATAAACCAAGTGACTGTCGGGAAATAAATAAACCAAGTGACTGTCAGGGAATAAATAAACCAAGTGACTGTCAGGGAATAAATAAACCAAGTGACTGTCAGGGAATAAATAAACCAAGTGACTGTCAGGGAATAAATAAACCAAGTGACTGTCAGGGAATAAATAAACCAAGTGACTGTCAGGGAATAAATAAACCAAGTGACTGTCAGGGAATAAATAAACCAAGTGACTGTCAGGAAATAAATAAACCAAGTGACTGTCAGGGAATAAATAAACCAAGTGACTGTCAGGGAATAAATAAACCAAGTGACTGTCAGGGAATAAATAAACCAAGTGACTGTCAGGAAATAAATAAATCAAGTGACTGTCGGGGAATAAATAAACCAAGTGACTGTCAGGGAATAAATAAACCAAGTGACTGTCAGGGAATAAATAAACCAAGTGACTGTCAGGAAATAAATAAATCAAGTGACTGTCGGGGAATAAATAAACCAAGTGACTGTCGGGGAATAAATAAACCAAGTGACTGTCAGGGAATAAATAAACCAAGTGACTGTCAGGAAATAAATAAACCAAGTGAGTGACAGTCAGGGAGTGGACCAATGATTATTGTGAGTCTGTACTTTCACCTACAAGCAAGTAAATTCATTCTTGCTGATGGGTAGTTAAGTTAGCAGCAGCCAGTTGAACTTTGCCCCCAAGCCCACCATCAAAGACGAAGCCCTGCCTACGCCTTTGACACCTATTACTTGTATTATTTACATTTACTGTGTACAAGTTATTTATAAATAATTTAATTTTTTTGCTGACCAGTTTTGTTTGACATGGTCCGCCTGTTACATGTACACATCATGTTGTATATATTTTTGTTATGTGTACAAATACATCTTGTACAGTAATTTTTTTTTTTACCTTTTCAACACAAGATTTGTTACAGAATAAATATTCGCAATGTGAATTCCTTATTTTTAGGAATATTACTTTGTGTCTGTGTCCTTTATTTCAAGTTTTTTTTAAATTGAAATTGTTGTGAGAAACATGTTTCTTTATTTGTTTATAAATCTGTTTGTGAATAATTTTGTTTCCCTTCTATTACTCTTGTTTACAAAGATTCAGTGTTGTTTTTAATTGTGTTCACTTCATGCTGTTGTTTATTTTTATTTGTTGTTCATTTTTTTTTCTTTGTACTTCTTGACTTGATGATGATACAGATAAAAATTATTTGAAACATTAACAATGAGCATCTTTTTGTTTTTGGGTTTTCCTTTTTCAACTGTAAGAACTTTCCAAGAGTTCAGGTATTGAGAATGTAGACTGAATTGTTTTGAAAGTGCCATCTCTTTTTGTTGTATTATTCTGTGTTCTCAGGACAACTGCTTCTTATTCATCATCTGTCCTTAATGCTTTATATTTTTCTTGTTACTTTGGCCTTTTTTGCAGAAAGTGTAGGTTGTTAAGTGGGCGTGTAGATGCATTCGGTTGTGGATTACAGCAAGATGTAGTATTTGTGTCTTGTGGCCGAGTACATCCAAGTTCAATGCAAAATGTTTTGAGTATCAGATATATTGTTATGGATTCAGAAGCCTGTGAGCTGATGCCCATCTGCGCCATGCCATTTAGTGATATCTGCAGGTATTTATGAGTTCACTTGTTGTTCCATACAAAATGTTCCATTTATCAGGTCTTTGAAGAAGTAGAGTCACTCCGATGTCAGTGAGCTTTGGATATTAAAAAAATGTAATGTTCTACTTTTTCATGTGGGTGTTCACAGAGCTGACATTTTGGAGTTTGGTTTTGATGGTTTACTTTTCATCATCAATTCTTCATTGCAGTCAGTTTCTGTTTCCTTCACTAGCAGATGGAGCAGTGTCTAGCTTCAGTCGTTAACTCAGTCGCTGACCATCATCATCTCATTCACAGTATTTGTCTTGTGGCTGTAAGAGTTTTTTTTTTTTCAATTCTGAAGTTGTGCATACATCTTTAGATGTCAGTCTTAAGTTCAAAAAGAAAGTATTGATCAGTTCAAGGCTGGTGACATCTCCACACAGCTTGTCCATGTGTTATATGATGACCAAAAGAGCTTTCTTTGTTCATATCTTGGGTAGTACTCCTGTAGCAGAAGTTTGGCTGTTATTTTACCTGTGCCACAGTTACATTCATCAGATGTTCCTGTACTTAGAATGTTTAAATTATGGCTTCAATCTGTTATGGCCTGTATGGAATCTAAAACTTATTACTTATTCCATCTTAATGGTAGTAGGCATCATTTTTCTTGGTAGAGCTTTATAATTTTATATGGAAGATTTCCTGAAATTTGCCAATGGCCTTTCACTGAACAATGACTGGTGATGTGACAGTAGCTTGGTTTGAGTAAGATTTAATAGCTGAGTGGATAATTATGAATGTGTATAACTAGCTAGCTACAGAGACCAATCAGCATACATACTTTGCACCATTTATTGATAATAACAGAGCACCTATTTGTGCTGCTGTTATTTTTGTTTCTTTTAATTAAAGTAGGTATCAGGAGTAGGTATTATCTTGGATGCAGAAAGAGCAAGAACAGTGAAAGACTTTTGGGCAACATCTGAGTCCTTTTAGTGAAATTGAATGGAAAGCCAATAGGTATTAATCTCATACAAGTTTATGCACCAACAGCTCCAGAGGAAACAGTAGACAAATATTACAACAAGCTTAATATGACACTTTGTCAATGCAAACCACTTGAAAACACCATAGTTCTAGGGGATCTCAACTCAAAAGTAGGAAAGGAAAGAGTTGAAAAAGTTTTTAGTTACTATGGCTTAGGAGAGAGAAATGAAAGAGGTGATAAACTTATTGACTGGGCAAGAATGCACAACATGATGATAGGAAACACCTGGTTTGTTGTTGTTGTTGTTGCATTCGCCAGCTTTCAACTCTGACGAAGTCCCTAGAGACTAGGAACTGAATATTGCGTGTTAATCCATTTTTCCCTGGCAGCCATGTGCACCGGGGTCCCTCGGCGCACAGGCAGATAACTCCAACTTCGGAGGTACTCATGTTTTTTCCGTCGATGAGTAACTGACGTTTCAAGCTGGGCCTCGCTGCTGAGACCAGGGGTGGTTGTCGCAGAGAAAAATCATAAATAAAAATTCTAACCGACACCTGGTTTAAGCAACATCCAAGGTATCTGTGGACATTGAAAAGCCCAACAAATAATGCACATAATCAAATCACCTACATAATAATAAACTATAGATTTAGAAACAGTCTGGTAAGTGTGAAAACTAAACCTGGAGCAGATTGCAATACTGATCGTGTACCAGTTGTGGGAAAACTTAGAGTAAAATTAAAAACAGTTAAAAAGAGCTTCAGTTAATATCAAGTTAAATTTAGATTTACTCAAATCAGACAAGAGGTTACAAGACAAATATAGCATCACAATTCAGAACCGGTACAATGCAATAGAGAAGATACAAAGCATTGATGAACAGTGGGTAATGCTAAAAGAATTAATGCAGCAAACATCAAAAACATTCATACAACCAGTTAGGACAATTTCAAGAAAGAAATGGATGACAGATGACAATTTGTAGCTAAAGGATACAAGAAGAAATTGAGATAACAAAGATGAGTATAAGAACTTAAATAAAAAAATTGTAGTAAAATGCAATGAAGTAAAAAAAAAAAAAAGCACAGCTAAAACAGAGATCATCATCATCATCGAGTGCCTTCTTCGCAACGAAGGTTGGCTACCATGGATCGCCATTCTACTCTGTTTCTTGCTTTGAATGTGCAGGCTGTCATAGATTGACTTGTCCATCTTTTGATGTTACTCGTCCATGTTAGTCTTGGTCTGCCTCTGCCTCTTTTACCTTTATTTTCCCTTCCAATTTTACTTTTAGTAGGCTTAATTTAATTTGTCTTGTCTTAATTGTATTTAGTAGTTCTCTTTTTATTTTCAGTTGTTTTAAAACTTCGTTTGTTTTCTTTTCTTTCCATCCAATTCTACCTATTCTTCTATAAATCCACATTTCAAAGGCTTCAATTTTATGTTCTGTTTTCTTGTTGAATGTCCATGTTTCTGTACCATACAGGAATACTGAGAAGATGTAACATTTTGCCATTCTTAGTTTCACCCCTGCTGATATTTGTTTTGTTGTTAGTATATTTTTCATGGCATTAAAATTACTTTTTGCCATACCTATTCTTTTGTTTATTTCAATTTTACATATTCCATCATTGGTTATAGTATTTCCCAGGTAGTTGTAGCTCTGGACTGTCAGAGATGCAAAGAGAAAATGAAATTGAAATGCAACAAAAAAGATATGCTAAAGCTATCTACAAACAAACTGAAGAATTAACAGAAAGAAAAACACAATCAACAACTGGATATTTAAGATCAAAGGAGGGAGAAATGTTGATTAAACAAGAAAGCATAAGGGAACTATGGACAGAATACATTAAAGATCTTTATAATGATGGACAAACAGAATTAAATATTAAGGATAATGGGAAGGACTAGAAATACTCAAAGAAGAAGTGGAAGATGCCTAAAGCAGGAAAAGCTCCTGGGCCAGATAAGATAACTAAAGAAGAGATTAAAACCACGTGATTCTGAGATCTTCTCTCAGCACTACATCCTCACACAATTCTGAAAGGGACCCCAGTATCCTCATTCTTACAGCCTCATTTCTCTGGACAGTCTGCTCAATGAAGCGGGCAAGCAGGACCTTCCCTTTGCTCTCATCAGATTTGTGCCATAGCTGGCCTGTGCTCTGAAAGTCTGGTATGCCTCTGTGTCGTGTTGTGCCATTAATGCTCTGATAAAGGCGCCAGAATGTGGCTAGGTGTTTTTCTGAGCACACTTTTTTTTATAGAAATCATCCCACTTGGCATCCTTAGCCTGCATAGCGCATAGTTTAAAGTGCATCATTTTTTGGTCGACCTCTTCTTTCAAACGCTTCAAGAGCTCATGATGTGTTCGTTCATTCCTTCTGGCTTTCTGCCATGTCTTGACCGTTAGTCTCTTGTTCCGCTATGTTTCCTCAGCTTCTGCGTTCCACCAGGGCGGCTGAGTCCATCTCTCCCTCCTCCTGCGAGGGGCGCCCAGTTTCCTAGGTCTGATTTTGCTAATGACGTCCTGGTCTGTGTTCTCATAGTGGAATGTGTGAAGCTTCCTTTTCTGGCTTCTATTTCTGCCTTTCTCAATTAGGAAGACAAGTGGAGAGTGATCACTTCCGTGGAATCCCAATACACCCCACATGCAAGCCGGTGTGAAGGCAGAAAACACCAGTGCCAAGTTTATGACACTATCAGAGTCCCCTGTTCGAGTGATCATTCTGGTTGCCCTTCCATCATTCACACTATATCGACCAACACTAGCACGTTCTCTAGGTCTTCTCCCTGCTTGTTGATTATGACGTTACCCCAATGGTCTCCTCTAGCATTAAAATCTCCACAGAAAATGACGTTCTCCTGCTAGAATGCAAAGAGATTCTGCCATTGTTGTGTGTCCACCTTCCCATTACAGGCGTACACATTTACAACCACGAAAGGAACTGGGGTCTGCACCCTAATCGCATGTACCTGCAATTCTGCATTGTCCCATGCAGACATATCAGTCTCAGCTGCTACCATGTTGTTTCGCACAAGGATGGCCTGTCCAATGTGTCTCCTATTGTAGAAACAATGAAATCCAGGGGCACTAACTGTTCTATCATCAATACTAACATCATCAGTAGGGACCCTAATCATAATGGAATAACACTGGCAGATTTGGAGAGAAAAAAACACAGTTAAGTAAAAGGTTAGGGAACAGGCAAATAATTGCAATGCAGCGGTAAAGCTGGTAGCAAGGAGCCAGTGATGGGGAGTGTTAGACACTCCAAGGTATGGTGACAGCTTTACAAATAGGGAACACAATACAATACTGACGTTTCGGCTAGTAGCCTTCTTCAGAAAACAAGGACAGCAACCACAAACAATGAAGCACAATTATCTATATCTACATGTTAGATGATTAGGAGAATGGAGAGGTGGACAGAAAAGAATAGAAGAAAGTAGGATTATGCAATAAGAAAGGAGGCTACATGAGGGGAGGTAGGATGAGAATCAAGATGTGTAGAAAAGAGAGATAGGGAAATTGAGGAAGAGATAGAAAATCAGAAGTAAAACGAAGGTAATATATAAAACGTATAAGAAAAGTCAACTTAGCTGGCGAAACTTGACTGTCCGTCGTAGAGCAATCGAGAAAATGAGCGGTGGACACGAGGCCTACAACAGATACGGGTGGAGGGGAGGAGAGGGGAGGGGGGGGAGAACAAAGCCAGACAAGTAATGAAAACAATGGTGGAAATAGATATAAAGGAGTCTAAACAGTGGTCAGGGAAAGAAAAGTGTCAGTAGCCAGACACAAGGCAGATGCCGGAGAAGATAATAGGCCCCATAAAAGTTAATGGGGCCTAACACAGAGGGGAACAATCTCAACAAAGGAATCGTAGAAGCAAGAGACAAAGGTGAGAACGGGGAAAGAGCAACACAGTTAGTCATAGGTGGGCTAAAAAAGGACAGGGTGGAGAGAAAGGAAATAAACATCAAGGAAAGAAAAGAGCAGGAGAGGAAGGAGATAACAAAAGGGGAAAAGAATTATGAGAGGAAGGAGGAGGCAGGAAATAATAGCTGGAGAAAGAAATGGAGAGGAAGGAGGAGGGAGGAAAGAAAAACTGGGGAAAGAAATAGAGAGGAAGGAGGAGTGAGGAAAAAATAAACGGGGAAAGAAAGCAGGAGGGAGTAAATAGTAACCGGGGAAAGAAATGGAGAGGGGGGAAATAATAACCTGGGAAAAGAGATGGAGAGGAAGGAGGAGGGAGGAAATAATAACCAAGAAAAAGACATGGAGAGGAAGTAGGAGGGAGGAAATAATAGCCGGGAAAAAGGCAAGGAGAGGAAGGAGGAGGGAGGAAATAATAGCCGGGAAAAAGACATGGAGAGGAAGGAGGAGGGAGGAAATAATAACCAAGAAGAAGACATGGAGAGGAAGGAGGAGCGAGGAAATAATAACCAGGAAAAAGGCATGGAGAGGAAGGAGGAGCGAGGAAATAATAACCAGGAAAAAGACATGGAGAGGAAGGAGGAGCGAGGAAATAATAACCAGGAAAAAGACATGGAGAGGAAGGAGGAGCGAGGAAATAATAACCAGGAAAAAGACATGGAGAGGAAGGAGGAGGTAGGAAATAATAACCAGGAAAAAGACATGGAGAGGAAAGAGGAGGTAGGAAATAATAACCAGGAAAAAGACATGGAGAGGAAGGAGGAGGTAGGAAATAATAACCAGGAAAAAGACATGGAGAGGAAGGAGGAGCGAGGAAATAATAACCAGGAAAAAGACATGGAGAGGAAGGAGGAGGGAGGAAATAATAACCAGGAAAAAGACATGGAGAGGAAAGAGAAGCGAGGAAATAATAACCAGGAAAAAGACATGGAGAGGAAGGAGGAGGTAGGAAATAATAATCAGGAAAAAGACATGGAGAGGAAGGAGGAGCGAGGAAATAATAACCAGGAAAAAGACATGGAGAGGAAGGAGGAGCGAGGAAATAATAACCAGGAAAAAGACATGGAGAGGAAGGAGGAGCGAGGAAATAATAACCAGGAAAAAGACATGGAGAGGAAAGAGAAGCGAGGAGATAATAACCAGGAAAAAGACATGGAGAGGAAAGAGAAGCGAGGAAATAATAACCAGGAAAAAGACATGGAGAGGAAAGAGAAGCGAGGAAATAATAACCAGGAAAAAGACATGGAGAGGAAAGAGAAGCGAGGAAATAATAACCAGGAAAAAGACATGGAGAGGAAGGAGGAGCGAGGAAATAATAATCAGGAAAAAGACATGGAGAGGAAGGAGGAGGTAGGAAATAATAACCAGGAAAAAGACATGGAGAGGAAGGAGGAGCGAGGAAATAATAACCAGGAAAAAGACATGGAGAGGAAGGAGGAGCGAGGAAATAATAACCAGGAAAAAGACATGGAGAGGAAGGAGGAGGTAGGAAATAATAACCAGGAAAAAGACATGGAGAGGAAGGAGGAGCGAGGAAATAATAACCAGGAAAAAGACATGGAGAGGAAGGAGGAGGTAGGAAATAATAACCAGGAAAAAGACATGGAGAGGAAGGAGGAGCGAGGAAATAATAACCAGGAAAAAGACATGGAGAGGAAAGAGAAGCGAGGAAATAATAACCAGGAAAAAGACATGGAGAGGAAAGAGAAGCGAGGAAATAATAACCAGGAAAAAGACATGGAGAGGAAAGAGAAGCGAGGAAATAATAACCAGGAAAAAGACATGGAGATGAAAGAGAAGCGAGGAGATAATAACCAGGAAAAAGACATGGAGAGGAAGGGGGAGGGAGGAAATAAAAGCTAGGGAAAGAAATGGAGAGGAGGGAGGAAATAATAACCAGGAAAAAGACACGGAGAGGAAGGGGGAGGGAGGAAATAAAAGCTAGGGAAAGAAATGGAGAGGAGGGAGGAAATAATAACCAGGAAAAAGACCCGGAGAGGAAGACTAAGAAAGGTAATAGTAAAGTGACAAGAGGAGAGGTGGTATGTCCAGAGTGAATAGATAGAGGGGGAGAAGTGGAGTAATAGAGGGAACGTGGGCAGGAAGTAATGACCTGAGAGGTAGAGAAGTAGGGAACCAGAAAGATTAGGTGAATAAAAAGAGGCGGAGTAGGAGGACGAGAGAAAGGAAGAGAGAAAAGGGGCAGGGGGTAGACTGCAAGAAGAAGAAGGGGGGGGGGAATAGGAAGGGAGCAGACTAACATAGAGGTGGGATGCGAAGAAGAGTAAGAGGGAGGGAGAAGGGATCAGAGGAAGTGGGGTCCTCAGAGGGATAGGGATACATTCATTCCCCGGGGGTGAGGCAACCCCACCGAGTGATCAACCGGTTCTCAAGGGTGAGACGACTGTGGTGATCAGAAGAGCAAGATATAAGGCCAGTGACCAGGACATCCGCCTTCCCCCGATGGCCCCTCGAGTTAAAGTGGGCTGCTACAGGAGTGCCCGCTTCTCGGGTAATGTCATGTAAATGTTCACGGCACCTATCGCCGATCCTGCGACCAGACTGACCGATATAGGTTAACTTGCATCGCTTACAGATGATGGCATAAATGATGTTACGCGAAATGCAAGTAAATCCCTCTCTGATCTCGAAAGGACCATTAGGAAAGAGGACGGTATCAGTCTGGAGAACGTGATCACAAGTTTTGCATACCCTGCGATTGCAGCGGATAGTACCTCGATGGCTGAGGTGGGCAACAGGAAGACGGCCCCTAACGAGAAAGTCACGGAGGTTCCGGTCACGCCTAAAGGCCACCAGTGGTGGGTCGGAGAAGAGCAGACGAGTAGTAGGGTCAGAACGAAGAATAGGTAGGTAGCGGTGGATGGTCCTAATCACAGCGTAGTGATGAGGGTGATAGGTAAGAGCGAGTACTACTCTATCCAAGGGGGGATGAGTAGAGGGGGTAAGAGCCGACAGGCGAGGAGTGTGGAGAACACGACGCAGGGCAGGGAGGAGAGCTGCTTCTGGATAGAGACGTCGGCGGAAGAAATCAAGCAAAAGGTGGGCGTTATGAAGGAAATCTTCATCGTCTTGGCAAAGACGACGAAGTCTGAGAAGCTGAGAATAAGGAAGAGAGTTCTTGCAGGATGTAGGATGAGAGGAGTCGTAGCGGAGGAAACTATGGGAGTCAGTGGCCTTATAGAAGACCGAGGTGAGAAGATGGGAGGTGCCCAAGGAGACTGAGATATCAAGGAAAGATACGGAGGAGGTAGAGATAAGGTAGGTAATGTGGATGGAGGAGTGGAAATGTCCGACATAATCAATGAAACGAGAGATCTCATCCTCAGGGAGGTCAGTCAGACCAATACAATCATCAATGTACCTACGATACATAAGGGGAAGAGGGCCCTGGTAGGTTTGGATGATTTGGTGCTCAAGATAACCCATGAAGAGGCATGCATAGCTAGGGCCCATTTTAGTGCCCATAGCCACACCGCTGATCTGGGTAAAGAAATTGCCATTGAACTCAAAAGAGTTGAGGTTCAAGGCTAATTCCGCTAGACGTAGGATGACGCCAGTGGCAGTAGAGGGTTGGACCCTACGGTCCAGGAAGAATTGAAGAGCTCGAAGGCCGTCGGAGTGGGGAATAGAAGTATAAAGGGAGCAGACATCCATCACGAAGAGGCGGTATTGGCGATCAGGAAGGAGGGTGATAGAGGCGAAGATGTTGAGGGCGTCGTTAGTGTCCTTGACATACGAAGGGAGGCCCATAACTATGGGTTGAAAGACACTATCAAGGAAATCAGAAATGAGAACTGTGGGACATGAGATAGAAGGGACAATAGGTCGTCCAGGAGAGTCAGGTTTATGAATTTTAGGCAGCATATAGAAAGAGGGTCTGCCCAAGCAGTAGTCAGGAAGGATCATACGGGAGGCGCTAGAGGGAAGTAGCCCATCCTCAATGAACCGAAGGATCGTGCGACGCACCATGGCGTTATTAGAAACAGTCGTGTCATCGGGGGTAGGGAGGTAGAAGGTGGGGTCGGATAATTGTTTGTCCCCTTCCAGGATATAGAGGTCTTTCCTCCAAACCACCACCGCGCCTCCCTTGTCCGCCGGCTTGATGACAATATCATCACGTCGGCGAAGATCCTGCAAGGCCTTGTACTCATCCCTACTAAGATTGGAGTGTCGAAGTCTCTGGGGACGAAGTGCCTTAATATCCCGGAGGGTACAGTTAATGAACTGGTCCAAAGCCTGTGAGTCGCCCGGGGAGGGAGTCCAGTCAGATTTGCGGGAGGAGAAGCGGGCAAATTCGTCTGTAGGAGGAGGTTGAGAGGAAGAGTTCGGACGAAGAAAGTGAAAGAGTTTGAGTCGTAGTCGTCTGTGGTACTCATGTATGTCCCGTAAGAGAGAAAATGAGTCGCTCGAGGGGCGGACAGGGACAAACTTAAGACCCTTGCTGAGAAGAGAGCGCTCGTGGTCAGAAAGAGGCAGATCGGGGGGAATACAGACGACAAGGGAGCTAGAGTCAGAGGCATAGGGGAGAGGAGGAGGTGATGGTGGAGGGGGAGGACTGAGGTTAGAGAGTTTACGTTTATGCTGGGAGGACAAAAAGTCATACATAGATCGGTTGTAGTGGTGGATAGTGTGGCGGATGAAGCGAAGAGTGCCGGGAAATATAGAGGTGAGGAGATGGAGTTGAGATAGGAGGTGTAGTTGGCGGGTGTGGAGGTGGGCAATAAGGCGAGAGTGGCTGGAAGCGACAAGACGAACACGTTTCAGGCCATGCTGGAGTTCGAGATGCTGCAATTGGCGGCGAAGATAGTTAGAGAGGTGGGGTTGGCCGACTTGAGGTGAGAAGTGAGATCGGAACCCACACGGGAGAATTTTACGATGGAGGCAGTTGTTCAAGAAATTAAGATGACAGGTAAATCTAGTTTTCTTGAAAGTAGTGAAGGCAAAGTCCTTGGAGATGTTAGAGAGTTCAGGGGGTAGAGTGGAGAATGAGGCGATGATAGAGCGACGGATAGAATGAGATAGATGTTTGAGGGAGGGCATAGTGAGGAGAAGGGAGGAGATCGAGAAGAGAAATGGAGGATGAGCTTACTCGGTAGATAGAAGGAGGACAAGCGAAGGTATATACAAGCCAAGGAGAGAGAGAGAGAGAGAGAGAGAGAGAGGGAAGGTGGGAAACAGGGAGAATGTGGAGGTAAGTGATAGAGGAGAGGGTGAGGAAGCACACTGATATGATGGCAGTGAGAGACTGACGAGAGATAGTATAGTCTAGGTAAGTGAAGGAGCAGAGAGCAGTAGAAATGGTTCTAACTAAAGTACACAGAGATGGATGACGTTAAACAAACATAAAGTAGCAGTGATATCGATAAAAGGTTAACTGCGTGACTTAAGGTGTATGGACAACTTTGTGTTAGTGCCCTTATTTGTCAACGACCAACAGAGCATTAATGCCTCCAGAACATACTTTGTATACCAGGGAGAGACAACTCAAAGCAAGCCCTCAACGGGGAATCAGTGGGAAAAGAAAATGGGCTGACCTAGAAAAACACTAGAAAAAAAAAACTTAGGCAAGAGGCAATAACAGCATGCATCAGCTTCCTTGCTGAGAATGAGAGGCTTGCTCAGGACAGGGATACGTGGCAAGACACAATGGGGGTCCAGTGCAAGGTCTAACACTTGATAACAAAGATCGTCAAATAGTCTAACATTACTGCCCTTTGTGTCGTCTTCAGATTGAAAGAACAATATATAGTGGTTAGTGAACTGGACTACAAAGGACATGAGGTCGGGTCCGATTCTGATTTACGGCTTCCGGGTTCACCCAGCCTTAAATGGGTACCGGATATTTTCTGGAAAAGTAAAGTGGCATAGACATAATACCGACCACATTACCCCAAAATGCACCGAAAGTCTATACAAATTATAGTCACTAACACCATATTCCCCATACTGTACTTGGCGTGATAGGGCACTTTACTATACTTTTTATGGATGATGTGGTCAGAAACACAGCAGGCCACCACTATCTCAGATATCCAATTTGAGAAGTTGGGTGAACGAAGATGTGCTTCTAGGACATGAACACACAACCATTTGGCCATCAAGGCTTCAACTAGAGGCACTGGTTGCTTAATATTTCAGGTTGTCGATACAAATGGTATACATACTGCGTCAGTTTAATGGAACTTGAAATGAACTATTTCTGTACGTTTCGTTGCACTGTGCGCCATGGCGGTTTTGGTCAGGTACGTTTCGCTGCATAATGATCTGTTCTCAACTTAGTGTGAACCGTCATCAAACCATATTCTTTTTACAAGTCTTGTATCATATTGGTATTGGTGAAATCTAATGCTCTATTAAATTATCTAAAAATTCATATATAATATGTTATATATATTAGAGAAACATAAATATGTAGATTGATTCTTAAAACCATGAGAAATGTTGTGTCTGAAATCTTTTGTGTTCATCAATAAAAAGCTTCCGTAGGGAAAGCGTTAAGTAGTGTTAGTCGGTGTGATCTCCTCACCACTCTCCCAAATCTAGACAACATCTCTCTTGACCTATCATGAAGATTCGCACCAGGGCTGCAAATTCATGAACAGCATCGACATCTCTATCACCTCGTCCTTCATTTTGAGTGTACGGCCAGGTTGGGGATATACAATCATCCATAAATTATGATGACGTGGCACACACAAGAGTGGATGCACCCTCAACACCTGATTTACTCTAAATAATGCAGTCAAGCACAAAACACTGATGGTGCAGTATCCCAAAAGTGGAACCTACAGTTGACCTGTTAAAACAATCTTAATTGGCCATTGAAAGGCTCTCATTGTCATGATGATATAACACACACAACAAATGGTGTGCCAACAATGCCTAATTAATTAAGTGGGAAAAAAATACGCGTGAGAGAAAGTTTGAGGCAAAAGCTCAACTGGTGCACCACAGGAACCATCAGTAGCCATACTCTTCATAATATGCTAAGGGGGAACTGAGTACCTATGGCTTTGCCTGGTCTGCAGTGATGTTGATAGTTAAACATCATCACCATCATCATCATAAAATAAAACATCTAAGGTCATCATCAAGTACCGGGCCTGCTGGTGTAGGTGATCATGTCTCTCCACAGCTTTCGATCTCGATAGTTATTTATCATTTCTGTTGTTGACCTTCTGCCAAGCCATTCTCTTACGCTGTCTGGTATTTTTTCTCTTTGCTTCCCTCTATCTCTTCGTCCCTCAATTTTCCCAGTTTTCACAATATATTCCAGTTGTTCCCTTCTCATTACGTGGCCAAAAAAAATGATGATCGTTTCCTCATAATTTTGGAAATTAGCTCGCTTGTTGCTTTGCCCTCATTCAGAACGTTTTCATTACTCTTCTTGACTGTCCATGGTATTCTCAACATTCTTCTGTAAAACCACATTTCTACAGACTCAAGTCATTTACATCTAAGGTATTCACAGCAAAAGAAAAGAAAAAAAAGCAGTATAACTTCCTTCAGTAATTCTTTAGTGTCAGTTTTTCTCCTTCCCAGCAAATCATTGATTCACGTACAGCAGGATTTGCTGGAGGAACCATTCATACAAATCAAGTCTGCCAAATACTAAATACAATGTAATGACAATGATGAAGCTGCATATATACCCGTTTATTGAATATAAAAAATGATTATGCGTCTAAAATTTAAAGCAAAAAAGTGAAATATAAAAAATAGTACACACCATGTCCTGTGTAAGACAGAGAAATTAATTACCACGGTGGCAAGGCGCTGTGCCACTGAGTATGGGTTTGATCCTGCTTTGGTCCATATTTTTTTCTGTTGTTTATTATTTGTCCATTTTTCCGAGTGCTGTAAACATACCTCTTCCTCTGAATTGATTCACTGATTGTCGCCTTGGAAGATTCCCTCTATAATAATATTCATTTATTATTATTTGTCTACATCAGTTTCTAATCATTTTTTACACAACACCCTGCACCAGTACATAGAAATATTTCAACCAATAGTGTATCTTTACAATGATACTTTGACCAACCCTCATATGTACACAAACATAAGTTAATGGAAATAGTAAACTGTAACACAGCTAAACAAACAAATTTCAAAACAATTATAAAATATATTAGCAACCAAAAAATATAATTTAAAAACCGTATCGGTTAGTAGTTAATTAAAATCTGTTTAATTGCAACAAGAAAATTGAAGAATATATACCACGTTTTATTAATCAGGAAAACGAAAAACGATACATACAAATGGACTTACAGAAAAAACAATGTAAAGTAGAAGACCTGAATCATTAAAATATCTTATGAAGCCAAGCACCAACAACTAGGCTGAGAGCAGTCAGCGACTCACAGCTGACTGTATGTATCAGGATCAGTGGAACAGACTAATCAGTCTGGCAAAATAAGTGGAGATCCAAGAGGAAAGCCATCCCAGTGCTCACAAATGTCATGCCCAAGACGGAAGAGCCAGACCTAAAGGAACAAATGTCATGCTCAAGACGGAAGAGCCAGACCTAAAGGAACAAATGTCATGCCCAAGACGTTTTGTGTCTGGTGTCACAAATTGAAATCACTTCCATAAAATATCAATTTTAAGAATGAGTGGAATGTACCAAACTCCTGACATCTGCACTAACAAATTCCACAACATTTCCAAGGTTATGATAAAAATGCCACTTTTATTTTAAAACAAGCAGCGATGTATATAATCGCTTCAGTTGTATAGCTGTGAACAATGGACATCAACCAGGAAAACAAGGAAACTGCAGGCATTTATTATCACCAGCTACAGAACTTCAAAATACCAGCAGTTACTACTACATGGCATTGGGCTGAAGGGTATCAGCTCAAAGGTCGCTGGATCCATAACAACAACATTAACACCAGCAGTTACTACTACATGGCATTGGGCTGAAGGGTATCAGCTCAAAGGTCGCTGGATCCATAACAACAACATTAACACCAGCAGTTATTACTACATGGCATTGGGTTGAAGGGTATCAGCTCAAAGGTCGCTGGATCCAAAACAACAACATTAATACCAGCAGTTGCTACTACATGGCATTGGGCTGAAGGGTATCAGCTCAAAGGTCGCTGGATCCAAAACAACAACATTAATACCAGCTTGAGGGGGATAGTTCAGGTCAAATGGGTCAGACAACTTTAGAAATTATGAACTATGGCAAAGAACAAATCAACCCACAGTTAAAGAAATGACAAATAAAAGATGGTAAGAAATGAATATGACACATGTTTTGATAACCAAGTACATGCATTATGCAGGTCATGTGAAACACACAGGAGAAGAGAAAGCAAAGAATTTCAAGAACACAGTGCCTTGGTTCAGAACTTTTAGATGTGTCCATTCTTTTAGTGCAGTGCACAAATGATCTAAGATCGTTATACCTCAGTAAAATAGTTCCTAGATGTTTTTTAAAGTACATCTTCTGTAAGCACTTACAAACATAATTTAATTACATTAATTTGACAATTTTATGTTGTTCTCTTAAATATTCTCTTTTATAGTATATGAAATAAAAGAGTAATAGTTCATAATGGCATTTTTAGAGGGTAGCTAATCTATAATTTTGACCATGCTCTCAATTAACCTGATCTAGATATCTAGTACTCCTTTACTATGTTATTGGGGAAAAAAAAATTAATGCTTTAAAAAAATAAATAAATACACAGCAGCAAGATACCATTTAAAATGTAAATGAATTGTGACCTACATAGTTGTTACAGCCTTTATTTTTTTTAATCTCATCATCGCATAGCTCTCTCATAATCACAGAACAATGAACGGTAAATTAAACTATTATTCGTTTTTTTCTTGTTAGAAAAGCAAACTATACAAGTAACAGGGAATTTTGATGTCATTTTTAACCGTATTTAATGGGAAATTCCCCTCCCCCACGAGTCACGTTAAAATCTGGGTCGTAAAGTAATAGCAGAGTTGTCCTCTAAAGCAGAAATACATTAATCTTTCTTATATATTGAAAACAATGCCCCATGAGAAACATATCAAGACAAATTTTGAGACAAATTACACCAAGGATAGATTAAAAGGACAGAAAATATTGTAGAGATCTTGTTAATGATCTATGCTCCAATGGAAAATAAAGATGACATGAACAAAAAAAACAGATTAATATATATAAAGTAAAAGTAAAGGTTTACTTCATGCCTTGGTAGATTCATGGGGAATATATGTTAGCAACCATATTTTTCCATGACTAACTGCACATTTTCTGGGTGATATCGCTGTTATCACGCCATGCTGTATTTACTTCCCAGAAAAATTCCCAGAGGCTGGGTGAATTTTAAAAATCCACCGCTTATGGGAATTGAACCCCCAACCTTTCGATCAGGAAGTGAGCACATGAACCACCTAGCCCCAGATATAATATATGCTTGTTGGTCTAAATTGAGAAGAGAAAAGTTGGTGTGCAAGTTTTAAACATTTTTATGGTGAGTGAATTCCTTTTCTCTGTGCCAGAAAAGGGTATACAGGCTTACAAAAGGGCATACAGACCTATAAAAGGACATCTATCTATTGACCTTTCGAGCCGTAACCGGCCCATAGGGCGTAGACCAAGATACACCTCCTATATGAATTTTTGTTCTAGCAGTTTTCTTTTAAAGATATTTTATCAAATCTCGCCATCTGTCTCTGTTCTGTGCAAGCAGTTCTATCTCATTGAGGGAGCCGATTCCTGCTGCTCTTGCCTCTCTCATCAATGTTTCTTCTCAGTGTCTCCCTGGGTCTTCCTCTTTTTCTTTTACCTGTTGTTTCCCATATGAGGGCTTGCTTTGCTATTCGGTTATTATCTCTTCTCATCACATGTCCAACGTATGACCATCGTCTTTTCTTTATTACTGAAGATATTAGTGGTTGATTGGCGATTTCTCTAATTTCCTCGTTTGTTTTGAATTCGTTCCATTCTATACCAAGTATTTTCCTTAGACATTTATTTTCGAATGCGTTCAATTTTGTTTCTAAATCTCTTGTTGTTTTCCAGCTTTCACACGCATACGTAAGGGTTGATAGTACATTTGATTTGAATAGCCTAAGTTTTGTGTTTGTGCTAATGAGTTTTGATTTCCACAACTTTTCAAGGCTTCTGAAAGACATTGCTGCTTTAGCCAGTCTGATTCTAATTTCTTTGCTCGTATCCCCTTCTCGATCAATGTGACTTCCAAGATAGATAAAGTGATCGATCTCTTCCACTGGTTTGTTTTCCATGTATATTTTGTCGTCTGTTGGAATTAAACTTTTCATGACTTTAGTCTTTTCATGATTGACCTCAAGCCCAATTTTGCTGGCTATTGATGATAGTTCATTTGTGTTTTCCTGCATCGTTTTTATCTGACTGCTGATGAGAACTATGTCATCAGCAAAGTCGAGGTCCTCCAAATGGTCTCCTTGTATCCATTCGATGCCTTTATTACCAGTGCAGCATTTCTTCATTATGAAGTCCATAACAATTCCAAATAACAAGGGCGATAAAATACATCCTTGTTTAACCCCAGTTTCTATTGGGAAACATTCGCTCAGTCCTTCCTCTGTTCGAACTGCACATGTGTAACCATCATACATGTCATTGATAATATTTATGATTTTTGATGGTAAACCATATTGCTTCAGAATTTTCCACAAAGAATCTCTATGAATACTATCAAATGCTTTTTTGAAGTCGATGAAGTTAAGTACAAAAGGTTTTTGCTTTTCAATGTGTTCCTCCAATATAAGTCGTAGAGTGAAAATGTGGTCAAGACAGCTTCTCCCTTTTCTAAACCCAGCCTGTTCTTCACGCATTACTGTATCTATTGAATCCTTTATTCTATTTAGGATGATTTTACAGAATAACTTTGAGGCAACTGACAAAAGTGTCACGCCTCTCCAGTTGTTACAATCTCTAAGATTGCCCTTAAAAGGGCATACAGACCTATAAAAGGACATACACCCCTATAAAAGGACATACAGGCTTACAAAAGGGCATACAGACCTATAAAAGGGCATACAGGCCTATAAAAGGACATACAGGCTTGCAAAAGGGCATACAGACCTATAAAAGGACATACACCCCTATAAAAGGACATACAGGCTTACAAAAGGGCATACAGACCTATAAAAGGGCATACAGGCCTATAAAAGGACATACAGGCTTGCAAAAGGGCATACAGACCTATAAAAGGGCATACAGGCTTACAAATGGGCATACAGGCTAACAAACGGGCATACAAGCTTACTAAAGAGCATAAGGATAATATAATAATTTACTAAAACATCACTGACGTGAAAACAAAATGAAACAAAAAATTTCAAATATTCTTGTTTTATCACAAAATGGAACAGCTTCCATAAAAGAAAACATTTTTAAAAATTTCCAGAAACCTTTTGGCATGTTCACTATTACACCTCTAAGACTTAAACTAAAATACCACTTTTAGGCAGAAACAAGCGGCAGTGTTCAATCATATAACCACACTGTGCTCTCCACAGAGGTCAGAATTTTACTCCTCAGAACTGTCTATGCTGGCAAGTTTGTCTCCCACTGTTTTGTTCACAATGCAAGACTGAAGATTGTGTTCTGCACTTTCTAAAGATTGACCAGTGAGGCTGTCAAGATCGTTATTTTGAAATCTGAATTATATATTGCAAAGGAAAGCTGTGTCTCACTGTCATTTGTGAGTAGATTACAGCTAGCCCCATAAATGGAATGACGACAATAAAACAGTCTGTGATCATTCATACATCATACAAAAAGTCTTCCTTATCTTTATCCTCTGAACTTGGTCGGAGCACAGGGCATTCACAAGAGATCTCCAACCGTTCTGGTCTGAAGCAAACATGGACAACCTGGTCTGAAGCAAACATGGACAACTATCGCCAGAACTAACCAGGTTCTGTGATTTCATCATGTATGGTTTGTTACCATGTCCCCAATGGTCTGCCTTTTCTTCATTTGCCAGGTGGTGTCCCTGTTAATGCTAGGTGTGGATACCTGTTTCATTCCATTCTTAGAGCGTGACCTAGTCATTTCTAAAGTCTTACCCATACTGTTGATCTTTCCCTTCCGCACCCCAAAAATATTGCAATATGAAGCCTCTTCTAAACATTATCCACATTAAAATCTGATTAATTGTAGCTCTTCAAATCTATGAGATTCTGAGAAATGGTTTTAGTGACTTTGAGACATACATTTTATAAATAATAAAAAAATGTATTGTTGGCATTATATAATCAACATCGTTAATTTTTTTAAGCTTTGTGCGTGTGTGTATATATATATAATATATATAATTGATCTTATTGTTATGAACATTAATTACTAAAATATCCATACATAAATATTCACATTAGCTAAACCTTTTACACTTTATATGTAGTGTCACAAATTGAAACCACTTCTATAAAGTCTCAATTTTAAGAATGAAGGCAATGTACAAGGCTCAGAATATCATCCATAAATGCTGCAAAATTTCCAAGGTTAGAACTAAAATGTTCATTTGAGATGAAGACAAACAGCTGTAAGCAATATCTCTTTATATTATTATAATATCATCAACATCAATATATTAGATTCACTGCTAAAAAAATGTTGGCCACACCTTATATATCTTCTATATAATAGAAAATATTTGCACAGACATTCAAATTTATACGGTAGAAAGAAAAACGGCCAATTATATCAACTTATCATCTTTTCAAATTAAGGATAATTCAAACAGAACATCATCGAAAAAAATTAAGCTAATTTTTTACTAATTTTTCACAGCAAAACATGTGAGTGCTGTAATATGTAAAAATTGTATCTTCAGAATGATCGATCAAATTCTATTTTTTTAAACAAAAACATAAAATTTGATCCAAATGATTTCAAGAGTATGTGGTAAAATATGTGAATATAAAAATGTTCTGCCAAAAATTGTATTTCTTTCTGGTGTTATTGAGTTATTGAGTTATTTGCGGGTCATCATCATTGCACTCCGAACATGTCCATAGGTGCTCAGATCCCCTCCTCAGCAATTCCCTCAGTGTCCAGCGACTGACGACTCCAGTTCTATGTTGGTTGATAAGTCTTCTTACACGGCCACCAAGTTTCTCATTTCTGGCTGTGCCCATCTTAACTCCCATTTCCATCATCCGAAGAAGCGACGTTGATCTGTGTTTGTCGAAGTCCTGTGCTCTTCCCACATCTCGGAGTGCATTGATGACGTCCGCCCGATCCATCAGTTGCCCGTCCTCAACGACAGCGCAGCTAGCCAACCTGTCCGCTCTCTCATTTCCCCGTACTCCCGCATGTCCAGGGACATAGACAAAGGTGACCTTACGTATTTTGGATTTCTGCAACGACTCTACCCATTGCATGCGTACAAAGCCCGCCTCCACTTTTTTTATCATGCTCATCGAATCACTCAGTATACATGCGTGGATGTAGTCTTGTGACTCTAACCATTTGAATGCCTTGGTCACTGCCATCACCTCCATTGTCATGCTACTCGTGGTCATGGCGTATGCACCACTGTCTTCCTTGGCTATTCTGCCTGCCGAACATGCTGTAAATGCCCATGCACTTTTTTCGTGTCGTCTTACAGATCCGTCTGTATAGATGACTGCATCTTTCTCATCGGTGTTATCGCAGATGAGACCGTTGACCTCAGCATTAACCACGACTGGGTTCTGTTTCCTACTTTTCCTGTCGAGTGTGACAATACATGAGAAAGTCCCCTTGAATGACGTAGGCACCGGTATCCAAT
Source organism: Megaustenia siamemsis (assembly GCA_032433765.1). Classification (NCBI taxonomy): domain Eukaryota; kingdom Metazoa; phylum Mollusca; class Gastropoda; order Stylommatophora; family Ariophantidae; genus Megaustenia; species Megaustenia siamemsis. The sequence goes on along the minus strand of JAVIAB010000041.1, from coordinate 66,041,187 downwards.
CCTCACCAACGCTGAGATTGGTAAGCCCACAGACCTGTTTGATGACATCTTCTGCTCGGCCCACCCATGATTTGCCTCTTTTTAGCCTGGTACCTTTCTCTGTGTTGAGCACGTGGTGCAATGGATGCTCTGTATCTGTACTAATCTTCAGGTATGCTCGTGCTCTCCAGATCTTGATTCTGTCATCCATGGTTGGAAAGTCAAGAAGATACCTCATTGCCACACAGGGAGTGTCCCTCGTACATCCCAGGATAATGCGCATGGCTTCATTTTGTATTTTCTCCAGCCTATCAATTTGAGTCGTACTGACAGTAAGAATGGCCAGGGCATACTCGATTGGTGCGAGGACTAATCCCTGGAACAGAAGAGTAAGTAGCCTCTGCTCGATGTTGGCAGCTGCCATGACCTTCAAGGTGGCTAATCCTTTGCGGAATTTTGTTATCACATGGTCAACGTGGTCCCGAAAACACAGGCTGCGATCAAACTTAACTCCGAGGTATGTCATCAACTTGTCCCTGGTCACCTCATCAGCTCCCATTCGTACTACCGGTGTGGTCGTATTAACGATATGATTGTTAAGGGAGAACCATGAAACTGATGCTTTATTATGATTAACCAAGGCACCTGAAACCCCACACCAGGAAGAAATGCGATCGAGTTCGTCTTGCATTGTGGAGGCGATTCCCCGTCTGTCTCTTCCCTGTCGATATACCAGAATATCATCAGCAAAAGTCATAGTTCTTCCCCTCCCATCCAGCTGTTGGGCCGTGATCGTTATTGTGTACACATTAAATAGAACTGGTGACAATGGTGAGCCTTGTGGCAGCCCAGGACAAATGGATGTTGGCTCGGAAGACCAACTTCCACATCTGAGTATCACCTTCCTCTGAAACAGTGCCGCGGCGATCCATCTTATGAGGAAGGGGTTCACCGCCAGTTTGAGAAGCATATGCATGAGATATTCAAATGGTACCCTGTTGTATGCATCCTCCAGATCTATAGCAGCAGCACATGTCTCCTCTCGTCTGTGGAAGCCTTCGAAGACGTCATAGGCAAATACTGCCGCATTGAGCCATGTCTCTTTGTTATATCTATAACCTCCGAGTGTGGATGGGAATACGCGTTTCTGTTCAAGGCGACACGTGAGGACACGGGCAACTATTTTCTCCAGCAGCTTGCCAGCAGTGTTCTGCATTGTGATGATTCTGTAGGCACTGATCTGAGAATGGTCCTTGTTTGGCTTCGGTAGCGGTAGTAAGTAGCTGTGTAGCCACTCCTCCTTAATCAGGCCACTCCGAATACTGGCATTAAACTCATTGGCCAGTGTTGTCAAGTCGTCATCAGCTAAATCGCCTATGTCATCATACCGAACACCATCTGGACCAGGAGCAGTGTTGTGTGACCTTTAAAGTGTCGCGCGAATGGTATCGGTTGTGATTGTGAGATCTTCTTCCAGCCCTACATCCTCACACAAATTTGACAAAGATCCCCGTATCCTCATTCTTACAGCCTCATTTCTTTGGTCCGTCTGCTCAATGTAGCGGGCAAGCAGGGCCTTCCCTTTGCTCTCATCAGATTTGTGTCATATCTGGTCTGTGCTCTGAAAGTCTGGTATACCTCTGTGTCGTGGTGTGCCATTCATGCACTGATGAAGGCGCCAGAATGTGGCTAGCGATTTTTCTGAGCACACTTTTTTACAGAAGTCATCCCATTTGGCATCCTTAGCCTGCTTAGCGCATAGTTTAAAGTGCATCATTTTTTGGTCGACCTCTACTTTCAGACGCTTCAAGAGCTCAGGTTGTGTTCTACCATACCTTCTAGCTTTCTGCCATGTCTTGACCGTTTGTCTCTTGCTCCGCCAAGCTTCCTCGACATCTACGTTCCACCAGGGTGGCTGCGTCCATCTCTCCTGCCTCCTACGAGGGGCGCTCTGTTTCCTATGTCTGATTTTGCTAATGACGTCCTGGTCTGTTTTCTCGTAGTTGAATGTGTGGAGCTTTCTTCTCTGGCGTTTATTTCCGCTTTTCTCAATTAGGAGGACACATGGATAGTGATCACTTCCGTGGAACCCCAGTGCACTCCACCTGCAAACCGGTGCGAAGGTGGAAGACACCAGTGCCAGGTCTATGACACTATCAGAGTCCCCTGTTCGAGTGGCCATTCGTGTTGCCCTTCCATCATTCAAGCACACTAAATCGGCCGATACCAGTGCGTTCTCTAGGTCTTCTCCCTGCTTGTTGGTTATGACGTTGCCCCACTGGTCTCCTCTAGCATTAAAGTCTCCGCAGAAAATGACATTCTCTTCATCGAACTCCAAGAGATTCTGCCATTGTTGTGTGTTCACCTGCCCATTACAGGCATACACATTAACAATCACGAAATGAACTGGGGTCTGCACCCTAACCGCATGTACCTGCAATTCTGCATTGTTCCACGCAGACATATCAACCTCAGCTGCCACCATATTGTTGCGCACAAGGATGGCCTGCCCAAGGTGTCGTCTATTGTAAAAGCAATGAAAGCCAGGAGTACTTACTGTCCTGTCACCAAGAAGAGTTTCTTGCAAAACCATTATATCGGCGCCGCACAGTAGCTTATCAAGAATGGGCCGTCGTTGATTAATGGACCCACAATTCCAATAAGTAACGCGCACATACTTTAGGCCTAGCCTCTCACACTTTGATAGTTTAGTGCCACCCCTCTTGCCCCGTCGTGTTTTCCTTCTTCGATGATGTAGTTTGGGTTGCATCTGAAAACTTACACTTCTTACCGTCGTCTTTAAAGATGAACGTCGCTGAACGTTGTTGCTTTGGATGGCCTAGACTCACGTGCACTTGCTCAGTCGCACGGCCTAGAACCCGTTCCACGATATAAACTGGCCAGCTCCAGTAACTTGCTCAGCAGCACGCGGAAACACTGTGAGCTTCTACAAATTAAATGACTTACGCGTCCTTGACAACAGACCGGCGTAAACAAACCGCCATTTTTGACGCGTTCAATAGTGTAACAACAATAATAAGTGATGAAAGAAGGAAATTATAACAAAATGCAATGAATCAAAAGAAGCAAAGTGATTAACATCAAATAGAAAGCGCGCACACTCACATGAACCCTCAAAAAATAAATAAAAACAAACAAATAAACAGGAAATTTCACTGGAAAACAGCACTTATCTGTGAATCTTATGAATAGGCCATTCTGGTGTATACAGAGTTAATGTTAATCAAGTTTCTTGCACAACAGAGAAAGTTAGGCAACAAAAATACAGAGAAAGTTAGGCAACAAAAATACAGAGAAAGTTAGGCAACAAAAATACAGAGAAAGTTAGGCAACAAAAATACAGAGAAAGTTAGGCAACAAAAATACAGAGAAAGTTAGGCAACAAAAATACAGAGAAAGTTAGGCAACAAAAATACAGAGAAAGTTAGGCAACAAAAATACAATTAGCATCTTGTCAGTGGCCAGGAATGATGAATGTTTATTTAAAAAAAATTTTTTTTTTTTATTCACCAGCTTTTTACCTTTGCTGAAGTCCCTAGTGACTAGGAACTTTATTTTGCGTGTTAATCAATTTTTCCCTGGCAGCCGTGTGCACAGGGCCCCTCGCCGCACAGGCCGATAAGCCCGACTTCAGAGGTACTCATATTTTTTCCCGTCAATAAGTAATTGACGTTTCATGCCGGGCCTCACTGCTGAGACCAGAGGTGATTGCCACAGAGAGAAATCATAAATAAAAATCCCAACCGGTGCAGCCAGGATTTGAAGCCACAACCTGTCTGTCTCGAGGCCGAATGATGGATTTAACAACTATGGCAAAAATGTGGCAACTTTTGTTAGAAGTTATTGCCACTTTCTTTGTTATTGAGTTATTTGTGGGTCATCATCACTGCACTCTGAACATGTCATTACAGATCCGTCTGTATAGAGGACTTTGTATAAGCCTGAAGTAAACATGCAAGCAATCTGTTGTTATCTACGATCATCTGTTACGAGGCCAGCATTTACAGTTTGTTTCCGGCTGAGTGTGTTCTAGGCCATTAACACTCAGTTATTGTCAGGAACAATGTCTTCACAATAATTAATTTACTCCTCTGTGGTGAGCTTGTCCACTGGGCCTCCTACCACACTTCCATTATCCTCCTCAAAGTCAGATAAACTGGGCACAAAGAAGCATTCAGTTGTTGTATATTTTATTATATCTTAATTTATAATTTAGTTTAGCTTAGACAATGTAGTTTATTTGTCCACCTTTTGTTTGTTTCTCTAGTTCCTGTAGAAGGCTTGAACTACTAGATCACATCACTTGTGATGTCTGCTATTTCCATGACATTTTTCTACATTTGCTTATTCTCCATAACATCAGTTGTACAGCAGCTCTGCATATCTACACCACTACATTATGTTTGCAGACATCTTTGCCACTTAAGAAGGATCTTCCTTTCTTTCTGCTCCCAGTTCTCCATAAAAAATATATTTCAGAATCTTCCAACCTCCATGTAACATAAGGATGGGCATCATAGGTGACTTGTACAAATGTTTTCTGATAGCATGGTTGAAATGAAAATGAATTCCTAAACATTCTATCTTCTGGAGGTTTATAGATAATGTGATTTAAATTTATTGTTATTGAGTTATTAGTGGGTCATCATCATTGCACTCTGAACATGTCCATAGGTGCTCGGATCCCCTCCTCAGCAAGTCTTGCAGTGTGCAGTGAAGTCGGACCATATGTTCTTTTTTTTTCCTGTTGTTGATTATTTGTAATTTTTTCCGAGTGCTGTAAACATACCTCCTTCTCCTATTATTCACTGAATTATTGACTCGGAGGTTTCCCTCTATAATCATCATCATCAAGTACCGGGCCTAGTGGCGTGGGTGATCATGTCTCTCCACAACTTTCGATCTCGGCAGCTATTTATCATTTCTGTTGTTGACCTTCTGCCAAGCCATTCTCTTAAGCTGTCTGTTCCCTCTATAATAATATTATTATTATTTGTCTCTAGTATAAACCACTGGAAACTACTATTCATGCTGTTTCGTCCTATAAATGTTTGTCTGCAACGCAAGTATTCAGCCCTACCCTATCCAGGAGATACTTGCCTTAACAGGAAAATACAGTTACATAATTTATTCCCAAGTTGTGATCGTAACCTCATGCTATAGTCATGAGAACACCTGCGTGAAAGACATCACCAATGATAGCTAAATTGTTAGTTAACTGAATTGGCCGTGTGCTCTAGCGTTTGGCTTCTCGTGGCAAGGTGCTGTGCCAAGGAGTGCAAGTTCGATCCTGCTTCAGACCATATATTGTTCTTTGTTTCTTTTCTGTTGTTATTTGTCATTTTTTTCTGAGTGCTATAGACATACCTCCTCCTATGATTTTCCAGGCTTATCAGTTTGGCTGATGTTGAATGTGGAAGTGCAATGAACTACACTAACATTCAGAACGCCCTCAGGAACTACTCTCTACTATCTATTCAGAAATTACCAACTCAAAAAATTACACTGAACTCACAGCCATGAACAGACTGCATTGATTATCAGGTCATGGGGGGAGATGCCAGATGGAAGCATTATGCAAGAATGCAAAGATGACTTTTCAACCAGCACAAAACTGGAGTCATTGGTCACTGCAAGTTGAGGGATATACTTTGGAGGAGATCTGAGCACTTATGAACTTGTCCAATGTGCAATAAAGATGACCCATCGAGACTAAACTAAACTAACATAAACATGCAGTCTTATTAAGTACAGCTGGAATACACTGATTATCACTGTCTAAATGAACTACCTTGATTTGGTCAAAATATCCAGGCAAGTTTTGCGACCATTCCCTCTTTTCAGTAATTTCAGCTCCAAAGAGGTACAGTTGTTTCTTGAAGACAACTGCACCCAGAAGGGACCAATTAAATCCCCACAGCTTTGTCATGAATTTAAATGTAACATCTAGATCTGGATGATCAATAATCAAATAAAGAGCTCCATTTGACTGCAGCAAGTAGCTGTTTTCTCCATCTCCAAAAGTAACCATGTTGTTTATCGAACCATCCAAATCCTGTAATTTTTTTAATTCACCTAACTTGACATTAACACTTAGAGCAAACACTGTGTCTACTCCTTCATAAAATATTAGAACTTTCTTGCCAATTGTAGATGTAAATATTTTACAGCCTTGCAAGTCGACAGGCAATGTAAACACATGATACCTCTGACCACGCCTCTTACAGGCACAAATGAAGTTCATTCTAAAAAATTTGGATCCATCAAAAAAGTAGATAGTGTCTCCAACAGGAATAATATGATACACACATTCCAAACGATCCAGCAGTTGCGCCCACTCTCTACAATAATAATCAGTAAAGATAGAGTATATATTTATATCAGTTGATGTACGTTCAGTCTGAACAAACACTTGATTCTTAACAGCTTTTACACTCAGTAATTTGCCTTCATTTTGTAGGGAATGGAAAAGAAAGTGTTTGTCCTGACTCAAACTGTAAGCATATACAGATTCGTTATCATAATATAACACCATATTTTCCCATTTAGAGCAGGTTCTGTAGGTAGCAGACATTGGCCAGAAGTTTTGTATGCCAAAGTTATACAGAATAGCTTGACGTATAACCACTAGCGCCTCTTTGTTCTCAAGCACAAAGTCATGCCTCATTAAGGTCTCAATACAAAAAGGACTAACCAAGGAAATTCTGCATGCCGCCAGTAATGTGCTGATATGTTCTTTGCGATGTATTACTTCTCTAGTTTGTCTACTTACAGCCAAACTGCTGGAGATCAAATCAGACTGATTACTGTGAAGCAATTTGCTTGCACTCTCTATCTTCAAAGTAGTGTCACACTCTTTTGATTCCACTTCTCCACCACCAGTCACCCCTGCTTTTTTATTTATTGTCAGTTGTGACATTTCTGAGTTTACAACATGAATGCAATCTTCATCAGCTTTAATGTTGGCATCAACAATCTTTCCCTGGTCTTTGTAAATTTCTTCATCAGAAATTGTGGTTTCTGCACTGACCTCAAATCTACATCCTACACTTTCAAACAACAAATCAGCATCCTCATTTTCTTTATCAGTTTGGACATGAAGTGTCCACTTCAAAACTGCATCAACAACTACATCCTCTGAAGAAACCTTTAAATCATCACTCTCAACCAAATTCAGAAGATCTTTGTAGTTGATTTGCAAAAACTGCGAAGTGTTTGAAAAAGTCTCAAAATTCTCAATCATTAGCCTAAAGGCTGCCTTAGCAATTGCATGTGAGTCAAGCAACATCGCTGTTGTGTAAACTTTAAAATATGATGTTTCCAAAACATATTTCTGAACAAACTGTTCACATCCAGTCACAAGGAAATTAATCTCAAGTAAATTAACAGCATGCCATAATTCAAAGATATTATCACTTCTTATAATGTCTGAACCTGTGTACAAACACTCACAAATTTTGGCAAAAATCTCACTAGATACTCCATGAATGGTCACTGTAGACTCTAAACTTTCTTTCATTCCTGACCGCAGCAGTGCACTAAAGAAACCAGAGCAGGCATTCAGGATCACACGATGGAGGTTGAAGCAGCGTCCATCAACAATAACTTTAAAATCGCTAAAGTTGTCCTCGGGTTGCAGCTTTCCTATTGCTTCCATGATGCTGCAAGCAAATTTTGGAACAATGTTCATTTTGTTGTTTCACTTTACTTTTGTTTCATTTCTTAAGAAAATAGTTCAGGCTTCATCAGAAGCTGCACATGTTACCTTTGCAAGTCAGTTTCTTAAAAAATGTGAAGAACAAATAAGGGTCAATCGAACAACTCATTATGAATAGAAATGGAGATGGATTGAAAATACACTAAATAAAAACATGATGCCAACTCAGCAAAGCAGGTGCTGTCATGGAACCTACAGGAAAAGAGAATGTCAGAGAGGCCAAGGAATACATGGAGAAGAGAAGTCTAAACCCTCTAAAGCACTGGTGTAGATTGGAGAGAAGCAGAGAAAATATCCAAGAATAGAGATGGATTGAGTAACCTTGCCCCTAATCTAAACTCAAGTAAGGGGTCTTTGATTGATTGATCTGATAAATCTCAGGATTTTAAAAACATAAAAATGATTTCATCCAAAAATGTCAGCTTATTTATAGCAACATGTGGTTTAAATTGCAACTCACACCTCTATCTATCTATCAATTGACCTTTCGAGCCATAACCAGCCCATAGGATGTAGATCAAGATACTCCTTCTCTTATCTAAATTTTTATTCTAGCAGTTTTCAATTCTTTTGCGCTTGTTGTTAGCATTAAACCAGATTTGTCTAGAATTGGTGTTCCACTGGATGTATAAGTGTTTGTCAGCATCTTTTGTACAGTATAGAGAGTTCTGCTGTCTCCTGTAATTGCAGCTGTCTCTGCTTTCTCTGCCAAATTGTCCATATAAACTCTTGTATCTCTTCTTGCCGAACTTTTTACTTTGCTGTCTAATACTCTGTATGTTGCTTTTGCCAGGTCCTTTTCAAGAACTCCCACCTACACAAACATAATTCTTTTCACATTCATCTTACACCAATATTCCATCACACTCTGTGAACAAAAAGTGCATTTTTGAACCATAAACATAATTAAACCCTTTTCATGTTCATTTTTTCAACATTATTTCAACATATCATGAGCTATGGTAGAGCTGTGTTTAGTGAATCTAACCTGGGACAAGAGGTCAAGTTTTAACTGAGCTGAGTATGGCCAGTGAAATCGCCATCAACCACTAATATCTTCAGTAATAAGAAAAGACGATGGTCAACGTTGGACATGTGATGAGAAGAGATAATAATCGAATAGCAAAGCAAGCCCTCATATGGGAAACAACAGGTAAAAGAAAAAGAGGAGACCCAGGGAGACACTGAGAAGAACATTGATGAGAGAGGCAGAGCAGCAGGAATCGGCTCCCTCAATGAGATAGAACTGCTTGCACAGAACAGAGACAGATGGCGAGATTTGATAAAATATCTTTAAAAGAAAACTGCTAGAACAAAAATTCTATAGGTGAAGGTGTATCTTGGTCTACCCCTATGGGCCGGTTACGGCTCGAAAGGTCTAGATAGATAGTATGGCCAGTGTGACCCAAACTAACTGCATGCATCAGAATCAAAAAACAACAGACTCTCTTGGTAGTGAGACCCAATGTCTAGCCCTCTCTTGGTAGTGAGACCCAATGTCTAGCCCTCTCTTGGTAGTGAGACCCAATGTCTAGCCCTCTCTTGGTAGTGAGACCCAATGTCTAGCCCTCTCTTGGTAGTGAGACCCAATGTCTAGCCCTCTCTTGGTAGTGAGACCCAATGTCTAGCCCTCTCTTGGTAGTGAGACCCAATGTCTAGCCCTCTCTTGGTAGTGAGATCCAATGTCTAGCCCTCTCTTGGTAGTGAGACCCAATGTCTAGCCCTCTCTTGGTAGTGAGATCCAATGTCTAGCCCTCTCTTGGTAGTGAGATCCAATGTCTAGCCCTCTCTTGGTAGTGAGATCCAATGTCTAGCCCTCTCTTGGTAGTGAGATCCAATGTCTAGCCCTCTCTTGGTAGTGAGACCCAATGTCTAGCCCTCTCTTGGTAGTGAGATCCAATGTCTAGCCCTCTCTTGGTAGTGAGACCCAATGTCTAGCCCTCTCTTGGTAGTGAGACCCAATGTCTAGCCCTCTCTTGGTAGTGAGATCCAATGTCTAGCCCTATCTTGGTAGTGAGACCCAATGTCTAGCCCTCTCTTGGTAGTGAGACCCAATGTCTAGCCCTCTCTTGGTAGTGAGACCCAATGTCTAGCCCTCTCTTGGTAGTGAGACCCAATGTCTAGCCCTCTCTTGGTAGTGAGACCCAATGTCTAGCCCTCTCTTGGTAGTGAGACCCAATGTCTAGCCCTCTCTTGGTAGTGAGACCCAATGTCTAGCCCTCTCTTGGTAGTGAGACCCAATGTCTAGCCCTCTCTTGGTAGTGAGATCCAATGTCTAGGCCTCTCTTGGTAGTGAGACCCAATGTCTAGCCCTCTCTTGGTAGTGAGACCCAATGTCTAGCCCTCTCTTGGTAGTGAGATCCAATGTCTAGCCCTCTCTTGGTAGTGAGACCCAATGTCTAGCCCTCTCTTGGTAGTGAGACCCAATGTCTAGCCCTCTCTTGGTAGTGAGACCCAATGTCTAGCCCTCTCTTGGTAGTGAGATCCAATGTCTAGCCCTCTCTTGGTAGTGAGACCCAATGTCTAGCCCTCTCTTGGTAGTGAGATCCAATGTCTAGCCCTCTCTTGGTAGTGAGACCCAATGTCTAGCCCTCTCTTGGTAGTGAGACCCAATGTCTAGCCCTCTCTTGGTAGTGAGACCCAATGTCTAGCCCTCTCTTGGTAGTGAGACCCAATGTCTAGCCCTCTCTTGGTAGTGAGACCCAATGTCTAGCCCTCTCTTGGTAGTGAGACCCAATGTCTAGCCCTCTCTTGGTAGTGAGACCCAATGTCTAGCCCTCTCTAGGTAGTGAGACCCAATGTCTAGCCCTCTCTTGGTAGTGAGATCCAATGTCTAGCCCTCTCTTGGTAGTGAGATCCAATGTCAAGCCCTCTCTTGCTAGTGAGACCCAATGTCTAGCCCTCTCTTGGTAGTGAGATCCAATGTCTAGCCCTCTCTTGCTAGTGAGACCCAATGTCTAGCCCTCTCTTGGTAGTGAGACCCAATGTCTAGCCCTCTCTTGCTAGTGAGACCCAATGTCTAGCCCTCTCTTGGTAGTGAGATCCAATGTCTAGCCCTCTCTTGCTAGTGAGACCCAATGTCTAGCCCTCTCTTGCTAGTGAGACCCAATGTCTAGCCCTCTCTTGCTAGTGAGACCCAATGTCTAGCCCTCTCTTGGTAGTGAGACCCAATGTCTAACCCTCTCTTGGTAGTGAGACCCAATGTCTAGCCCTCTCTTGCTAGTGAGATCCAATGTCTAGCCCTCTCTTGCTAGTGAGATCCAATGTCTAGCCCTCTCTTGGTAGTGAGACCCAATGTCTAGTCTCTCTTGCTAGTGAGACCCAATGTCTAGCCCTCTCTTGCTAGTGAGACCCAATGTCTAGCCCTCTCTTGGTAGTGAGACCCAATGTCTAGCCCTCTCTTGGTAGTGAGACCCAATGTCTAGCCCTCTCTTGGTAGTGAGACCCAATGTCTAGCCCTCTCTTGGTAGTGAGACCCAATGTCTAGCCCTCTCTAGGTAGTGAGACCCAATGTCTAGCCCTCTCTTGGTAGTGAGATCCAATGTCTAGCCCTCTCTTGGTAGTGAGATCCAATGTCAAGCCCTCTCTTGGTAGTGAGACCCAATGTCTAGCCCTCTCTTGGTAGTGAGATCCAATGTCTAGCCCTCTCTTGCTAGTGAGACCCAATGTCTAGCCCTCTCTTGGTAGTGAGACCCAATGTCTAGCCCTCTCTTGCTAGTGAGACCCAATGTCTAGCCCTCTCTTGCTAGTGAGATCCAATGTCTAGCCCTCTCTTGCTAGTGAGACCCAATGTCTAGCCCTCTCTTGCTAGTGAGACCCAATGTCTAGCCCTCTCTTGGTAGTGAGACCCAATGTCTAGCCCTCTCTTGGTAGTGAGACCCAATGTCTAGCCCTCTCTTGCTAGTGAGATCCAATGTCTAGCCCTCTCTTGCTAGTGAGATCCAATGTCTAGCCCTCTCTTGGTAGTGAGACCCAATGTCTAGTCTCTCTTGCTAGTGAGACCCAATGTCTAGCCCTCTCTTGCTAGTGAGACCCAATGTCTAGCCCTCTCTTGGTAGTGAGACCCAATGTCTAGCCCTCTCTTGGTAGTGAGACCCAATGTCTAGCCCTCTCTTGGTAGTGAGACCCAATGTCTAGCCCTCTCTTGGTAGTGAGACCCAATGTCTAGCCCTCTCTTGCTAGTGAGACCCAATGTCTAGCCCTCTCTTGCTAGTGAGACCCAATGTCTAGCCCTCTCTTGCTAGTGAGATCCAATGTCTAGCCCTCTCTTGCTAGTGAGACCCAATGTCTAGCCCTCTCTTGCTAGTGAGACCCAATGTCTAGCCCTCTCTTGGTAGTGAGATCCAATGTCTAGCCCTCTCTTGGTAGTGAGATCCAATGTCTAGCCCTCTCTTGGTAGTGAGACCCAATGTCTAGCCCTCTCTTGGTAGAAAGATCCAATGTCTAGCCCTCTCTTGCTAGTGAGACCCAATGTCTAGCCCTCTCTTGCTAGTGAGATCCAATGTCTAGCCCTCTCTTGCTAGTGAGATCCAATGTCTAGCCCTCTCTTGGTAGTGAGATCCAATGTCTAGCCCTCTCTTGGTAGTGAGACCCAATGTCTAGCCCTCTCTTGGTAGTGAGACCCAATGTCTAGCCCTCTCTTGGTAGTGAGACCCAATGTCTAGCCCTCTCTTGGTAGTGAGACCCAATGTCTAGCCCTCTCTTGCTAGTGAGACCCAATGTCTAGCCCTCTCTTGCTAGTGAGACCCAATGTCTAGCCCTCTCTTGCTAGTGAGATCCAATGTCTAGCCCTCTCTTGCTAGTGAGACCCAATGTCTAGCCCTCTCTTGCTAGTGAGACCCAATGTCTAGCCCTCTCTTGGTAGTGAGATCCAATGTCTAGCCCTCTCTTGGTAGTGAGATCCAATGTCTAGCCCTCTCTTGGTAGTGAGACCCAATGTCTAGCCCTCTCTTGGTAGAAAGATCCAATGTCTAGCCCTCTCTTGCTAGTGAGACCCAATGTCTAGCCCTCTCTTGCTAGTGAGATCCAATGTCTAGCCCTCTCTTGCTAGTGAGATCCAATGTCTAGCCCTCTCTTGGTAGTGAGATCCAATGTCTAGCCCTCTCTTGGTAGTGAGACCCAATGTCTAGCCCTCTCTTGGTAGTGAGACCCAATGTCTAGCCCTCTCTTGGTAGTGAGATCAAATGACTAGCCCTCTCTTGGTAGTGAGATCCAATGTCTAGCCCTCTCTTGGTAGTGGGACCCAATGTCTAGCCCTCTCTTGGTAGTGAGATCCAATGTCTAGCCCTCTCTTGGTAGTGAGATCCAATGTCTAGCCCTCTCTTGGTAGTGAGACCCAATGTCTAGCCCTCTCTTGGTAGTGAGATCCAATGTCTAGCCCTCTCTTGGTAGTGAGACCCAATGTCTAGCCCTCTCTTGGTAGTGAGACCCAATGTCTAGCCCTCTCTTGCTAGTGAGATCCAATGTCTAGCCCTCTCTTGGTAGTGAGACCCAATGTCTAGCCCTCTCTTGGTAGTGAGACCCAATGTCTAGCCCTCTCTTGGTAGTGAGACCCAATGTCTAGCCCTCTCTTGGTAGTGAGACCCAATGTCTAGCCCTCTCTTGGTAGTGAGACCCAATGTCTAGCCCTCTCTTGGTAGTGAGACCCAATGTCTAGCCCTCTCTTGGTAGTGAGATCCAATGTCTAGCCCTCTCTTGGTAGTGAGATCCAATGTCTAGCCCTATCTTGGTAGTGAGACCCAATGTCTAGCCCTCTCTTGGTAGTGAGACCCAATGTCTAGCCCTCTCTTGGTAGTGAGACCCAATGTCTAGCCCTCTCTTGGTAGTGAGACCCAATGTCTAGCCCTCTCTTGGTAGTGAGATCCAATGTCTAGCCCTCTCTTGGTAGTGAGACCCAATGTCTAGCCCTCTCTTGGTAGTGAGATCCAATGTCTAGCCCTCTCTTGGTAGTGAGACCCAATGTCTAGCCCTCTCTTGGTAGTGAGATCCAATGTCTAGCCCTCTCTTGGTAGTGAGACCCAATGTCTAGCCCTCTCTTGGTAGTGAGACCCAATGTCTAGCCCTCTCTTGGTAGTGAGACCCAATGTCTAGCCCTCTCTTGGTAGTGAGACCCAATGTCTAGCCCTCTCTTGGTAGTGAGACCCAATGTCTAGCCCTCTCTTGGTAGTGAGACCCAATGTCTAGCCCTCTCTTGGTAGTGAGACCCAATGTCTAGCCCTCTCTAGGTAGTGAGACCCAATGTCTAGCCCTCTCTTGGTAGTGAGATCCAATGTCTAGCCCTCTCTTGGTAGTGAGATCCAATGTCTAGCCCTCTCTTGGTAGTGAGACCCAATGTCTAGCCCTCTCTTGGTAGTGAGATCCAATGTCTAGCCCTCTCTTGCTAGTGAGACCCAATGTCTAGCCCTCTCTTGGTAGTGAGACCCAATGTCTAGCCCTCTCTTGCTAGTGAGACCCAATGTCTAGCCCTCTCTTGTAAGTGAGATCCAATGTCTAGCCCTCTCTTGCTAGTGAGACCCAATGTCTAGCCCTCTCTTGCTAGTGAGACCCAATGTCTAGCCCTCTCTTGGTAGTGAGACCCAATGTCTAGCCCTCTCTTGCTAGTGAGACCCAATGTCTAGCCCTCTCTTGCTAGTGAGATACAATGTCTAGCCCTCTCTTGCTAGTGAGACCCAATGTCTAGCCCTCTCTTGCTAGTGAGATCCAATGTCTAGCCCTCTCTTGCTAGTGAGACCCAATGTCTAGCCCTCTCTTGGTAGTGAGATCCAATGTCTAGCCCTCTCTTGGTAGTGAGATCCAATGTCTAGCCCTCTCTTGGTAGTGAGACCCAATGTCTAGCCCTCTCTTGGTAGTGAGATCCAATGTCTAGCCCTCTCTTGCTAGTGAGACCCAATGTCTAGCCCTCTCTTGGTAGTGAGACCCAATGTCTAGCCCTCTCTTGCTAGTGAGACCCAATGTCTAGCCCTCTCTTGCTAGTGAGATCCAATGTCTAGCCCTCTCTTGCTAGTGAGACCCAATGTCTAGCCCTCTCTTGCTAGTGAGACCCAATGTCTAGCCCTCTCTTGGTAGTGAGACCCAATGTCTAGCCCTCTCTTGCTAGTGAGACACAATGTCTAGCCCTCTCTTGCTAGTGAGACCCAATGTCTAGCCCTCTCTTGGTAGTGAGACCCAATGTCTAGCTCTCTCTTGGTAGTGAGACCCAATGTCTAGCCCTCTCTTGGTAGTGAGACCCAATGTCTAGCCCTCTCTTGGTAGTGAGACCCAATGTCTAGCCCTCTCTTGGTAGTGAGACCCAATGTCTAGCCCTCTCTTGGTAGTGAGACCCAATGTCTAGCCCTCTCTTGCTAGTGAGATCCAATGTCTAGCCCTCTCTTGGTAGTGAGACCCAATGTCTAGCCCTCTCTTGGTAGTGAGACCCAATGTCTAGCCCTCTCTTGGTAGTGAGACCCAATTTCTAGCCCTCTCTTGGTAGTGAGATCCAATGTCTAGCCCTCTCTTGGTAGTGAGACCCAATGTCTAGCCCTCTCTTGGTAGTGAGACCCAATGTCTAGCCCTCTCTTGCTAGTGAGACCCAATGTCTAGCCCTCTCTTGGTAGTGAGACCCAATGTCTAGCCCTCTCTTAGTAGTGAGACCCAATGTCTAGCCCTCTCTTGCTAGTGAGACCCAATGTCTAGCCCTCTCTTGCTAGTGAGATCCAATGTCTAGCCCTCTAGGATAATGGCCAAAAAAAAAAAAAGACACAAGATCTCATGTGCACTCTGCACACATCCAAGAAACCTTGACAGTCAGAAATGAAAAAAGAAGAGTAGGCCAAAAATGGCCTCAGCCTGGGTAAAATTGATAGGAAAAATAAAACATTAAAACTCTTGATAATGAAAATGAGAGTGCTTTTGAAGTCTGAGAAAGTCTGCCTGTATGGTGGGGGACACCTTAGCACACCCGGCTGCCAGTGTGAAAATAGCAAAAAGCGATATTCACACACAAATTCTGTCCCTTTGGACTTTGCTAGAGATATAAAGCTGGCGTACCCAAACAAACAGCCTAGCTGTAAACCACAACACATTTACACCCACTTAACGTCCTTTTAAGGACAGATGACAAAGAGGTGTGTTCATTCCTTTAGTCATCCATTGGGTGATCACCAGAATAAAAAGACCCTGATCAATAGCTGCTTTGATCTATCTATCTATCTATTGTCCTTTCGAGCTGAAAACGGCACATGGGGCAGAACCACAATCTCAAAAACAGAAACCTTGCGTGCCAAAATGGTACATATTGCAGAGATCGCTGCTTCTAAAATCTAAGGCTCTGTTTCCATAACAATACTTTTTTACAATGACAGCTTGCCAAGCCATCAATCAACTTCCTTAGTCACCTCTTACGACATGCCTGGAAGATCACAGTGTTACTATTCTTTACTTCCCTCATAATGAGGCTCCGGTAACACAAACGCTTAGTTCACCAAGCCCTAAATGAGCACTTCATAGAAAGAAAGAAATGGCATATTGCAGTTCACCTTATGTAAAAATGTGCAGATGATTACAAAATATATGGGCACTAGCATACTCCTTATACGCCACAGGGTTTGATAGGGTTATATTATTAATTTGACAAATCATTTTATTACATGATCTTCTTCTTCAGCAATCAGCGATATTGCTATGTATTTAGGCATTTAGACCAGCTTCTATCTATTGACCTTTCGAGCCGTAGCCGGTACATAGGGCATAGACCAAGATACTCCCTCTCTTATTTGAATTTTTATTCTAGCAGTTTTCAATTCTTTTAAAGATATTTTATCAAATCTTGCCATTTGTCTCTGTTCTGTGCAAGCAGCTCTATCTCATTGAGGGAGCCGATTCCTGCTGCTCTTGCCTCTCTCTCATCAATGTTTTTCTCAGTGTCTCCCTGGGTCTTCCTCTTTTCCTCTTACCTGTTGTTTCCCACATAAGGGTTTGCTTTGCTATTCAGTTATTATCTCTTCTCAACACATGTCCAACATATGACCATTGTCTTTTCTTAATTACTGAAGATATTAGTGGTTGATTGGCGATTTCTCTCATTTCCTCGTTTGTTTTGAATTCATCCCATGCTATACTAAGTATTTTCCTTAGACATTTATTTTCGAATGCATTCAACTGTTTCTACCAGCTTGGGCCATGTAAAAGATGATGCATTTGAGGTGATCTTCTGCTCTCAATAACTTGTTGTGCAAGGTTGTTTAAGTGGACCACATATGTGTTCGTAGTGTGTTGAAAGTGCTACAGTCCTGAAGTATATGCTCTGAAGTTTGTCTGGATACTCTGCAATCACATTTTGCAAAGTCTCTGAGTCCTAACATGTGTAGACATGCTCTGAGGTCACAATGACTTGTTCTGAGTCTAAATATCTTGCTTTAGTCATGTCTGCTAATTTTTTTTTTTTCATTAGATAATTTAATGTTAGTTGCAATGGATTCCTAGACAATGTCTCCTACTTTAGTTAGATATATTCTAAATGCTCTTCTTTTGATGATACTCTCCCACCTATGTCACTGTCATTCATTTGTTTTGTTCGGTTTTTTTTTTCACCCTAATGGGCTTTATCCATCCAATTCTTGATTCTGAAACAATCACTAACACTATATTCCACATTTGACTTCTAAGCCATAAAGGGTAGCCTTGTATACCAACTGATTAAGTATTAACACCCTTTGTTATCTTCCTAGTGGAATTGTGCACAGATTAATTTGTTCAGAGAGCTGTGATGTCATTTCTTCATAATAATGCATCAGAGTTGAATGGACTAAGTATTGCTCTAATTTAATATCTCCATATTTTGCCCTCATTTCACTGTCAGGTCTTTCTCATTATGACTTATTCATATACATTTTATTTGTTTGTGTGTCTATATTAGTTTGCGACATATGCTGCTCATTTGTTTATTTACTTTAATTCCAACAAAGCTGTTTTGCATAATTCAACCTGAAAGAGATGTGAAATTGGCATATATTATTGTTATGTCTTGGTTTATAAATCAATATCATCATGTACAATACATAGTTTATGACTTAATCTGAAAAAATTATTCTAAGAAAAATGTATTTCTTCTCTCCAGCAATAATTTTTTTCCAGTCCCAGTTTTTTTAAAAAATCTGTCATGCAATTTCTGATATTTAAATCTGTGCCCTACTTCTAGTGTCTAAAAATAGAATATTTAGTTTCTACTGGTCAACACTACATGCGAAATTTAAACAAAAATGTTTTTTACAGATTTGTGCAGAACTCACCATGTCACATTTCATTGAATACTGCCTGTGTGTTCTGATGTAATGGGGTTATGGTGTAATGAGGTTAAGGCAAAAATGGTAATGTGTATCTATTGGTTAGAACTTGAATAGCTATTTCAATTATGAGGCTTTGAACAAAGAAATGTCCCAACATTCTAGAAAGTGCATAGTCCACTACATGTGATCACTGACCACGGAGGGACAAACAAAGATTAGTTGTCAGATCTAGTCCAGCACTCCAGGCTCATAGATTTAACACCAGGAAGGTCTGGACCAAGAGAAAATCTAGAGAGGTTTAGGAATGAAACATCAGTAGAATATAAATTATTTAGAGTAGACCAGAGATAGTCAAAGAGAAGACACTGGAATGTTGTCAGAGGTAGATAGAATGAGTCTGAAGATTCTGTTAGGAAGGGTTGGATGCACTAATTTAAATAAAGTTTGAATTGTTAGAGATGGGATGTGAATTCGGATGAAAGGTTTGTGAGAGAGACAATTTTCATTATTTTTGTTGTGTTGTTAATGAAAGTGTAGAGGAATGGTGGAGTAGCCATTCCCCATAAACTTGCTAGAAGGACTAGAGTTTATTAATGAATCTGTTACATCTGTGTTATAGTTACAACAAGTGAAGTATGTTTATGATTACAAGAAGGCCAAATCAATCAAGATCAAAGATCATACAACAATCAGATCACATAAAGATTATAAGAGTACGAAATCATGAGAAATCAAGACTGAATTAATCAGAGCAATCAAGATTAAACCACAGTCAAACCACAAGATCAAATCAAACAGAGATCATTCAACCGATTAAGTTTGTGGCTGTGCTATAAATGACAGTACAAGATAGAATCCTTCAACACTGATTCATTTCAAAGGTGTAAAAAGTCGTCTGACTGGGAGCATTTTACAATTAGTCTAAAGATGAAATTTGTTATAGTTCAAAACATTGCAATGAAAATTTACCAATATTTCTGCAGTGTAAATGGGGGATACTTAATTGTTCTTTATCAAAACTCGAGAAAAGAACAATGCGTATTTTGGAGTTAAGTAAACTGTCATTTTATCACTGTGTCCAAAACTGTGGATATTTATGTCCAAAGAATACAAAAAGGAAAGGAAGAAAGGAAGTATTAGATGATTTTAATAAAGATCTTATACGAAGAGAAGTTTTTCAAATGTTTGTTTCGAATGTTAGCAGAGACACTTAGAAATTTGAAGACCAAACTGAAAACGAATAACGGCATTGAAGTTTCAAAATCAACATTATGGAGAGTTGTGAGAAGTAAAGGCTTCACCTTTAGAAATTAAGCTGGATTGGAGGAAAAGACAGCATTTCTAAGAAGCCACTTCTAGTAGCTGTGAGAAGCAAGTATTTACGTGAAGTCAAGGGAATTCATAAAGACAATTTAAGATATTTTTACATTGAGATGAAACAGGGATCAATGCTCATCACACAAGTGAAAAGGAATGGCATCTATCAAGTGGAAGCATTAAAAGATCGGTACCTAGTAGCAAAGAGTAGCACTTGTTAGTTGCACATGCAGTTAGCTGACATAATGGGCCGTTGCAGAATGCCAAACTCGTTTTTGTTTTAGAGTCAACAGATAATCAGGACCATCACTTCAATATGAACAGCCACATATTTAGAGAGTGGATAGAGACAACTGTTCTTCCAACAATAGATCGACTCTCTTGTTTAATAAATGACAATGAATCATACCACAATGTTGTTGCACAAGAAAAAAAAAGTCTCGACATCATCGAGTACATATGATGAAATAAAGATGTGACTCATGCAGGAAAGAATACCATTTAACATGTACCCAAAACTTGGATTGCTTTCCATTGCAAAGTAGACACAATGGACAAAGATATTTTATAAAGACAAGTTAATACAAGAGCTTGGTCAGAGATGTTTGAGACTACCACTTTACCTATGTATCTATCTATTGACCTTTCGAGCCGTGGCCAGCCCATAGACCCAGATACTCTTTCTCTTTTTCTAAATTTTCTTTCTAGTTGTCTCAATCCTTGCAAGGATCTTTTATCAAATCTTGCCATTTGTTTCTGTTCTCTGCATGCATCTCGATCTCATTGGGGGAGCCTATTCGAGCTGCCTTTGCCTCTCTGATCAATGTACTTCTCAGGTCTGCCTCTTTTCCTCCTACCTGTTGCTTCCCACTTGAAAGCTTGCTTTGATATTCGGTTATTATCTCTTTTCATCAACCGTCCAACATATGCCCAGCGCCTTTTTTTGATTACTTATGATTTAGTGACCACCTTATCATTTACACTAATCTAACAGAATTAATATGATACAGCCATTTTTTTGTTTTGGTACTCAAACTCAAAACTGTAGTTTGGTATATTTGATCTTCTCAACAAAGTAACATTTAGTGCACCATTTTTGTTTATACTAAGAACAATGACACCAAACTGGCAGGAATCTCTTCTTTACATTGGGCTTACCAGCAGGAGGCAATCTGATCATCAGAAATAAACCTTGTCGAGCAAGAGTTTTTGTTCTTTAACTTCTTACAATAAAAAAGGAGAAGCTAAAGTAAAGTCGATGTAATTTATCACTAATTTACACAATAATAATAGTATTACTTACTATATCATAATATAATATATTAATAAATATGAAAACACAAGGAAAATAATAATTATTATAAGTTGGTGGACCTGTTCTGAGTACAGACGGCACCTAACTAACTTCTAGTGCTAACAAAAAAGCCTGATGGGTTGAACATTTCCAGGATATTGCATCCCAGTCATCCGATGCAGTTTGAAACAGATGTACCAACTCCACATCTAGTAAAAGAAAGTAAAGTACCCCTGTCACGCCAAGTGGCGTATAGGGAATATGGTGTTAGTGACCATAAATTTTACAGACCTTGGCATATGATTTTTGGGGTAATGTGGTCGGTATTATGTCTTTGCCGCTTAATTTTCCCAGAAAAAAAATCCGGTACCCATTAAAGGCTGGGTGAACCGGAAGCCGTCGGTTGGATCGAACCCTACCTCTTGTCCTTTATAGCCCAGTTCACTAACCACTGAGCTATCGCGGCTCCCAACTCCACATCTAGGCATCAATATAAAAGAAATCACTGTAACAGAAATTGCATTAGCAGCGAAACACATGGCTAATAATAAAGCCTCTGGTGGAGATAAAATAACTGCAGAGATGCTGAAAACATTTAATAATCAAAACCTATTCCACCTAAGAAAGTTATTTAATAAGATTTGGGATGAAGAAAAAGTTCTTACAAACTGGAAGAAATGGGGGGAAAGGGAAACTACCTAAAATTGGCAATTTTAAAGAATACAATAACGGCTAAGAGTTACGGTTTTATCAGTTGTCTCTAAGGTTTTATGTAGAATCATGCTGAACAGAATAAAAGATGCCGCAGATAATATTATGCGTCAAGAACAAGCAGAATTCAGAAAGGGGAGAAGCTGTCTTGACCAGATATCCACTCTAAAGATAATATCAGAAGAACATACAGAAAAATAACAACCATTTTCTTTAATAAAAATAATTTAATTGATTTTAGTGAAGTGTTTGACAGTATACATAGACTGCGCTTGTGGAGTATCTTGAAACATTACGGAATACCGCTAAAAATTACCAACATTATAAAAGACTTATATGACGGCTATACTTGCGCAGTTCACAGATGAGGAAATGAGTGATTTATTTTGAATAGAAACAGGAGTCAAACAGGGATGTATACTATCACCATTGCTATTTTGAATTACCAAGAAATAATAGCATTACAAGAAAGTACTTGGAAGATCTAGATTTTGCAGATGATATAGTGCTCCTAAGTGACAATATCAAAAAGATTCAAAATATCATTGATACCTTATCATCCATGATTGAGAAAAAAGGACTTGAAATCAACAGGGATAAAACAAAATAATATCCCAGAGGGCAATATGAATGTATCTCAATCGCAAGGCATTGGAAAGAGTAGACCACTATATATATTATTTTTGGTAGTAATATAAATAACGAAGGTGAAAAAAAAAAAGAAAAGATGGAAGCAGGATAGCAAAAGCAGCAATGCATTTTAAAACCTGGACAAAGTATGGAAATAGAAAATACTAAGTTGCAAAGTTAAGAAAACAAACTTAGAATATTCAACTCAAACGTATTATCAACACTTAACCTATGCATGCGAAAGCTGGAAAACATAAAAGGAGATTGAGAAATAAACTAAATGCTTTTGAAGACAAATGCCTAAGAAAAATACTCTGTGCTGTGTACAATGATACAATGGAACTAATTCAAGATTAATATTGAATAAGAGAAATGGCTTTGCAACCAAAGATCTCGTCTACAATTAACTTATTAAGGAAAGAAGATAGATATATTTTGGACGTGTTATGAGAAGAGACAAGAGAATGGTAACATCAGGATACAAAAAAAAGAGGAAGACCTAACGAAACACAAAAAAGAACACTTATAAGAGAAGCAAAGTTGGCAGGCGCAGACTCATTAGACAGATAAGATCGAACATCTCGCCAAGAATAGATAAGCCATAAGCCATGATAAGCCCTCTATGTGGCGTCTAACAGGAAGGATAAGATCAACAATAGTATAAATAAGTGAGCAAAGAAATTAGAAAGAAAACGTTCCTCTGTGCAGTCAGTGTGTTTCTTACCAAAACGAAACCACACCAAATAATTGTTTACACCACAATTACAATTTAAATCACATCCTTCTGGGTATATAATAATATAATATATTTTTATAATAAACAAAATTGAAAAGGCACAACAAAACAAAGTTAGTAATAATAGGCAAGATCTTCAGTCTTCAGACACCATAAGCCATAAGACTAGACCCTTGGCCTTAGGACGGTTGTTAGTAAGGTGTCTGTCCAACTAAACTAATGAGTGAGTATAATATATATATTGATAAGATGATAAGTCTGACTCTTCTACTTCACAAACACCTTGAAACAAAAAAAAAAAACAATATGACTGATAAGTCTACTGGTACTGTTTCACTTGCACTTCGTGATGCATTCTAATTTGCTTATAAACAAAGAAAATGTTTGATGATTAACTGCAGTAGGCTGTACCTCCTTGTCTGTGATGAACACGAGCTGTCCTCGAGATTGGCAAATAAACACCTTTGTTGTTCACGTCTCAATTATGATGCTTGAGGTCATAAACTTTAAGGGTCACGACTTTTAACCTTTTGAACTGTAAAATAATTCCGGCATATTTTGATCCATGACTGGTTTTGTCCGGGTCAGCTATTAATAACACTCAACATGAATGTTTAATTAACAGCGAGAAAGAAAAAAAATAATACCAAATGAAATAAGATAAAAGCAAAACAAGTTAAAAAATATACCGTATTTCATTTTATTCGGATGATACAAGGTAAAAAATATCATTAAGTCAAGGCACTATATTTTTTTCACCCTCTTCTAGCGCAGGAATACAGTCTTGAAATCGTGTTTAACTTGTCAGGTGAGACCAGGGAGTTGGGGAAAGTCTTGACCTGAGTAGAATAAAAGTGGAACACGGTGGGCAGGGATGAGGAGGTGGAGAATAATATCACTTGGGTGTGGATAGCAGAAAATCCTAAAGACCTACAACAATTGCTTAATGTGATAAACATAACAAGCAAAATATATGGACTAGATATGAATATCAAAAAGACTAAAACTATGATCATAAACAAAGAAAATTCTCAAGACCTACAATTAAATATCACAGTTGAGAGAATACATCTGGAGACAGTCCAGAGCTACAACTACCTGGGACATACTATAACCAATGGTGGAAAATGTACAACTGAAATAAACAAAAGAATAGGTATGACAAAAAGTAATTTTAATGCCATGAAAAATATACTAACAAAAAAACAAATATCAACGTGACCAAAACTAAGAATGGCAAAATGTTACATCTTCTCAATATTCCTGTATGGTGCAGAAACATGGACATTAGACAAGAAAACAGAACAGAAAATTGAAGCCTTTAAAATGTGGGTTTATAGAAGAATAGGTAGAATTGGATGGAAAGAAAAGATAACAAACGATGAAGTTTTAAAACAACTGAAAATAAAAAGAGAACTACTAAATACAATTAAGACAAGACAAATGAAATTTTTTAGGCATGTTAAAAGACACAACAGCCTACTAAAAGTAATATTGGAAGGGAAAATACAAGGTAAAAGAGGCAGAGGCAGACCAAGACTAACAAGGACGAGTAACATCAAAAGATGGACAAGTCAATCTATGACAGCCTGCACCATCAAAGCAAGAAACAGAGTAGAATGGCGATCCATGGTAGCCAACCTTCGTTGCGGAGAAGGCACTCAATGATGATGATAATGATGGGTGTGGATACAATTTGCAATGAGGAAAGGCAGCATGTTTTCATTTTTCTTTTTTAATTCAATTTTAGCCTTTTAGGTCAATCATAAATTATTAATCTGCTTTATTACCGCATGCATGAACAGACCCATGCAATTTATGCTTAGCTCATCATCATCATCGAGTTGCGTGTCCTTCACAGAGCGTTTCACTCGTCACAATCCGTCTGTTTCTAGCGTTTGTTAGTGTTCGTGTCCTCCGCTCGATTATCCTCATCGCACATCAGACTTAAGCGCTCAGATATTTTCCCCAGCAAATCGCGCAGAATGAAACGATGGTTCATCCGTTCTCTTTCTAGCTCCCCTGAAATTAGGTAACATCCCTCTTGGCTAACTTAAAAATCCGGGAGTCGCACCAGGGCTGCAGATTCTCGAAAAGCGTGGAAATATGTATTGTCTCGCCCTTCATTTCGAGCGTTCGGTCGGGTTAGGGATATACGATCGTCCATCATGATGACGCAGCAAATACAACAATGGATGTGCATATAACGCCCAATTCACTCCCCTCCCCCAAAAAAAAAAAAACGCACGAAACACCGTAGCGATGGCGCAGAATTCCCAAAGTGGAACCCTCGGTTGACTTAAAAGAGCTATTCACAGTAAGGAGATGCAAACAATTAGTGCCGAATAAATCCAACGACGTTTATTGAACAGCTCTCAATGTTGATAAGCTCTGAAAACGCAAAAACTAATAGATAGACAGACAGACAGACAGACAGACAGACAGACAGACAGACAGACAGACAGACAGACAGACAGACAGACAGATAGATAGATGCGTGATTAGACATGTAGAGACCAGCGGCGGATATCCAGATGAGGCAAATGAGGGCACTGGTTCCACTACTCTTGTAACATTTTATCAGAATACATAACACATTGGTGTTAGACTTTATGACTCAAGCAATCAGGTTAAAGGTCAAAATAGAACCACGAAAGGAAGCAAACAGCGCGTGAGTTGGGTGAAAGAATGGATGTAGGAGATGATTCCATATGGTGTTTATTATTATTATTATTATTCAATATTCCCTTTCCTATTTTATGTGTTTCTATATTCCGATTGCATACGATGAATGATGATATCGTATGATAAAGGACAGTTCAGCTGCATTCACTTACGGTGGCGCTTGGCCTTATGTCTTTTGGCGTGTACTGTAGCGGCTATGATAGGGACTGCAACTGCCTTTCTTTATATGGATATTCGATGAGATGTTAGTTCGGATGATTCCACTGGCACGGGTGGTTAAACAATTGTGGATTTTAATTCGTTTTCAGCTATACCGGAATCTTCGACAAACCATAACTATAAAGATGGATGTGGAGACCGTTAATGGAAACATTGTTTTTTATTTTTTCTGGCGTTAAAACGGGGACTGCTAAAGAAATGAGGAGTTCTCTTCGTCATCCACCCTTAAAATGACGTTAAGCTGACGTTAATGCAATTGCTTTGCGCATTTCGACCTAAAACATTCAATTTCAGTTAGGCGTTTTTAAGCTGTAGGTTGTCTACCCTCTACGATCCCTTCTCATTTGACCAGACTGGACAGTCTATTTCCATGAGCACAGTTGTTGTTCGCTGATCCTGAAGCATGCACTCAGCACAGTTGTTGTTAGCTGATCCTGAAGCATGCACTCAGCACAGTTGTTGTTCGCTGATCCTGAGTCTGTTTCCATGAGCACAGTTGTTGTTCGCTGATCCTGAAGCATGCACTCAGCACAGTTGTTGTTCGCTGATCCTGAATTATGTACTCAGCACAGTTGTTGTTCGCTGATCCTGAATTATGTACTCAGCACAGTTGTTGTTCGCTAATCCTGAAGCATGCACTCAGCACAGTTGTTGTTCGTTGATCCTGAAGCATGCACTCAGCACAGTTGTTGTTCGTTGATCCTGAAGCATGCACTCAGCACAGTTGTTGTTCGTTGATCCTGAAGTATGCACTCAGCACAGTTGTTGTTCGTTGATCCTGAGTCTGTTTCCATGAGCACAGTTGTTGTTCGCTGATCCTGAAGCATGCACTCAGCACAGTTGTTGTTCGTTGATCCTGAAGCATGCACTCAGCACAGTTGTTGTTCGCTGATCCTGAAGCATGCACTCAGCACAGTTGTTGTTCACTGATCCTAAAGCATGCACTCAGCACAGTTGTTGTTCACTGATCCTGAAGCATGCACTCAGCACAGTTGTTGTTCACTGATCCTGAAGCATGCACTCAGCACAGTTGTTGTTCACTGATCCTGAAGCATGCACTCAGCACAGTTGTTGTTCACTGATCCTGAAGCATGCACTCAGCACAGTTGTTGTTCGCTGATCCTGAAGCATGCACTCAGCACAGTTGTTGTTCGCTGATCCTGAAGCATGCACTCAGCACAATTGTTGTTCACTGATCCTAAAGCATGCACTCAGCACAGTTGTTGTTCACTGATCCTGAAGCATGCACTCAGCACAGTTGTTGTTCGTTGATCCTGAAGCATGCACTCAGCACAGTTGTTGTTCGCTGATCCTGAAGCATGCACTCAGCACAGTTGTTGTTCACTGATCCTGAAGCATGCACTCAGCACAGTTGTTGTTCACTGATCCTGAAGCATGCACTCAGCACAGTTGTTGTTCACTGATCCTGAAGCATGCACTCAGCACAGTTGTTGTTCGCTGATCCTAAAGCATGCACTCAGCACAGTTGTTGTTCACTGATCCTGAAGCATGCACTCAGCACAGTTGTTGTTCGTTGATCCTGAAGCATGCACTCAGCACAGTTGTTGTTCGCTGATCCTGAAGCATGCACTCAGCACAGTTGTTGTTCACTGATCCTGAAGCATGCACTCAGCACAGTTGTTGTTCGCTGATCCTGAAGTATGCACTCAGTTCAGTTGTTCGCTGATCCTGAAGTATGCACTCAGCTCAGTTGTTCGCTGATTCTGAAGTATGCACTCAGTTCAGTTGTTCGTTAATCCTTAAGTACGCACTCAGTTGTTCACTGATTCTGAAGTATATACTCAGTTCAGTTGTTCGCTAATCCTGAAGTATGCACTCCGCTCAGTTGTTTGCTAATCCTGAAATATGCACTCAGCTCAGTTGTTCGCTGATCCTGAAGTATGCACTCAGCTCAGTTGTTCGTTGATCCTGAAGTATGCACTCAGCTCAGTTGTTCATTGATCCTGAAGTATACACTCAGCTCAGTTGTTCGTTGATCCTGAAGTATGCACTCAGCTCAGTTGTTCATTGATCCTGAAGTATGCACTCAGCTCAGTTGTTCGTTAATCCTGAAGTATGCACTCAGCTCAGTTGTTTGCTAATCCTGAAATATGCACTCAGCTCAGTTGTTTGCTAATCCTGAAGTATGCACTCAGCTCAGTTGTTTGCTAATCCTGAAATATGCACTCAGCTCAGTTGTTCGCTGATCCTGAAGTATGCACTCAGCTCAGTTGTTCGTTAATCCTGAAGTATGCACTCAGCTCAGTTGTTCATTGCTCCTGAAGTAAGCACTCAGCTCAGTTGTTCGTTGATCCTGAAGTATGCACTCAGCTCAGTTGTTCGTTAATCCTGAAGTATGCACTCAGCTCAGTTGTTTGCTAATCCTGAAATATGCACTCAGCTCAGTTGTTTGCTAATCCTGAAGTATGCACTCAGCTCAGTCGTTCGTTGATCCTGAAGTATGCACTCAGTTCAGTTGTTCGCTGATCCTGAAGTATGCACTCAGTTCAGTTGTTCGTTAATCCTGAAGTATGCACTCAGTTCAGTTGTTTGCTAATCCTGAAGTATGCAGTCAGCTCAGTTGTTCGTTGATCCTGAAGTATGCACTCAGTTCAGTTGTTCGCAGATCCTGAAGTATACACTTAGTTCAGTTGTTCGCTAATCCTGAAGTATGCAGTCAGCTCAGTTGTTCGTTGGTCCTGAAGTATGCACTCAGTTCAGTTGTTCGCTGATCCTGAAGTATGCACTTAGTTCAGTTGTTCGCTAATCCTGAAGTATGCACTCAGTTCAGTTGTTCATTGATCCTGAAGTATGCACTCAGCTCAGTTGTTCACTAATCCTGAAGTATGCACTCAGTTCAGTTGTTCGCTAATCCTGAAGTATGCACTCAGTTCAGTTGTTCACTAATCCTGAAGTATGCACTCAGTTCAGTTGTTCGCTAATCCTGAAGTATGCAATCAGTTCAGTTATTCGCTAATCCTGAAGTATGCACTCAGTTCAGTTGTTCGCTGATCCTGAAGTATGCACTCAGTTCAGTTGTTCGCTAATCTCGAAGTATGCACTCAGCTCAGTTGTTCGCTAATCCTGAAGTATGCACTCAGCTCAGTTGTTCGTTGATCCTGAAGTATGCACTCAGTTCAGTTGTTCACTAATCCTGAAGTATGCACTCAGTTCAGTTGTTCGCTAATCGTGAAGTATGCACTCAGTTCAGTTCGATAATCCTGAAGTATGCACTCGGTTCAGTTGTTCGCTAATCCTGAAGTATGCACTCAGTTCAGTTGTTCGCTAATCCTGAAGTATGCACTCAGCTCAGTTGTTCATTCGTTGATCCTGAAGTATGCACTCAGCTCAGTTGTTCGTTCGTTGATCCTGAAGTATGCACTCAGCTCAGTTGTTCGTTAATCCTGAAGTATGCACCCAGCTCAGTTGTTCGTTCGTTGATCCTGAAGTAATCACTCAGCTCAGTTGTTCGTTGGTTGATCCTGAAGTATGCACTCAGCTCAGTTGTTCGTTCGTTGATCCTGAAGTATGCACTCAGCTCAGTTGTTCGTTTGCTGATCCTGAAGTATGCACTCAGCTCAGTTGTTCGTTGATCCTGAAGTATGCACTCAGCTCAGTTGTTCGTTAATCCTGAAGTATGCACTCAGCTCAGATGTTCGTTCGTTGATCCTGAAGTATGTTCTCAGCTCAGTTGTTCGTTGATCCTGAAGTATGCACTCAGCTGAGATGTTCGTTCGCTGATCCTGAAGTATGTACTCAGCTCAGTTGTTCGTTGATCCTGAAGTATGCACTCAGCTCAGTTGTTCGTTCGTTGATCCTGAAGTATGCATTCAGCTCAGCTGTTCATTCGTTGATCCTGAAATATGTACTCAGTTCAGTTGTTCGTTGATCCTGAAGTATGCACTCAGCTCAGTTGTTCGTTGATCCCGAAGTATGCACTCAGCTCAGTTGTTCGTTGATCCTGAAGTATGCACTCAGCTCAGTTGTTCGTTCGTTGATCCTGAAGTATGCACTCAGCTCAGTTGTTCGTTGATCCTGAAGTATGCACTCAGCTCAGTTGTTCGTTCGTTGATCCTGAAGTATGCACTCAGCTCAGATGTTCGTTCGTTGATCCTGAAGTATGCACTCAGCTCAGATGTTCGTTCGCTAATCCTGAAGTATGCACTCAGCTCAGTTGTTCGTTCGTTGATCCTGAAGTATGCACTCAGCTCAGATGTTCGTTCGTTGATCTTGAAGTATGCACTCAGCTCAGATGTTCGTTCGCTAATCCTGAAGTATGCACTCAGCTCAGTTGTTCGTTCGTTGATCCTGAAGTATGCACTCAGCTCAGATGTTCGTTCGCTAATCCTGAAGTATGCACTCAGCTCAGATGTTCGTTCGCTAATCCTGAAGTATGCACTCAGCTCAGTTGTTCGTTCGCTAATCCTGAAGTATACACTCAGTTTAGTTGTTCGTTCGCTAATCCTGAGTACACACTCAGTTTAGTTGCTGGACGGGTGTCTTGGTCCCCTGAATTATAAACTTTTTCGTCAGCGATCATCTATTGCTATTAATTTAGAATTTTAGACCAGCATGGGCCACGAATAAGACGGTGCGCTTTGGGACTTCACCGGTTTCCCATAACTTGTCATGTGTTAATTATGTGGGGCATATTTTGTGTTCTTAGCGTGTTGAGAGCGCTGCAGTCATGTAGGACGTGCTGTGAAGTTTGGATGCCCCCCTGTCGCAAAGTCGCCCCGAGTTCTAGGTGTGATGTGAGGCCACAGTGATCTGTTCTAAGTATGTATATCTTGTCTTGTTCATGTCTGCGCTTGTTTAAGCTGAAGTGCTCTGTCTCATATTTTCCATATTACTCTCCCCGTTTTGTTTTCATATCTTGTCTTTATTTCTTTGAGGCTCTAGGGTTGGTTAGGGTTACGGTTAGTTCATCTGCTTCCTTGTTTCCATGGATACCACAGTGTGCTGTTATCCACTGCAGGGCTAGTTCTGTCTTTTCTGACAGCAAACGTATGTTGTTCTTTATTTCCTGATTGAGTCTGTCCTGTTTCAGGTAATGTATGACTGACAATGTAAGATGACAATGTTGGACTTAAGACCTTTTGTGTGTTGAATTATTGACTAATTTGTGCAGTATCAGTGTGTGTGTGTGTGTTGACTGGAAGTGGTCAGCAATGTGATATGATATACCTTTTTTTTTTTTTTTTTTTTTTTTTTTTTTTGGGGGGGGGTCTTTTGGCGTGTGCTAAGACTGCTATGATGGGAACTAGTTACCTTTCTTTGTTTGGGAGATGAAATAGTAATTCGGATGATTCCACTGGCACGGGCGGTTGAGAAATTATAGATTTTAATTCGTTTGCAGTGATACCGGGGTCTTCCATAACCATAACCTTTTTTTTTTTTGCGTTCGCCAGCTTTTACCTCTGGACTAGACTAGGAATTACATTTTGCGTGTTAATCTGTTTTTCCCTGGCAGCCGTGTGCACAGGGGTCCCTCGCCGCACAGGCAGATAACTCCGTCTTCAGAGGTACTCATATTTTTCCGTCGATGAGTAATTGACGTTTCATGCCGGGCCTCGCTACTGAGACCAGGAGTGGTTGCCGCAGAGAGAAATCATAAATAAAAACCCCAACTGGTGCGGCCAGGATTTGAACCCACAACCTCTCTGTCTCGAGGCAAGACGCCGGCCTCGAGACCAAACAGCCCCCATATATATATATATATATATATATATATATATATATATATATATACATATACACCTTCGAATCTTCCAGAAAGAGAGTATCGTTCGTTTAATTAATGTTCCTCTAAATGGTTATGGAAGGTTCCGGTATCACTGCAAACGAATTAAAATCCATAATTGCTCAACCGCCCGTGCCAGTGGAATCATCCGAATTACTATCTCATTAAAACTGACGCCATCTTAAAAAATCTTAAAAGTGTCGATCCTTGTTGCAGTTTCCTCATATTCCAAGTCCGGCTTGCTGTCGGAGCTATTGAGTTAAGTGCTCTATACACACCGTGAGCTGTGCATTTCATCCGTTTTGATCGTGTTCCTCTAAATCTGCGCAGCAACAGTTTTCCTGGTAATTGGGGGTTGGAGAAAAGAGGGTTAAGGCAAATGTATAGAAGAGAATTGCGCACCAAAGGAGGTAGAGGCAAAATTGGTGCAATACAGTGCGCATAAAGAGAGAAGTGACGTGGAAAAGAGATGACGTAGAAAAATAGGATGACGTAGTTTGGCTGGACGGTTGGAAAGGAGAGGAGATAATAATTCAGTTAGAGATCGGCAGCCGCAGAGAGCAGTTGGAAAATTGAGAGTCATGTAAAGCCAGAACGACAGTAGAAGCCTATAAGCAGAGAACAGTTGGGATACAAGCCCAAGAGGACAGCTAGAGATAAAAGGAGGAACAAGTAGAGAGGTCCAATCAGCAGATGAGTATGAAACAAATGCCAGCAGCAACAGACAATTAAGGAACTGGTCTAACAAAAGTAACGGAACCGGCAACAGCTATAGATAGAGTAGGGAGGGCCGTTCGATGGGGAACGGTCTTACTTAAATTAGTTGACAACCAGCAATAGATAGAGTAGGGAGGGCCGTTCGATAGGGAACGGTCCAACTTAATTTAGCGTCGAACATGAATAGGAAGATTAGAAAAGAATAAATAATAATATAATAGAGAATGAAAGGAGAAAAATTGAATAGATAAACAACAATTGTCATGACAGAAGATGTGAGAAAAGAAGAAATAAAGGCAGCCGATCAATGGTCAATGTGTTATCGATGTGTTATTAATTGTTGTTATGTATAACACGCAGAAAGTCTCTCATCAAGTTCAGTCTCTCAATAAAGTCACGAGAGTGTATGCACGCACAAGTGTAAGTAGCAGGCACACACAAGAAAAGGTGGTCTCTCATACGTCCTCAAAAGGACGTACTCATTTAAGACGTTTTTTTTTAAAGGAGGGGGTCACAAATTAATGCATACAAATGCGAAGCTTCAGTAAAGCTGAATGTGAGGGAAAATTTTAAAAAAAAAATTAGAAAAAAATGGTATGGTAAAAGCTTTACGTGATTAGTAGACGACACAGATTTGAACGATGTTTCGGCTCAATAGGCCTTCAGCAGGAACAAACAAACAACACGCACACATAGATATGTAAGTAAATAAAACTAATCCTACATAGCTAACTAGTAACGAAACATCCAAAACAAGATAATCGAAATTGGTTAAAGAAAAGAAAAATGGCTTCCCTGTATCGTGGACCGTGGTCAGAATGGGAAAGGAATGGTCACACGCGTGTAGCTGTAATTATACCCTCTGGTCAGGTGAAGGGTTCTAAATATACACGAGTGGGGGGAACGCTGTCTAGGTTACCTCGACTACAAAGACACTGACAATGTCTAAAAGTATCTAAGGGCCCATAAATACATGTATACGCACACACACAGTTCCCTTGGAGAAAAGAGCTGCCCTCGCTCCCTAGAGCAGTAAGGCTCCTACCTACACTTCACTCCCATGCTATGAGATAGCTGTACATTTCTACTCTAGCCACGCAAGAAAGCAACAGCACTTCAGTAAGGGTGCCACTAATGATTGTACTATATATAAGCGTATTGAAGAGTCATTCCTTCTTTATCTTTCATGTGTTCACCTGACGACTATCGACTAATACATGTTATCATCTTTATCGTTCACCATTAAACGACGTTAAGTAGGCGTAGCTGAGTTGTGTTTTGTAGCAAGGTGCTATATTCACTCCTTTTACCCGACACATCCGACGCCAGATTGTCATTGTTTGAGTACCGGGTTGCGTGTGCTGCAATGAGTGGCTGACCACTAGCTTCTCGCAACAAGGAAAAACTGGTGAGATAATAACTAATGATCCTGGTAATGAAAACCGATCCAAAACGATAGACTCAAGGGAAGTAACGCTGCTTCCGACTGAAGGGAATAATGGCATATGGCGAGCGTACGCATTCTATCAATCCATCTTTCGACCTTTAGAGCCGTGGCCATCCCATACGGCATAGACCCAGATACTATTTCTCTAAATGTTCTTTCTAGCAGTCTCAGTCCATGCAAAGATCATTTATCAAATCTCGCCATTTGTCTCTGTTCTGTGCAAGCATCTCGATCTCATTAAGGGAACCAATTCCTGCTGCCTTTACAGTAAACTTTACTCTTTACCTCTCTGATCAATGTTATTCTCAGTGTCGGCCTCTTTTCCTCCTTCCTGTTGTTTCCCACTTGAGGGCTTGCTCGTACG
This sequence comes from Megaustenia siamemsis, assembly GCA_032433765.1. Taxonomy (NCBI): domain Eukaryota; kingdom Metazoa; phylum Mollusca; class Gastropoda; order Stylommatophora; family Ariophantidae; genus Megaustenia; species Megaustenia siamemsis. Next base: position 66,007,345 of record JAVIAB010000041.1, on the reverse strand, counting down.
GCAAGCATTATCAACAATAAATATACATGTATAATAGTATATGTACTCCATGGAAAAGAAAAACAAAACACTGCCCTCAGCGAATATGTAAAAGTGTAGTCATTGCTGCTTTAAAGAGATACGAAATATATAAAAGATAATGCACAGTGGTACATTGTACATACGAAGTGATGTAATGTAAAGAACTAAAGATATTACTTCTTTTTTTTTGGCACAACACATTCGACTTCAGCATGTCATTTTTTTTTTTTTTTGGGAGGGGGGCACCGTTTTGATTTTCACTGATTCTGGCAATCAGCTATGAGTTGTTGACAGCGTTCAGACCTGGCACTGACATGTACCATCTCCCCCTAAACAAAATAATAATAGCCGTCCATCGTAAGCAATGAAAACAGTTTCAATCCTGAATAACTGCCCTTTTCCTGGGCACGCTGACCATAAGGTCCTATCTTGGCAAAGAATTACCAGCCACAAGTGGAAAGTACGATCAAGACTGGTCTTTTGGGCATTGATTGCTCGATCTCTTCCGACTATATTTTCTTTGTACTTCATTGATTCAGTATTTCTCTGTGATGATGGTCTTAACACAAGTGATGGTGATGTTATACTAACTACAGGAGATGGTTATGCTCAAGATCTTTCCAGGAAATGACTTCACTATTGAAACTTTCTAGAAACACCTTGAGAGAATCCTTTAGCTATTCATTTGCCAGTCACTCTCCTTTACTGAGTTTGATGTCAAACAAATACCGAATAACTGCTAATGCAGAAGCCCCGAGTTATGTCATAGAAGTCCTAATCAAACACAAGATGTAGGCAAAAAAAAAACAAAGTAGAGCCTTGCCATATAGTTATAATTAGTTGAAGGCCCCGGTATCACTGAAAATGAATTAAAATCCATAATTGCTCAACCGCCCGTGCCAGTGGAATCATCCGAATTAACATCTCATCATATTAAAGGAACCAAACAAGGTAAAAGGTCACGTACGAGACTTGAACCTGCGTCTTAGCACGCGTGTTTACACCCATGTGTGCTCGGCAGCCTATCCAGAAATCTTCGGAGATTTCTGTATAGTGTCGCCTCAAGCATCGAATCTCAGATGCGAAGCAACATTCCTCACTTTCCCAGGGTAATACCCTGGTACCCATTTCTGCCAACGGCTGGGTCGACCGTGGGGGTATTTTTTCTCCAACCACGAGCACAACTCACACTGATCCCAGCGGGAATCGAACACGGGTCGTCCGAACGTCAGTAGTCCAGTCGGGTGGTTTTCCCAGCTAGGCTACCGAGGCCCCAACAAAGAACACACCATATGCTATATCCCTAATGACAGCTTTAAAGAGCCAGTACACTGAAAGGTAAAGAGACCTAATAAACTCAGTAAATAGATTGGCTCTATGGTACAAACAAATATAACATAATCCAATGGATACACATACACAGCAGCATGTGCTTTGATGATCCCAACAATAGTCATATCTGACATCATCTATCTATTGACCTTTCGAGCCATAGCCGGCCCATAGGGAATAGACCCAGATACTCTTTCTTATATCTAAATTTTTATTCTAGTAGTTTTCAATCCTAAAGATATTTTATCAAATCTCACCTTTTGTCTCTGTTCTCTGCAAGCAACTCTATCTCATTGAGGGAGCCGATTCCTGCTGCTCTCGCCTCTCTCATCAAGTTTGTTCTCAGTGTCTCTCTAGGTCGGTCTCTTTTGCTCATACCTGTTGTTTCCCACATGAGGGCTTGCTTTGTTATTCGGTTATTATCAGACTTCATGTTACTGCATAATTCACTCAGTAAAGTTTTATATTGTGTTACCAATACCAAATATGATTACTTATGATGATGATGATGATGATGCGTTCGTCCGATGATTTGAGGTATTCTAACGGATACGAACCGTAGACTTCCTCCTCGTCATCCGCCCTTAAAAGGACGTTAAGTGGACGTAGTTACGTTGTGTTGCAGTTTGCAGTGTAACACTGTGATATCTGCGCCTTTCGGCCCAACACATCCGATTTCAGCCGACGCTTTTTTGTGTACCGGGTTCGTCTTCCCACTTCGATCCCTGCTCGCTTGGCCAGACTAGACAGGTTAGTCTGTTTCTAGAGGCATGAAGTATAAAGGAAAACTTGTTACCATAGGCAAGAAATGCATGAGAAAAGCACTTGCAGTGCCCGGAAAAGGCAGAATCAGAAATGATATTACAAGAGAAAAAGTAGGCACTGAACCAATCCTAAACTACATACAGAAATAACAAATAGACTGGTTTACCCATCTATAGTCCGTTCAGAAATTCATAATCACACCTGAATTAGTATTGCGTGATAACCGCTTGTTATTTTGGTTTCATAATTTGCATGCAATCTTAGAATATTGATGACGTTATAGAAATATTTTTTGCTCTGAGAAATTTGATCTAGTTTAAAAGTTTCCTTCTTTAGGCTATATTAAATTTACCCTGTTCGAATTTGACACAATTTTAGGATATATACATTAATTTGGTGCGGTCGTCCACGTAAAATAGTTTGGCTATTGCAGAAACACTAACTTCAGGAAAATCCCGTGCACAGAACTGAATTGTTATTGCACGACATGACGCACCACGGCCTGGGCATTAATTACCGAAGGGAAGGCGTATCTTTATTAATTTTGTGAAGACTCAGTAGACAATTTGTTGACTTTAAATATCAACATTTATATCTAAATTACAATGTGTTTGAAATGCAAATTTATAACTATGCAAAAGAAGTGTGTTGAACATGTGTTGCAGGTGGAAGATGAGTACTGGAAACGAGATGGATCATATAGAAAGAAAGTTGTGCGATTCCCCATCAAAGAAATGAAATGCTACAACATCGATTGGCAATGATTGAAGCCACCAAACAAAACAGCAGATCCTGAAAGTCCAAAACATTTAGACACAAAAATAATAGTAACGGGCAAGAACTATCCTTGCCTTATCCACAAAGCTGAAATGTTCTATTAAAAAATATTTTCTTCTATCTACACCAACCATGCTTTGAAATTGTGACTGAGTGATATTTATTTTCTGATTCATTACCATTATCTTGAGTGTTAACTGTGTTCATTACCATTATTTTGAGTGTTAACTGTGGCAGAATTTGAACCCTTCCTGCCCAAAGGCAAACATCTTGACCACACAGAGATTTCAACACCCACAAGTTAGCTTTGAATGTTTGTGGAGTTTGCATTGGTCCAGTAAGAGAACTTGTGACCAGAGCTGGAAACTGTCAGCAACTAGTTTCTAGTAGTTATTCTACAAGTTTTTGCAAGAATCTGTGGGAGGAGAGGTCATCTATAAGTATGACGACTTCTGGACAAGAAGGTCCTAGATTAAGATCCCACCAGGAGGAGAAGGCGCACCTCACAGCAGCAGAGCTGGAAGTTGTCAGTGACCCACAGCTGATGGCTTGCACCCGGATCGGTGAATCAGAGCCATCCAGACCATGCTCCACCTTTCCGTGGTGCCTCCAGTAACAGACTAACCTGTCTAGTCTGGCCAAGCGTAAGGGATCAAAGACTACCCACTACTAAAAAATATTATGCTGAAGTCGGATGTGTGGGGTCCAAAAGGCACAAATATCACAGTTATATTGTAGACCACTACACAACGCACACATGGTCACTTAACTCCTTTTAAGGGTGGATGACAAAGAGGAGTACTCCTTTAGTCACTGGGTAAACGCAAGCAAAATCCCACCACAGGTAGTGGATATCTGACAAACAGGCTCCATGTACCCTCTGTGCATGTTAAAGAACTCTTGGCAGGTGAAAGTTTATAATCTCTTCTACCTTTCAGCTCCCTGTGGAGCATAGGTCTTCAATAAACACTTTCCAAGTCGTTCTGTTTCTTGCCATTCTTTAAAGATCATTCCATGTCTTCCAAATCATCTTCATCTCTACTTCTATCTGTCTTCTCCAAGAATTCCTTGGTCTTCCTCTTTGTCTTTTTCCCTGGGGATTCCAAAATAGGGCTTGTTGTGTAATACTCTCAGTTGGCTTCTGCAGTGTCTGTTCTATCCATCGCCATCGTCTTCGCTGTATTTCATTATCCACTGGTATTTGAGTGGTACATTTCCATAATTCCATGTTAGTGATTTTGCCCTGCCATTTCCATCCATTTATTCTGCGTAAGCATCCATTAATGAAAGTATGTATCTTCATGATTGTCAATTTTGTTGTTCTCCATGTTTCACAGCCATATAATAGGACACATGGCTGTGTGATAGGAGAGCTATGTCATCAGCAAAGTCTAAATCATCAAGTTGTTTGGTCAGTGACCACTGGATTTCATTTCTTTTGTTTTGAATTATTTTCATAATCCAATCTATGGCCAGTAGAAAGAGAAATGGAGACAGAAGGCATCCCTGCTTTACTCATGTTCTTAGAAAGTCTATAATAGCAAACCAAAAAATGTCAGAGCAAAAACTGTTAAACAATTGAAAATGTATCCATGCTGAAGAAGGACATGTCTAACTTCAAAGTGCAGATAAAATTGATATAAAATAGCAACGCAACACATACATGACCATTACATGAGTGAATGCTGAAGAAGTCGAAGTATCAATGAATGAGAATTATCCAGATTCTAATCTACCTGTTTAAAGACATGTGAGAATGGCACTGGATAGGACACATCACTGTAGAAGTCAAATGAGAGTTATTACACAACAGGCCCTTTTTAGGAATTCTCAGGGGTGGAGACAAAAGGGAGGGGGCAAGATGTCTTTTGAGACAACTGATGAAAACAGAGATGAAGAAGATGGGGAAGGTATGGTATCAAACAGGATGGTGATGATAGTGGTGTTTTTTGAAGACCTATGCTCCTCCACATGGTGAAGACAAATAATAATAAATGAATATTATTATGGAGGTGATTCATTTCGGAGGCAATAGATCAGCAAATCATTTCAGGGAAGAGGTATCTTTATAACACTTGGGAAAAAAAATCACAAATAATCAACAAAAGAAATGAACAATAGACCCCAAAAGCAGGATCGAACTTGTGCTCCTCGACACAGTGCCTTGCCACAAGAAACAAATGCTAGAGCACATGGCCAACTAAGCTACCTAAACAAAATACTATCATTGGCAATGTCTTTCAGGCTTGTGTACTCAATGGCATAGGATTACAAGAACAACTCAGGAATAAATTGTAATCTGTATTTTTCCTATTAAGACAAGTATCTCCCAGATAGGGTAGGGCCAACAGGGTGTTAAAAGGAAGAAGACTGCAGCTCTTTGTGATGCCCACATGCAACAAACTAAACAGCCTGGCCAAGTGAACAGGGATTGAAAGGATGGTTCCTCTCTGAAAAAATGCTAATTTGAAGACATGCACTGGATTGAAAGGTGCAAATATTACAGGTTTGTAGTAAACCTGGATTTTTTTTCTGGGAAAGTAAAGCAGCACGGGCGTAATACTGACCACATTACCCCAAAAATCATGTGCTGAAGGTCTGTAAAATATAGGGTCACTAACACCATATTTCCCTATACGCCACTTGGCGTGACGGGGGCATTTTACTTTACTTGTAGTAAACCACATTTCAGCCCAATAGCCCTTCAGCAGGAACAAACATACAACACAAAAACAGATATCCATTTAAAACAAAAAATAATAATTTTGAACTAATTATTTTTTGTTTTAAATACATATCTGTGTGTGTTGTATGTTTGTTCCTGCTGAAGGCCTGTTGGGTCAAAATGTTGTTCTAATTTGCTGTGATAGCTCAGTGGTTAGTCAACTGGACTACAAAGGACAAGAGGTAGGGTTCGATCCCAATCGACGGCTTCCGGGTTCACCCAGCCTTTAATGGGTACATGATTTTTTTTCAGGGAATGTGAAGAGGCACGGGCATAATACCGACCACATTACCCCAAAAATCATGTGCCAAAGGTCTGTAAAATTTATGGTCACTAACACCATATTCCCTATACGCCACTTCGCGTGACGGGGGTACTTTACTTTTTACTTACGTAAAGCTTTAACCATACTGTTTTTTTCTATTTACTTTGTTAATTTCTCCTTACAATTTGCTTTACTGCAGCTTCATATTTTTATGCATTTATTTGCTTTGACTTTGTTGTAAACCATAACACAATACATCCAAACCTATTTAACATCCTTTAAAGTAGTGGTTCCCAAGCTTTTGACACTTGTGGCTCCCTTTCCCTGTTGATCATTTACCTGCAGTGCCCTCCTGGCACGGCACTTACAATCGTATAAGTAGGGAAAACTGATTCCCTTGAAAGATATATTTTTTTTTTCGTTCATCAGCTTTACCGCTGACGAAGTCCCTAGAGACTAAGAACTGAATTTTGCGTGTTAATCCATTTTTCCCTGGCAGCCGTGTGCACAGGGGTCCCTCGCCGCACAGGCGGATAAGTCCGACTTCGGAGGTTCTCATATTTTTTTCGTCGATGAGTAATTAACGTTTCAAGCCGGGCCTCACTGCTGAGACCAGGGGTGGTTGCCGCAGAGAGAAATCATAAATAAAAATCCCAACCGGGATTTGAACCACAAACTCTCTCTCTCTCTCGAGGCTGACGACTTGCCTCGAGACCAAACAGTTCCCCCCTTGAAGGATATATAAGAAGATAAATGACAACAGAATTAACACTATCCTGGAGAAACTCATTTTTGTACTAACAAATATTAAGAATATGTTAGAAGTTGTTTCATGATTTCTAACCACTAGTAGAGGCACAACTATATCCTTGGTGTGGCGCACTTTCCAGGGTCTCTCTTGTGACCGTCATAACTTTTCAGGTTTCCCCACCTTCAGGTCATTAGTTACTCAACTGTCACATCTCAAGTTTCCCCACCTTCAGGTCAATAGTCACTCAACCGTCACATTTCAAGTTTCCCCACCTTCAGGTCAATAGTCACTCAACCGTCACATTTCAAGTCTCCCCACCTTCAGGTCAAGAGTTACTCAACTGTCACATTTTAAGTTTCCCCACCTTCAGGTCAAGAATTATTCAACTGTCACATTTCAAGTTTCCCCACCTTCAGATCAATAGTTACTCAACCATCACATTTCTAGTCTCCCCCCACCTACAGGTCAATAGTTACTCAACTGTCACATCTCAAGTTTCCCCACCTTCAGGTCACTAGTTACTCAACCATCACATTTCTAGTCTCCCCCACCTTTAGGTCAATAGTCACTCAACCATCACATTTCAAGTCTTCCCACCTTCAAGTCAAGAGTCACTCAACCTTCACCTTTCAAGCATCCCACTGACCACTTAATTTGGACATAAAAATGAAGGGAGGTGTTCTATTGTTCTTGTTTGTCTGCATTCACCAGCTTTATATCTTTAGCAAAGCCCTGAGAGATTGACTTGTGTATGAATATAGTGTCTTCCTATTGTTGCTATATCAGTGACTTATGCTGAATACTGTTTTGCTAAATCTGCCAATATTGATAGGCAGATTTGACCGCAGAATGAACAAAATGTTTTCATGGAGTCTGGCCTAGTCACCTTCATTCTATGCCTTTTGTCTTCTGAATTTGATATCAACGGTGCCTCGAATGTTGCTGTGCCATTTTTGTTGTTTTTTTTTTGTTTTGTTCTCCATGTGTTGCAGCCAGAACCTTCCAGTTTCACTGATAGAGAATTCACTCAAAAAAGCCCAGCAAACATCCTTATATCTCAACACTGATCTGCCTGGTGGCCTCTTACTGACCCTAAGTTCATTGTACATTATATGTTTGAGGATACAGTTATTTGCCATTCTTCTTACATGACCCAAAGAGAATTCATCAGTGCTATATAGAGCCAATTCTGACCTATGGAAGCGAATCATGGACAGGTAAATAAACAAATTAAAAGACGATTAGAGGCCACAGAGATAAAATTTCTCAGAAGAATGTTGAAAGTTCCCTGGGCAGCTAAAAAGACCAATGAGGAAATTCTCAAAGAGGCCTACACAAACAGAGAGCTCCTAAGAAATATCATAAAGAAACAATCAACATTTTTCAGGCACATCATGAGAAGAGGAAAGTTGAAATACTTGGATCACAACTGGCAAAATACAGGGAAAGAGAGATCGCGGACGACAAAGAGAGAAAATACTGGGCAGCCTGATGTCATGGCATGGAAAACAGTCAACAACAGAATTGATACGATGCACGGTAGATAGAAGATTGTGGAAAGACATGATCGCCTATGCAAATTGGTTGACACATGTTGATGATACTCTCTCTAAACTATCTATTGTGAGGGGCTAATAATGTATTTCTAATATTACAGTGAATTTATTTCAGTAAATCATTTGGCGTATCTGCAAGATCCACCAAGACTAGACAAAATCTATACAACAAAATTAAACACTGATCAAAGGACAAAACTCAAACACTAGCTATATGTATCATCAGAACAAAATAATTATTTCACATACATTATAAAGCCATCTTCTCTAACATCCACAATAAGACTTCAATCTTATAAGTTTAAGGGACTTCCAGTCAATATGGTCGATAGGAACCGTTGAGGCACTGTCTAAAAAGTGTTCCTTGTTGCAGTTTCCTCAAATTCCGAGTCCGGCTTGCTGCAGAAGCTACTGGGTTTAGTTCTCTGAGCACACCGTGAGTTGTTTTTCATTCGGATGGTGTTTCTATATTCGGATTGCTTACAATGAATGATATCGTATGACGAAGGACAGTTCAGATGATGCGTTCACTTTCGGTGATGATACACCTTATGTCCTTTGACATGTGTTGTGTTTGCTATGATGAGGACTGCAGCTGCCTTTGTTTAAATATTCAATAAGATGTTAATTTGGATGATTCCACTGGCATGCACAGTTAAACAATTATGGATTTTCAATCGTTTGCAGTGATACCAGGCCTTCGAATAACTATAGCTATAAGTTTAAAGAAAGTATTTGTCTGCTAAAGCTGATGACATCTCCATACAGAGCTTGTCTAAGTTTGGTCATTTTAAAGTAGGAACAATTAAAAAATACAAAAAATGGTATGTTAGAAGCTTTACGTGATAAGTGGACGACACAGACTAAATTACGTTTCGGCCCAATAGGCCTTCAGCAGGAACAAACAAGAAACACACACACACAAAACTAATAACGAAACATTTAAAACAAAAATATTCAAAATATGTTAAAGAAAATAAAATAAAAATGTCTATCCTGTGTGTATGAAAAGGAAATGGTAACAAAATTGTGGCTGTTGTGAATGTGCAGAAATGTGCGCAAATGCACACCAAACCAGAGGAATTCACACAGGGGTCAGTGTGCAAACACAAAGGAGAAAGAATAGAACAGTAGACTTACAAAAGGCGGTAAGAGTGAGATGTCTGAGAGTGGGGTACAATAAAAACAAATGAGGGGTAAGGAGTACAGAAAAAAGGTATAGAGGAGAACACCGAAGTGTCTCATAAGGGACTATAGGAAAAGAACTATAAATAGCATGGCATAGTAGATAGACCAAAGATCCCAAATATGTGCAGTAGAGAAGGCTATGCAAAAGGGAAGGTGCAACCAAAAGGAAACTATGTGTATGAGTGTGATACATTCATGCCTCGTGGGGTCAGCGAACCATACTGGACTATGAGGCGATTTTCCAAAATATAGAGGCTGCGGTCACCAGAGTAACAAAGGACAATTCCAGTGACACGGATGTCGTCTTTACCCTTGTGATCAGGGGAGTTGAAGTGGGAAGACACTGGAGTACCAGTATTCTGTTGTGCTATATGTATAGCTACTTCTGTACTGGCCATAGAGCTATCATTTTAAAGTAACAAGTCAACAATTATGAAATAAGAAACTTTTATTTCGTCCAGTAAAATATTCCGCTGTTCGCAAGTCAGACATAGATTTTGGAAAAGTAATTAATATACTTTATTCAAACTACCACGTCGCCCTCAGAATTCCACTCATCTTGTTGTAGTCTACCAGGAGTCGCCACTGTATTCTGCTGAGCCTGTACTTGTGTATTACCCATCGTGGTCTTGAGGTAAGAATGCACCGAGGCTTTAGACGAGTAAAGTTTGAATTTCTAGGCAATTCACGAATCTCCTGGTTAGCCACTTCCTGTTGAATAAAATTAAGTCAATTCTTTATCTTCAAAACCAACAAAGTGAAATGCGTTAAATGTATAGCAGGAAACAACATGACAGATTAGATTACAAGTGAACAATTAAGAAAAAAAAGTCTATGAAAAATGCCTTCTATTGTAAGCATACAGAAGCAACAGATAAAATGGTTTGACCCCATGCTGAGACAATAAGAATAGCAAAAAAAAAAAAAAAAAAAAACAATAAGACAAGTCTTCAACAAAGCTTTGAAAACACCACATTAATTAATAGAAACTGTAGGGGGAGCAAGACACAGCTCAGCAACAGAGAAGTGAAAATGTGAGTGAATCATAGCTGATGGCTTGCACCTGGATCATTGAACCAGAGCTATCCAGACCCTCCACATCTTTGTGTGGCGCCTCTAGTAACAGACTAACCAGCTCATTCTGGCCAAGCAATAAGGGATCGAAGGGGAAGATGAAATCGAAAAGCACAAATATTGCAGTTCTTCTGCAAACCGCAGCACAAGACATCTCTGCCCAATTAATGTCCTTTTAAGGGTGGATGATTATGAGAACTATCTAGTACTTTAGTCATACGGTGAACACAAGATAGCCAGTCTATAGCGATGCAAATTGCTTCTGATGAGTCTATGACTCAGTGGTTAGTGAACTGGTGGACTACAAAGGACAAGAGGTCGGATTTGATCCTGATCCGGGTTCACCCAGCCTAAAATGAGAACCGGATTATTTTCTGGGCAAAGTAAAGTTCACAGAACAGAGACAAATGGCGAGATTTGATAAAATATCTTTAAAAGAATTGAAAACTGCTAGAACAAAAATTCAGATAAGAGAAGGAGTATCTTGGTCTACGCCCTATGGGCCGGCTACGGCTCGAAAGGTCAATAGATAGATAGATAGAAAGTAAAGTGGCACGGGCGTAATACCAACCATTTTACCCCAAAAATCATGTGCCAAAGGTCTGTTCAAATTATGGTCACTTATAACTGCCTTCTCTTTCCCCTTTCACGCCACGCTGAGGCCTGTCTTACACACACTGATAGGCCAGCTGACCTCAACTGCACTTGCTGTGGTGAAGGCTCGTCAAGACCTGAGCCTTCACTTGTTCAGGTATCAACACCTTGCAGGGACACCTAGTGACCGCCCGAGTCACTGAACACATGACCCACTTGTGGACTGCTTGGCATTTGACCTCAACGCTGGAATTTGCGTTGTATCACATGCACATATGATCAGCCAGTGATCATTACAGCGCATGTGCACTGGACTTGAAGGTGTGTGCACTGCCTTGATGAACTGACAAGCCGAGTTGACCTCTGCCTGTGATGGATGGTCACTGCTCTGAACTGTCGCTGAGTTTGACCCTGCACTTGTATGACACCCTTAGCCAGGTTGATCGTTGCCCGTCGTACTCCGCGCTGTTTAGTGTTATGCCGTGGGTTATTTGCAAACCAGCTTCGTTCTTCACCAGGGACAGACAAATACGGCTAGCACTCGAACAAGCATTGACTCAACACCAGATAAAAAGAACCCACCTGTGGTTTTATTCTCGACAATGTCCATTTCACGTAACATGTTCACATGCACAATTACAATAGTATGTTCGCAACCTCACATACATTGCCCGCTCACTTTGCGGCTTTCCCTAGCGTTATCTCTGACACTACACAGTCAGATTGCGGCACTATCTCACACCACTCTGGCCTCTCCTACCTTCCTCTAAATAGTAGTTGCCTATTAATTCTCCCACTAGTATCCCACAGCAACCGGATTGCTACTCATGAAGCTGGCGATATTGATTTTGCTCACTTTGTCTATCTTGTTATCTCCTGGGGCGTCACACCCCGTATCTAGCCCTGTCTTGGTTGATAGGGCCCTAGCAAGCCTGTCTCGCTCAGCGCCACGTACACTGCGTGGTATCGCTGCCTGCACACCCCACTATCTTGTCATGCTTCCCCATGAAGCTTGACTCATTGACTTATCCTCCTTACTGTCGCTTGAATGGTCGTAGTTGCTAAACTGCACCACTACCTTCTAGCTCGCTGCTTCTCATGAAGCCTAACTTGGTGAGATTACTCACGACTTGACACTAATTTGTTCGTTGTGGCAACTTGCCCAACTACACTTTGTCCTCATATGTCTGATGAAGATGAACGTGGTGAACTAACTCACAATTTGACACTGACTGTTCGTTGCTGCGATCTGCACAACTACATTTTGTCTTCACATGCCTTATGAAGATTCATGTGGTGACTAACTCCCAATTTGACACTATCTGCTCGTTGCTGCGATTTGAACAACTACATTTTGTCTTCATATGTCTGACGAAGATTAACTTAGTGAACTAATTCACAATTGGACACTAACTATGTTGGTTGCTACTACGTTCACACTATCATATCACTACTCTATAACACTTCAGCTTAACACTGCTCCTGGAATAAGGTCTGTTCCCTGTCACGACCACACACCAACTAACTTACTTATTTACTTTTGGGTGACTAACTCTACCTTGTTTCCGGTACCGGTAGCTGCACAAAAAACACAACCGTCCGTATCAAACCTTCACTTCCTCTCGAATGAATCTCCCAACCTATTCTTTGTCTCACCTTTTCTCCCTTCCACCAATCATACCGCTTGTTACATCCCTGCCTCATTTCTACATTGTCTTACAATTCCCGTGCCTCATAAAGTGTTCACCTCTCGTGGATCCCATGATCCTATTTTACTCACTCTTCTTATCTCCCCTCAATTTCTCCTACCTCACTCCCATCTTATTGTACACTCTTTAATCACTGCTACCTCCCTGCTTCACACTAACACTATATTCCCTATTCGCCACTTGGCATGACAGGGCTCTTTACTTTTTTTAATTTTTACTTATTAGAGAAAAATTAACAAAATTCTCCTTCTGGAAAAGACTTAGAATAAGTAGATACAAACAAATTTTCCTTCTCCGTCACACGACACACAAACTTTACTACATTAATTCAAGGATCACCCTTTTCATCATCATCCCTCCAAAAAGTACAATAAAAAAATGTAGAGGGCTTTCTCCATGCCTTGAAGTTTGTGGGGATAATAGTGTTGGTACCCATATTTTTTAATGACCAACAGCACATTTTCTTAATGGGTAATATGGTCAGTATCACTCCAGGCCACCCTGCTTTGCCAGAAAAATCCTCATTCACCCTTAAGAGGATGCTAAATTGGCATAGATATGGTGCTGTTAACAGCAAGCTGTGATATTTTGACATCAAACATCCGACTTCAGCAAAGTATTTCTGGGTATCAATTCAGAAGAAGAGGTATGTTTACAGCACTCGGAAAAAACGACAAATAATCAACAGCAGAAAAAAACAAACAAAGAACAATACATGGATCGAAGCAGGATCGAACCTGTACTCAGTAACACAACACCTTGCCACGAAAAGCCAAACTCCTATTTCTGGGTACCAGCTTGACCTCTCTTCTTTGACTCCTATTTGGGGATACTGGGTGGTCTAAATGTAAGACATCTGCCACTGGACAAGAAGGTTCCTGATTCAAATCCCAACACAGATGGTGGGAATATTTTTCTTCGAATCCATGGTTTCTTCGTGGGATTACCTTCCCTTATCTCTAGGGAGTGAGATCCGATGTCTTGCCCCATTGTACATTCTGAGTCTGTTAAAGAACTTTGGGAAATAAAAATTTTTAAAAAGTTTGGCCTAGAAATGGCAGCTGCCCTGGCCATAAAATTGTTAAGCAATTAAAGATATACACATGCTGAAGATGAATGTGTCTGGTCAAACAGCACAAATATTGTGGCCTGCAGTAAACTAGCAACACATCCACTCTCACAATGTATGATTGCTATAAAAGAAGATGATTCCTATTTACATGGAAAGACTGGTTAGTCTATTTCCAGAGGCACCATGGGAAATATTGCTGATCCTGATACAAGCAGTCAGCTATGAGTCGCAGACAACTTTTGGCCCATGTGCTTTCAGGCATCTTGCACCCACAGCCTGCACAAATACAGCCAACAATAGTTTATATATATAGACTGTAAAAGGCAGAAGTTATAATGTTTCAATTTGTAAAAACCATACACATCCAAACCAAGGTTAAATGGAGTATGTCTGTCATTGGGGAGTACAAATTAAAGTCTCAATTTTTGTTGTAAAAAGTAAATGTAAGTACTTCAAATGCCTTTCCCTTCTTGATCAAGAGTCAGGTGCCAATTTTTTTTCCAACTAGGTCAACATGAGGTCATGTTTCAAAACTGTAGTGTCCCATGGGAAGACAAGATAATGATAAAGATTCTCAAATGGGGTCGATAAAGATTCTCAAATGGTGTCATGTTTCAGACCGCAGCGGTCCAGGGAAAGGTAAGGAAACAATAAAGAATTCTCAAATGGGGGTCGATAAAGACTCTTCAATTGAGTGTCGATAGAGACTCTTCAACACGATAGAGACTCTTAAACTGGGGATCGATAATGACTCTTCAATTGGGTGTCGATAAAGACCCTTCAGTTGGGGGTCATGTTTCAAACCGCAGTGTTCCATGAGAAAGTAAGATAATAATTAAGATTCTCTTTGTGCCCTACACATGCAGAAAAAAACAATTCAAATTCGCACAAACCTGCAATTCTTTGGGGAGCACTGCACATTTTTTTATTGCGATGAGGCGTTGACGAAGTGGGTAATATTCCACTACTGTCTTCCGTCTCTTGTAATCCCGTGCCATCCACCGGTTCAGGAAGTGATGATCAAAACATTTGGTTCTTTTTTGGACAACATTGCTTACACAGGTTGTGTTGGTATCACAAATAAGATTTTTTGTAGCTATTTGGAGAAGGGACGATGATGCACAGCTTGCCAGTGAAGATATCTGATTCAGCTGGAATGATAAAGGAGATGAAGATGTTGGGTGTATCACATCAAAACTCATGTCATGTGGTTGAGAGCATCACACTTTAACTCATGGCATATTGAATGGAGTATCACACTTTAACTCATGACACATTGAATAGAGTATCATACTTTAACTCATGACATATTGAATGGAGTATCACACTTTAACTCATGACACATTGAATGGAGTATCATACTTTAACTCATGACATATTGAATGGAGTATCATACTTTAACTCATGACATATTGAATAGAGTATCATACTTTAACTCAAGACATATTGAATGGAGTATCACACTTTAACTCATGACATATTGAATACAGTATCACACTTTAACTCAAGACATATTGAATGGAGTATCACACTTTAACTCATGACATATTGAATACAGTATCACACTTTAACTCATGACATATTGAATAGAGTATCACACTTTAACTCATGACATATTGAATAGAGTATCACACCAAAACATATGGGAAGTAGCAGAGAGTACCACATCAAAACTCATGACATGTAGTTGAGAGTATCACACCTTAACTCATGGCATATCGAAAAGAGTATCAAACTTTAACTCATGACATATTGAATAGAGTATCACACCAAAACACATGGGATGTATTAGAGAGTACCACATTAAACTCTAGCAAATATCCATCCGGTAACAGCTCAGTGCTGCAGCAACCTACAACTGACAACATGTGTCAGGATCAGTGTACAACAGAGCTGATTAAGATCCTACTCCACCTTCCAGCAGTGCTCCTTAAAACAGACTATCCAGTCTGGCGAAGCAAGTACGGATCAAAAAGTGATGGCAACCTGATACTCAAAAATGCCAAGCTGAAGTTGAATGTGTTGGACCGAAAGGCACAAAGAAAACCACAACATACTGCAACTATGTCCACCTCATGAACTTTAAAAGTGTGAATGACGAAGAGGACTAATCATTCCTTAAGTAGCCATACGTGAACGCCAGAAAGACCTGGCATGTATCAAACTATCAAGACATAAAAACTAGTGGTTTGTATTAGTGAGTTTCACGACACTAACTACTGGTACATAGAAGAGAAAAGAGTTCTTTAATGTTTGTAGAACCAGTCTTAACATATGGATGTGTGTCATGGACAATAGGACAACAAACAAGAAAATTACTGGAGGCTGTAGAAATGTGGTTTGACAGAAGAATGTTGAGAGTACCATGGACAGCTAAGAAGAGTGGTGAAAACGTTCTGAAAGAGGCCAAAGCAAAAAGAGAGCTAATTTCCAATATTAGGAAGAAATAATCATCATTTTTTGGCCATGTAATGAGAAGGGAACAGCTGGAATATATTGTGACAATTGGGGGAATATATTTGGAAAATTGAGGGATGAAGAGATAAGAGGGAAACAAAGAGAAAAGATGCCAGACAGCTTAAGAGAATGGCTTGGCAGAAGTCAACAACAGAAATGATAATTAACTGTTGAGATTGAAAGTTGTGGAGAGACATGATAACCTACGCCAGCAGGCATGGCACTTGATGATGATGAAGATGATGATATCATGAAAGGATGATGAAGAGAGCATCAAATCAAAACTCATGACTTGCATCAGAGAGGATCACAATGTAGCTCAAAGCATACAAAAGAGAGTGTTACGTCAAAACTCAAGGCCTCTGTCTAAGAGTGTACACCATAAGACATGGCATATAGTAAAGAGGTTACAACAAAATGGAGGTGAACAAAGAAGAAAACAAATAGTGAAGTTTTAAAACATCTGTAAATAAAGTGAGAAGTGTTTAACACAAATAAACAAGATAATAACATTTTTTTGGAAACAAAGAGGCAAATTAAGTTACTAAAAGTCATCTTGGAAAGGTTTACCCGGTAAATGTGACAGGGGCAAATGAAGACTAAAATGGACCGAAAACATCAAGAAATGGACAGAAAAACCCAGGACAGTGTTTACCTTCAAGGCAAGAGGCAGAGTGTAATGGAGCTCCATGGTAGCCAACCTTTAATGTAGAAATGGCACAAAATGAGGAAGATTACATCAAAACTCACTGCATAGAACAGTACCTCAACAAAACTTGTGGTATATAACGTACAGTATCAGATCAAAACTTATAGAACATATAAAAAAGAGAACCACCTTAAAACTCAAGATATGTAGCAAAAAAATACAAGAAATGACCATGTAAACCAGCTCATCTTATGTTATAAAGTTGTTCCTACCGTCCATCATGAAAGAGGACAGAAACAAGTTCGCATGATAAATAAACTTGAAAGCTGAAGAAGTAATAAAAAAATGTGGGATAAGAAAAAGAAAGAGCATCTTTGGACAGCACTGCTGCAGGTTCTCAGGATTATTCTTCCTCAGTTTTCAAGCCTATGTCATCTGCAGCTTTCAGACCGTCCTTCCTATCTCATTCTGGCATGCACCGATGACTATTACAGAAATGGATAGTCTTTTTTGTCATCTATCCTTAAAGGGCATGTGGGCATAGATACATTGTGGTCTATTTGAGCCATTCGGCCCAAGACACCCAACTTAAGCATGGTATTGTTCAGTACCGGGTTGCCTCTCATCTGTGATCCCTACCCACTCTGCCAGATCAGACTGATTAGTCTGTTACTAGAAGCACTGTGAAGAGGTGGAGGATGGTCTGGATTGTTCTGCTTTACCAAATCCTGGTGCAAGCTATCAGCCGCTGACAGTTTTCATCTCTGCTGGGTGCCTTTTCCCCTAGAGATCTCTTTGATCAGTTGTAATTTGTGAGTCAAATATGATTTGTTAGCAACAAAGAACTATTCAGCAGATGCAACTAATGGAATAACACATAGTGATAACAGGCAGACAATGGAGATGGATAAACATTGTACCATAGTACTGCTATGTACTGGGAAGTAAAGAATAGTGACACTGACCTTCCAGGCATGTCGTAAGAGGCGACTAAGGAGGTTGATCGATGGCTTGACAAGCTGTCATTGTAAAAAGTATTGTTATGGAAACAGCGCCATATATTTTAGAGCAGTGATCTCTGCAATATGTGCCACTTTGGCACGCAAGGTTTCTGTTTTTGAGATTGTGGTTCTGCCCTATGTGCCGTCTTCGGCTCGAAAGGACAACAGATAGATAGAGATAGTACTGCATGGCAATGGGTTTCTTTTTCTAGAGATTACTGACTTCAAAGTAGATGATATTAGTAGACAAACACCAGACATGCCAAGAGTTGTTAAACCCCTTCTGCCCATACCAGAACAGACTCCCTGGACAGATGAATCAGGATTATCAGTTCAAATACGGACAGAAGTGAAAGGAATAGTTGACAAAGAGGAACAAAATAGTCTACAGCGAAAAACAATAACTCTCAGTTTCCTGGATGAAGAATACCCACAAGACCTATGGATCCGTGTGTACACAGATGGATCAGCACAGAATGCAGTAAAGAATGGGGGAGCAGGTGCATATATAGAATACCCAAATAACACTAGGGATATGAATAAAATAGCAACAGGGAAATATTGTCACAATAATGATGCAGAAATACAAGCAATAAAGTTGGCAATAGAAAAACTGCTGAACATTAATCTTAGCCCGCAGCCTGTAGTGTTTTTGACAGATGCAAGATCAGTACTCCAGGCACTACAATCCAGAAAATTACCACATCTGCAGACCTTATTGACTGAACTCCGCAAGCACCACAGGGTTGCCCTGCAGTGGATCCCGTCTCACTGTGGAATACCAGGAAATGAGAAAGCAGATCAGTTGGCAAAGGAAGGTTCAACCGGCACACAACTAGATACACCAGTTACATACCATCATAAGAAACAGATAATCAAATTAATCAGAGGACCACAAGCCCCAAATCAGGATGCTTTTCCTAATATGAATAGATATGAACAAGTTATCATTATACGCCTAAGAACAGGACACAATCGACTCCATAGTCACATGTATACAAAATTCAAGATCGGCACATCAACTACTTGTACATGCGGACAGGCACCCCAGACTGCTGAACACATACTTCAAGACTGCACTGAATATAGTAGACTGAGGAAAATCCATTGGCCCATAGATACAACACTACAGACAAAACTATATGGGCCACTGCAAGAATTACAAAAGACAGTAAAATTCATACAGGAAACGACATTGCTGATATAGACAATACTTCGAGCGAACGAAAGATAGATAGAAGGTAGATGAGATGAAGTATATAGTCTAATTGGCAGAAGAAAGTAAAGTGTGTGTGTTGTGTTGTGTGTGTGTTCTGTGTTTAAGTTGAGTACAAAAAAGAACTCTTGGCAAATGAAAATTGAAAAGCTTTATGCCTCTGGTTGAAAAAAAGAAATAATAAAATGGTATTGTTAGAGCTTTATGTAGGTGGGGACAAGACAAAATCAAAATGACTTTGCAGCTAAGTAGGCCTTCAGTTGGAACAATGATAATCTTGACTTCTTTATCCCACTGTCCTATCATCTTTACAATCTATCTATCTTTCGTTCGCTCGAAGTATTGTCTATATCAGCAATGTCGTTTCCTGTATGAATTTTACTATCTTTTGTAATTCTTGCAGTGGCCCATATAGTTTAGTCTATAGTGTATCTATGGGCCAATGGATTTTCCTCAGTCTACTATATTCAGTGCAGTCTTGAAGTATGTGTTCAGCAGTCTGGGGCGCCTGTCCACATGCATAAGTAGTTGATGTGCCGATCTTGAATTTTGTATACATGTGACTATGGAGTCGATTGTGTCCAGTTCTGAGGCGTATAATGATAACTTGTTCATATCTATTCATATTATGAAAGGCATCCTGATTTGGGGCTATCTTTACAATAATTAAGCAGCTTTTCTTAAAATATTGGACACACACTAAAAAAGCATGATACCAGCATAGCAAGACAGGCACTGTCTTGGAACCCACGGGGAAATACAAAGCCAGGAAGGTCCAGGAAAACATGAGAAAGTAAAGTCACTGAAACATTAGACTAGACCAGAGAAAAGTCAAGAAAATGTCCAAGAATAAGGATGGATGGAGAGATCCTGTCTGTGGTCTATGCTACAATAAGGGGTCTAAAGGACTTTCACTTTTTTTAAAAAATGATCCTAGGGAGCTCTAGCTTGTACTAGTTCATACAATACACTGAGACCTTTTGAAATCAGGAAAGAACTTGTAATACCACTGAGTATAGTGATGATGGTACAAGCACAAACTCTTGTCATAGATTTTGGACCACTTCCTTCTATCGTAGAAGACTTTGATTGAGACTATTTCATTTAGGTACTTTGAAAACATCTGAAAAAATGCTTTCCTAGAATTTAAAACATTAACAGCTAGATAGTTCTTGACATTTCACTAATATTTAATCATGTTTCTACATCTATTCTGAAAAAATAAAAATTTTAAATAAATTAATTGTGCATAAATTAACTTCATATTAATATTATTCATGTAATTTCATTTAGGAAATGACATGCAGTGAGTATTATTTAAATGCAAGAAACGATAGATTGCCCAAAGATAGTCTGATAAAGAACATGACGATGAATTATTATCTTGTATGTTCCTATTTTGGCATCATACTGTTTGTTTGGCACTGTTGCTTCAGATAAATTACATGTTTTTTTTCTATTATACATTCAAAGTGATTACAAGAAGCTGTGTATTATAATTAAACATTTTTTAAAAATTCAATATTACATCCCTGAGACTCCCAGATTTACTTTTTTTAAAAAAAAATATTTTTGTTACGAGCAATAACTACTAAATTACCATTCATACATAAATATTTAGTTCAGCTAAAGAAATAAAATTATATTTTGTGTGAGGTGTCACAGATTGAAATCACTTCCATAAAATACCAATTTTAAGAATGAGTGGAATGCTCGCTTGCGTTCACCTGATGACTAAAGGAGTGTACCTCTTCATCATCCGCCCTTAAAAGGACGTTATGTGGGTGTGTCTGCAATGTGTTGTGGTTTGCAGTATAACTAATATTTGCGCCTTTCAGCCCAACACATACAACATCAGCATGATATTTTTGAGTACCGGGTTGTCTTCCCTCTTCAATCCCTACTCGCTTGGCCAGACTAGACAGGTTAGTCTGTTACTAGAGGCACCACGGAGAGGTGGAGCAGGGTCTGGATGGTTCTGGTTCACCGATCCTGGCGCAAGCCAGCAGCTGTGGGTCACTGACAACTTCTAGCTCTGTTGCTGTGAGGCGCGCCTTCGCTTCCAAATGAGTGGAATGTACTAGGCTCAAAACATATTCATCCTTGAATGCTGCAAAAATGACCAAGAACATAACTAAAACGCCACTTTAAGATGAAAACAAACAGCTGTGATGAGGAACTGCCACAGGTGATGCAGAATGGTAAGATTATATAGGGAACAGGCAAATAATTGGAGTGCTGCAGTAAAGCTGGTAGGAAGGAGCAGGTAATGGAAAGTAACGTACACTCTCTATAAAGTATGGTGACAGCTTTACAAAAAAGGAACACAACAAAATACTAACGTTTCGGCTAGGCCATGCAGCCTTCTTCAGAAAACGAGAACACCAACAAACAATGAAAAACAGATAAATACTACCACATCTAGGATGATCAAGCAGGTAAGTCGAGGAGAATTAAATAGAGGGACAAGGAAGTCTGTATTTATTAGAAATCTAGTCACCAAGTTCTTGCATCAGAAATGCAGAAAGTGTTCAATCGCTTGTATATGGAAGTTAAGCGTTAAATGTATGTATCCTTCCAAAAGCCATCTTTTGTTCACATTACTATTTATGCATCAAAATTCTTAATCTTTCCCGCATCGTTAGTTGCCACATAGGGGTTGTAGTGTTTTTCATCTCCCACCTCTATTCTGGGTGAGATGTTTAATCTTATCTAATGAGTCTGTGCCTGCCAACTTTTTTTCTCTTATAAGTGTTCTTTTTAGTGTATTTTTAGGTCATCTTTTCTGTATCCTAAAGTTTCCTATAGAAGAACATGTTTTGGCATTCTCTTGTTGTCCCTTTTCAGCACATGTCCGATATACGTACATCTTCTTTTCTTAATTATAAATGAAATCTTTGGTTGCATGACCATTTCTCTTATTTCAATATTAGTCTTAAAATCATTCCATTGTACAAATCAATCAGAGGACCACAAGCCCCAAATTAGGGTGCCTTTCATAATATGAATAGATATGAACAAGTTATCATTATACGCCTCAGAACAGGACACAATAGACTCCATAGTCACATGTATACAAAATTCAAGATCGGCACATCAACTACTTGTACATGTGGACAGGCACCCCAGACTGCTGAACACATACTTCAAGATTGCACAGAATATAGAAGACTGAGAAAAATCCATTGGCCCATAGATACAACACTACAGACAAAACTATATGGGCCACTGCAAGAATTACAAAAGACAGTAAAATTTATACAGCAAACCACATTGCAGATATAGACAATACTTCAGGCGAACGAAAGATAGATAGATTCCATTGTTTGTACACAGAGTATTTTTCTTAAAAAGCTTCAGTTTTTTTCTTAATCTCCTTTGACATTTTCCAGCTTTCCCATCAAAATTAGGGTCAAACAATTACAGATGTCATGGACAATTCTGTTTAAGTTTAGATGAAGGTGTTCTCAAGTTATAACCATATGTATAAATTATATAGGTCAGTTTTTTAATACATTTTTTTTAGCAATTACACCATTTAGAATGAGTAAACCAATATAGATATATATATAGTCATTCATCATCATTGAGTGCCGTCTCCACATTAAAGTTTGGCTACCATGGAGCGCATTCTGCTCTATTTCTTGCTTTGATAGTGTAAGTTGTCATAGGCTGAATTGTCCATTCTTCTTCTGATATAAGTTAGAATTCCTCTCCATAGCTTTCTTTGCAATAGTATGTGATGAGGCTCCAATTTCTTTCACAGTGGTAAGCCACATTCATTTTTGTGTTCTGAATATGCCTCTTGTGTAACACACACTTTGCTGTTTTCACTTTCTGAGCCAGTGATCATTTCTGATTCTTCCGCCTCATCTACTGGTACAGGCTTTGTACATTCAGGATGGACATTTCCAGCAGGCGCCATTGATAACAGATGTTTACCTGTTGAACTGTGAACACACATTGGCCCATTGACAATAGGGCAAAAACATCAACAAAAGATATATATATATATATATATATATATATATATATATATATATATTTTATTTTTTTTTTTTCATTTATTGTGCAGAAGTTCTCTTTTCATTTTTAGTTGTTTTAAGACAAATGACAAAGTCTTAAAACAACTAAAAATGAAAAGAGAACTTCTGAACACAATTAGAACAAGACAAATGCGATTCTTAGGCCATGTTAAAAGACACAACAGCCTACTGAAAGTGATCCTGGAGGGGAAAATACAAGGTAAAAGAGGCAGAGGCAGACCAAGATTAACATGGACGAGTAACATCAAAAGATGGACAAATCAGCCGATGACAACCTGCACCATCAAAGCAAGAGATAGAGCAAAATGGCGCTCCATGGTAGCCAACCTTCGTTGCGGAGACGGCACTCAATGATGATGATTGTGCATCTCTTCATAAGAGTGTATAAGACTGATGCTAGATCAACACTCAGGGCACTGCAATCCAGAAAATATCACATCTGCAGACCTTATTGACTGAACTTTACAAGCATGACAATTTCACCCTGCAGTGGATCTCCCTCACTATGGAATACCAGAAAATGTGAAAATGACCAGCTAGCAAAGGAAGGCACAGCAAGCAACAATCAGATGCACCAGTTACATACCATCAGAAGAAACAGATAATCAAATCAATCAGAGGACCATAAACTCCTACTCAAGATCACTACAGTAACATGAATAGATGGCAACAAGTTATTATAAACCTCAGAGCAGGACACCATCAACACCCTTGTCACATGTATACAAAATTCAAGACTGGCACCTCAGCCACATGTACATGTAGATAGAGTGCCCTAGACTGCTGAACACACACTTCAAGACTGTATCTAATATAGCACATTGAGGAAAACCCACTTGCCAATAGACACAGCACTAGAGGAAAAATTATATGGGCCTCTGCAAGAGCTACAAAAAAAGTACAATTTATACAAGAAACATTGCAGATATAGACAATACTGCAGGCAACCAAAAGATAAATAGATAAGTGTGTAAAATTTCAAAGCAATCTCATCATCATCATTGAGTGCCGTCTCCGCAACGAAGGTTGGCTACCATGGAGCGCCATTTTGCTCTATCTCTTGCTTTGATGGTGCAGGTTGTCATCGGCTGATTTGTCCATCTTTTGATGTTACTCGTCCATGTTAATCTTGGTCTGCCTCTGCCTCTTTTACCTTGTATTTTCCCCTCCAGGATCACTTTCAGTAGGCTGTTGTCTTTTAACATGGCCTAAGAATCGCATTTGTCTTGTTCTAATTGTGTTCAGAAGTTCTCTTTTCATTTTTAGTTGTTTTAAGACTTTGTCATTTGTTTTCTTTTCCTTCCATCCAATTCTACCTATTCTTCTATATATCCACATTTCAAAGGCTTCAATTCTCTGTTCTGTTTTCTTGTCTAATGTCCATGTTTCAGCACCATATAGGAATATTGAGAAGATGTAACATTTTGCTATTCTTAGTTTTAGCTCTGGTGTTATTTGTTTTGATGTTAGTATGTCCTTCATGACATTAAAATTACTTTTTGCCATTCCTATTCTTTTGTTTATTTCAGTTGTACATTTTCCATCACTGGTTATAGTATGTCCAAGGTAGTTGTAGTTCTGAACTGTCTCAAGGTCTATTCCTTCAATTTTGATATCCACTTGTGGGTTTTGGGTATTTTCTTTGTTTATGATCATAGTTTTAGTCTTTTTGATATTCATATCTAGTCCATATTTTTTGCTTGTCGTGTTTATTTCATTAAGTAATTGTTGTAGGTCTTTAGGATTTTCTGCTAGTAGTACAGTATCGTCAGCATATCTTAGGTTATTGATTATCTTTCCATTAATTTGTAGGCCTGGCATCTCTATGATGTTTTTAAAGATTTGCTCAGTGTATAGATTGAACAAGCTTGGTGATAGGATGCATCCTTGTCTTACTCCTCTTTTTATATCAATGGGTGTAGAGAACTCTTTGTTATATTTTATTATTGCTGTTTGCTCCCAGTATAGATTGCATATTAGTCGTATATCCATGTCATCTAGATGTATCTCTTTTAGGCATTCTATAAGTTGTTTGTGGTGTACTCTATCAAAAGCTTTGGTGTAGTCTATGAAGCAGGCATATATTGGTTTGTTTACTTCTGTGTATTTTTCGATTAATGTTCTCATGCAGAATATGGCTTCTTTTGTCCCGCTATTTTTCCTAAATCCAAATTGCTGCTCATCTAATTCAGTATTGATTTTATTCTTAATCCTTCCTTGTATAACTTTTAGCAAGATTTTTGTAACATGGCTCATTAGGCTTATTGTTCTAAAGTCACTGCATTCAACTGCACCATTCTTTTTAGGCAATGCAATGAAAGTTGATGTTTTTAGTTCATTTGGTAAGTATCCTGTGTGGTATATGTCGTTGCATATGTCTGTAATCACTTCAATGCCAAAATCTTCAAGTGCCTGTATCATCTCTATCTGTATGCTTTCTATTCAATCAATCTATTCAAAGCAATCTATTCAGTAATATATTTTCTATAGCAATTTAAATGACCAAACTGCAGCATATAGTAAACCTCATAAATGTAGCGTAAGGTGTAATGTAACTTGAACTATTTTGCAAAAATGTATAAATAAATTGATCATCATCATCATCATCAAGTACCGGCCTACTGGCATAGGTGATCATGTCTCTCCACAACTTTCGATCTCGACAGTTATTTATCATCTCTGTTGTTGACCATCTGTCAAGCCATTCTCTTAAGCTGTCAGATATCTTTTCTCTTTGCTTCCCTCAATTTTCCCAGTTGCCACAATATATTCCAGCTGTTCCCTTCTCATTAAAAAAAAATGTAAAGAGCCCCGTCATGCCAAATGGCGTATAGGGAATATGGTGTTAGTGACCATAAATTTTACAGACCTTTAGCACTTGATTTTTGGGATAATGTGGTCAGTATAGCACCCGTGCCGCTTTACTTTCCCAGAATAAATAGGTACCCATTTAAGGCTGGGTTAATCCGGAAGCCGTCGGTTGAGATCCAACCCTATCTCTTGTAGTCCAGTTCACTAACCACTGAGCTATTGCGGCTCCCCCCCCCCCCCTCTCCCTTTTCATTACATGGCCAAAAATATTATGATTGTTTCTTCCTAATATTGGAAATTAGCTCTCTTTTTTTGTTTTGGTCTCTTTCAGAACGTTTTTATTACTCTTCTTAGCTGTCCGTGGTATTCTCAACATTCTTCTGTAAAACAACATTTCTACAGACTCCAGTGATTTTCTTGTCTGTTGTCCTAATGCCCTTGATTCACGTCCATATGTTAAGACTGGCTCTACGTGACATTTAAAATTGCTTCTATTGTCAAAAATGGATTGCACAGTATCTTTCTCATTTTTGGAAAGCTTTTTTTACCTGAGCCATTCTCATTCTGCATCTCACCTCTATAGACATTCTACATGAGGTTAACACTGTTCCCAGATATTAAACTAAGTTTAGCTAACCTAAAACTAAAGCTCTAGAAGTCGCTATCTTAGTCGGCTAGGGGTACTGGGTACAGGCCAGCATCATTTAATAAAAGATTCTTTTAACACCAGGCCAGGCCAGAGCCAAAATAATGGAGAAACAATCGCGATCATACAGACATAATGTAAATAAAATTGCAACTAGCGGAGAAAACAATATAGCATAACAAAACACTATATACAGCTTTTATTGACCAAGAAAAGGCATTCGATAGGGTGGACAGGGAACAACTGTGGTCCGTATTGCCCTTGTACGGAGTGAGTCACCACCTAGTAGAGATATGCAAGAGCCTCTATGAAAGTAGTGGCACTACAGTAAGATCTTCAGCAGGCTACTCTAAAAATTTCACCATTAACTCCGGAGGAAGACAAGGCTGCGTGCTTTCCTTTCCCCTTTATTTTTCATCACATATATGGACAATATATGCAAATTAGCATGCCTAATCAAAGGAAGTATACCAACAAGGATGATAACAAGCTATAACACAAAAGAGAACGAAATATATGTACCAGAAAACAGCAGAAAAGAGGAAGAAATAAATTAAATAATATTTGCAGATGACCAAGTTCTGATACATGAAACAACTGAGAACATATCAACAGGCTAAACAACACTTGTAAACAATACAACATGAAGATCAACATAAACAAAATTGAAGTAATGGTAATAGCGAGAAAGAAAGAAACTAAACATCATAATAGATAATACAACTCTGAAGCAAGTAGACAATTTTAAATATCTGGGTAGCACGTTAACATAAGACAATAACCAAGAGACAGAGATAGATATAAGGTGTAACAAAGCATGCCAAGTTATAGGCCAAGTATCAACACTATTGAAAAACAAAGCAATAACTACGGAAGTAAAAAGGGCAATATACAAATCCATTTTTCTACCAACTCTGTGCTATCAGTGCCAGAATTGGACGCTGGACTCTAGAACAATAAGAAAGATAATGACCACCGAAATGAAATGTGTCAGAAGAATGGCAGGAAACCTTAAGGGACAGAGTAAGAAACACTGACCTGAGGAAGAAACTCGAAATTGAACCAGCCATCGGATACATAATGATAAAGAAACAACAGATAAATTGGTTCGGCCACATAACACTAACTTAACAGCAAGACACATGAAAAAGAACTTAACTGTCTTAACATTTACAATGGCAATGACTCAAAGAGCCGTAAACAAACGCTACGCCGCTACGAAAACGCAAGATTAAATTAATTAAAAGGAAGACCGAGAAAGAGATGGATAAAGGGAATACTAGAGTCACTAGTAGGGACAACACCAGAAGAGGCCAACAGAAGAGCAAAGAATCGCAGATCGAATTGTATCTCCCCTCAACGGACGCCAACACGGCAATGGAGGAAGGATAAGGATAAGGAAGGATGAAAGAAGAAGAAGGCCAGGCGCCAGCAGGTTCACATCATCATAACTTTTGACTCTCGCCCCGGTCTGAGAACTTCACTAAAGACTAAAGGTCAAGAAGTAGAATTACAAGTATTGCATTTTAAAGTGTAACATATTGATCAAACATATTATATTCACCTTGCTTGCACCAGCAAGTGCAATCCGCGACAAAAGACTAAGCATAGCAGCTTCGATTAACACAATTTTTGACTTCCTTATAAGGCACGTCTCAAGGACGCTGCCATTTTAGAACTGGAGAAACGTTGATATAATTTTTCGCATTTTTACATTTTTGTGTATTTGGTTTTTTTTAATCTCAATCAAATTATATGATACTATATAGTACCTAAAGAATAGTGACACTGTGACCTTCCAGGCATGTCGTAAGAGGCGACTAAGGAGGTTGATCGATGGCTTGACAAGCTGTCATTGTAAAAAGTCTTGTTATGGAAACAGCGCCATAGATTTTAGATCAGTGATCTCTGCAATATGTGCCATTTTGGCACGCAAGGTTTCTGTTTTTGAGATTGTGGTTCTGCCCTATGTGCCGTCTTCGGCTCGAAAGGACAATAGATAGAGATAGATAGATATAGTACCGGGGTGCCTTGTAGGTGGATTATGTCTGTGTTAAAAATGTACATATATACGTGTCAGTGTACGTATATATTGGGTGCGAGAAGACTGAAAACAATGCCCTGAAACTGATATTGATTTGTAACGTAATATTTATTACACTGCACAAGTCAAAACAAAAAAAACCGACGTAAGATTCCTCCCCCGGGGTCCCACCCAATCAACTTACATAATAGCCCAAATATTTCTTACATTATTATGTATATTAAATGTATAAATATCTTTATAAGAATAGATATGTGTGTTGAACTATTAATAGAACTTGGTCATTGACAAGTTCAATCACATGACATATAATAAAAAGTCCACACTTCGTTTTTAACTATGTCTTAGGTGTTACGTCATTCGGTCATCATAGATCAAAATATTTTTCAAATATATAAATGGGTGTATGTATACATATAAGATCAGCTTGGAAATTACTTTTTTTCCGCAGGGGAATGGGTGGGGTTAATCCTCGAAATCGGTGATAACGACCCATCTAAACATTTACATTATCATCATCATCATGTGCCATACCGGTTGGCGTAGGTGATCACATATACTTCCACAATCTTCTATCTACAGTGCATCGTATGAGTTCTGTTGTTGACTGTTTTCCATGCCATGACACCAAGCGAGCCAGTATTTTCTCTCTTTGTCGTCCGCGATCTCTCTTTCCTTTATTTTGCCAGTTGTAACCAAGTATTCCAACTTTCCTCTTCTCATGATGTGACCAAAATAAGTTGGTTGTTTCTTTCTGATGTTTTTTTTATGAGCTCCCTTTTTGTGCTGGCCTCCTTTAGAACTTCCTCGTTGGTCTGTTTAGCTGTCTATGGGACTTTCAACATTCTTCTGAGAAATCCCATCTCTGTGGTCTCTAATAGTTTTTTCATACGTTTGTCTACTGTCCATAAATAAATTGTTATAAACCGTTAAACATATTCTACTTCTTCTTTCCTCCCTCATCTGCCTATCAGCGTCGAGGGAAGATATAATTTGCGGTCTTTTGCTCTTCTGTTCGCCTCTGCTGCTGTTATGTTTCCTAATGCTTCTAATATTCCATCGACTCATCTTTTTCGTGGTCGACCCTTGGGTCTGGTGTTCTCACAACGTTTGTTGAAGGCTCGTTGTGTTGTGTTTTGTTCTTTCTGCCTTGTCACGTGGCCAAACCATTTTGTCTGTTGTTTCCTTATATATTCTATGGCTGGGGCTATTCCTAGCTTTTTTCTCAGTTCTTCATTTCTGATCTTATCTCTGAGACTGTTTCCTGTCATTCGTCTAACACATTTAATCTCTGTAGAGGTTATTTTTCTTATTGTTCTTACATCTAGGGCCCAGGTCTGGCATTGGTAGTACAACGTTGGGATGAAGATTCAACATATGTGTTCGCTTATATAAATATATTATCCCTTCTTATTCATATATGTCAAGTGAAACATTTAGCTTTTTTCATTTTAATCAAGTGTTGCATCAGACTTTTGCAACAAACATATACAACAAAAGTGGTTTGTTCTATTATGTTTTGTTCTACGCTCTTTTTACCGTACATTTTCAAGGGAAAAAAACGGATTGGTTTGATCATAACCATGTAATTTGTGTGACATGTATTGTTTCTTAAATCCATCATTTGTTGTTACATCGTGTTTAATGTTTGTTTTTCTATGAGATAATATAATTGTACTTGGGAGCCTCGATAGCTCAGTGGTTTGTGAACTGGGCTACAAAGGACAAGGGGTAGGGTTCTATCCCAACCGACGGCTTCCGGGTTCACCCAGCCTTAAATGGATACATGATTTTTTTTTCTGGGAAAGTGAAGCGGCATGGGCGTAATACCGACCACATTACCCCAAAAATCATGTGCTGAAGGACTGTAAAATGTATGGTCACTAACACCATATTCCCTATACGCCACTTGGCGTGACGGGGGGTACTTTACTTTTTACTATAATTGTGTCTTTGAATGAGAAGGAAGTACATTAGATTAACCAGAGCTTTTTTTCCAGGAAGAATAAGAAATAAATTAGATCAATTCGTAAACAAAAATCTCAGGAAAACACGTCATGCACAATATAATTAATTCAAGGCTAGTGCAGAGATAAGACTGGAAACGGGCAAATAAACGCAAAGCTGCGGGAAGCTGGTAGTAAGGAGCCAGTGGTGGGGTTTAGACTACACTCCTACAATGTATTGTGACAGCTTTACAAAAAAGGAATACTACAAAATGCTGACGTTAGTTAGACTCATCACCATAGCTTTTCGTTGTCTCACCTTTGTTCGGTCCACTTCTCATTAACCAACCCCAATCATCCTAGATGTAATAGTATATATATGTGTTTCATCGTTTGTTGTTGTTCTTCTCGTTTTATAAAGAAGGCCGGAACGTCAGTATTTTGATGTGTTCCTTTTTGAGAGCTGCCACAATAAAGTAAAAAAAGTAAAGTACCCCAGTCACGCCAAGTGGCGTATAGGAAATATGGTGTTAGTGGCCATAAATTTTACAAACCTTCGGCACATGATTTTTGGGTTAATGTGGTCGGTATTACGCCCGTGCCGCTTTACTTTCCCAGAAAAAAATCCGGTACCCATTAAAGGCTGGGTGAACCGGAAGCCGTCGGTTAGGATCGAAACCTACCTCTTGTCCTTTGTAGTCCAGTTCACTAACCACTGAGCTATCGCGGCTCCCTCTACTGGCTCCCAGAGATAAGATAATGGCATATATCCAGAAAGCTCATCTATAACCGGGAAGAGAAGATGAGTATACGAGTCGGTCATGTGATGAGATATTACAAGCTGAGAATCGGTAAGCAAATCATCAAATTGGAAAGAACTAGAAAGAGAGGAGACAGGTCTACTGAGAAAAACATTGACAAGTGAAGTAAAGATAGCATGCATTGACTCCCTTAATGAGGTTGAAAAGCTCGCCTAGGAAATGGACTATACTGTATGACGTCTCCATGGATACGAAGACTTCATCAACCAACACATAACTGGAGTCGTCAGTCGCTGGACACTGCGGGACTTGCTGAGGAGGGGATCTGAGCACCTATGGACATGTTTGGATGTTAAAAAAAAAAAAAAAAGTAAAGTACCCCCGTCACGCCAAGTGGCGTATAGTGAAATATGATGTTAGTGACCCTATATTTTACAGACCTTCAGCACATGATTTTGGGGTATTGTGGTCGGTATTACGCCCGTGCTGCTTTACTTTCCCAGAAAAAAATCCGGTACCCATTTAAGGCTGGGTGAACCCGGAAGCCGTCGGTTGGGATCGAACCCTACCCCTTGTCCTTTGTAGTCCAGTTCACTAACCACTGAGCTATCGCTGCTCCCATTGAGGTTTAGTGCTGTGGTTTAAAACAGAACTTTACACTCAAACGACTGATTATGCTATAAGACTATATTTATCTCTATCTTTAAAACATCATTTGTGACTTTATCTTTCGCATTTTTATCGATCTTAGTCTATCTCACCCCCACTGGGTGAAACAAGTGAACCGACTGCTATTCCTATTTTATGGTTTGGCATAGAGTTTGGCCATATAATGAGAAGAGAACAACTGAAATATATTGTAACAACTGAAACAATTGAGGGACGAAGAGATAGAGGAAAGCAAAGAGAAAAGATACCAGACAGCTTAAGAGAATGGCTTGGCAGAAGGTAAACAACAGAAATGATAAATAACTGCCGAGATCGAAAGTTGTGGAGAGACATGATCACCTACGCCAGCAGGCCCGGTACTTGATGATGATGATGATAGAGGTTATGTTTATCGTTAGAATGTAACCAATCAACAGGCAGAACACTGAACTAACAGAAAGTAAGACTTTGAAGAGCATGAAAGTAGACAGACAATGCCACGTCCCGAGAAACAGGATATGATTAAACCAAGAAAGAGATCAGATAAAATGCCTCACCAACGAAGGTCGGCTGTATTAAATCTACGAAACAATATGTTATTGTTCACTTAGTAATGATAGATGTACTATATGTATAGAACTCATGGCATTCTATTCAAATATGGTGGTGGCATAGTGTTTCTTTTGTTTTCTCTATTTTAGCCTTTCTTTATTTATAGTTTTAGTACCGTGGTGCCCATGCGTGAACAGAAGCTCTGTGAGCATTATCGAAACATTTCTTTTGCTCAAATTACTATCACAATTATTACTATTATTATTTGCAGCTCTTCTCGTGCTTCTTATCAGAGTTGCTTTCATGTTTTTTTCCATAATTCTTTTTGCAATTTCTTTTCTTCTTACCCTCCCCCCCCCCCCAAAAAAAAAAAAACCCTATTTTTTCATTCTTTATTTTATTTTATTCTTTTTTTTTTTTACACTTCTTTTTTTCATTTTTTTAAAACCTTACAATAATTTTTTGTCATTCTCTATTTTTTTAGTCACCTTACTTTTTCTTATGTTTTCACTATACTTTTAGGTGATCCATTCTGTTATTGGTTGCTTTCATCTGTACATTATATTATTTGTTCCTCCAGAAATCTGCTTGATAAAGAAGAAAATAAAAACGATAGAAATAAAATACTTTGCTCAAGTAACACGACATAATAATCTGCAGATGATAATTATGGAGGGCATAGTTCCAAGTAAACGAGAGAGAAAGAGAGACAGAGAGAGGAAAACTTAGAAGAAGAAGAGATTGACAACTGCAATAGCTGGACTTCCCGCGCAGAACAAAAAAAAAATATAACATTACAATAGCTGTCATGGAAGCCAAGATCCAACAGGAAGAAGCTTGATGATGATGATCATATTGATGATGATGAAGATGATCATATTGATGATGGCCTATATTTTTACAAATCTATTCCGTCTTTCTGCACCCTTAATTGTTTTATTCCATCCCTCCATTATTTGTACCATCTGCTCCACTATGTTTGTTATATATATATATATATATAGATATCTCCAACTATTTATCTCTTGGTTGCCTCTCCCATTGTTATATGCAGTTCAATTTTCTTTTGTTTAAGTCATAATTACCTTTAATTTTTTTGTAACGTTTCCTTATTTTGTCACCGCTCTTTTTGTTATCCATTAGACTTTACACGATAAAAGACGCCTGAGTTGAATAAGGGGTTAAGGCAAATAAATGCAAATCAATGCATAAAAATGCGAAGCTGCAGTAAAGCTAAAGGTGAGGGAGAATTGGAACACAAAAAAAAGAAGAAAAACTGTATGGTTAAAAACTTTACGTGATTGATAAGAATTTGTGTCGTCTATCAATCACGTAAAACTTATCATACCATTTTTTAAAAAATTCTCCCTGAGTTGAATAACTAGTATAAGGTTCTCTGTATAACAAATAACTCGCACAATTAAAACACTAAGTAGGCTTATGTTATAAATAGCCATTTTATAAAGCATCCTCATCAAGGCCAGCTCCTTGTCGTGGGGATGGGGCTTAACAATCACCAGGGACTGAAAACCAAGCCTCTGGCCAGACATTCCTACACCCGAGCAAGACCACAGTCTGCTCTAGCAAGTTTAAGTGCTGAAGTCGGAGGCAACCAGCCAAAAGGCGCACTGCAACAATCAGGATGCCACGCACTCACGCCAATGGGAAGTATGTCTATAACCGAAAATCGATATGGCACTCGTCCTGTGATGGACACTCAGGCAGGTGCAGCGCCGGGCTCTCAGCCTCGAAAGGGCCCAACCTCTATTACTGGATGTCCTTCTCAACCGCTCTGTGGAGTTAGGGGGCGAGAGAATAGAGCTACTGGCCAATCCAAAAATAAGACCACTCAAAATAATGCACTGGAATGCTGAAGGCATCAACAGCAAAAGAGATGTGTACAGTAAAATGATAGAATTAGAAAATATCCTGCATGAAGAACAAGTAAGCATATGCTGTTTGCAGGAAACCCATCTAAACAATGACATAGCCTTGAAGATTATGGGATACCAGTGCTACCGATCTGATAGAAAAAAAACAGACAAAAGGGCGGAATATTGACTCTTGTAAAGAACAACATCAATGCATGTCAGATTGAAGTGTATATGGATGGGGCGGAATATCAAATACTGCACCTCAGGACAGAAAATACAGACTTTCACTTACTTAACTACTACTGTCCGAGTGACCGCCCACTAGCACTAGACACAATTACATTAACAGAAAGAATAATTGTATGTGGAGACTTTAATAGCCATTCACAGAGCTGGGGCTATGAACATATAGACAAGAGGGGTGAAGAACTTGAAAATTAGCAGGATGACAATAGGCTTATATTATTAAACCAGACAACAGATCCACCAAAATTCTACTCCAGATCATGTCATACTACATCTACACCAGACCTTGCTTTCCATTCACCAGACCTGGATTGGAATACTACACATATTGTTGGGAAACAACTTGAAGGCAGCGACCACCGA
The DNA here is from genome assembly GCA_032433765.1 of Megaustenia siamemsis. Classification (NCBI taxonomy): domain Eukaryota; kingdom Metazoa; phylum Mollusca; class Gastropoda; order Stylommatophora; family Ariophantidae; genus Megaustenia; species Megaustenia siamemsis. The sequence continues at coordinate 65,972,256 of JAVIAB010000041.1, read as the reverse complement.
CCAGTCTTTTTAGTGGTGCCTTTCGGCCCAACACATCCGACTTCAGCATGACATTTTTGAGTACCGGGTTGTCTTCCCTCTTCGATCCCTGCACGCTTGGCCAGAATAGACAGGTTAGTCTGTTACTGGAGGCACCCCAGAGAGGTGGAGCAGGGTCTGGATAGTTTTGGTTCAACGATCCTGGCGCATGCCATCAGCTGTGGGTGACTGACAACTTCCAGCTCTGGTGCTGGGAGGCGCACCTTCGTCTCCGGTCTGGGATTTGAACATTGGGTTCTTATTTCTATAATTGTTATCTTCTATTAAAGCGGCTATTTATTGTGTTACAATTTCACTGTCAAGATCTGTCACGATGAATTGAAACAAATATATTTCCGCCGTGATAATAAGTGTCTTCTTTATATCAAGATTTAGACTGTTTCGGTCGATAAATGAAGGAAATCTGAAAGCTAAAAATAGCTGACGTCTTGTCCTGCCTTCTCTCCCTTCCCCCAATTGTTCATGTCGCTCTCACTGGAGATGAGTTTACAAATGTCCCAATCTCGTGTAATGGTTGCCACTATTATCAAGTTCCATACTCTCATACATAATAAATTAAACAGTATTATTTTTTTTATTACTCTGGACGGTTTTCGTGTTTATTGCCGATGTGTGTGATAATTTTAAGCATTAAAATACAAATTAACATGTGTTATCTATATAACTGTGTGCTTGCCAATTGCTACCTTTCTATTGTGCTATTTTGTTTTCCACGGTGAAAGTGACGACCACGTATTATTATTATGATAACACAGTCACATAGAGTGACGGTCCGGTATCCAATACAATTCTACCGAGCTTCAGGGAAGACAGCTGGAAGATAGAGATACTGATTGTTCAATTTAGTCCAAAAAAATGTTGTTGCACTAGAGTTTAACTTGAGAATCGATCTATCTTGAACTGGGTTAACACATTTGATATTTTTCTCTCAGATTCATTCTCAGCTAGCACCATTTTAAATCTCGTCACGTGACAGCTGAGAGAAATCAAGGACTATACGCTCATTCATATTCATCAGTAAGATAAAACACTGCTGTTAATTACATATTCAACGTGTCTTTATATTTTGCTACGGTGCACCACGTGATCACATGTATGGAACAGTTTACACCTTCCCCCCACCCCCCCCCCCTCCCAAATACAAATATTTCCACCCACCCACGTATCCCTAGTTATATATTTTTATCAGATACGGTACAATTGAGCATGATTAACATTTGGTAAAGATGGTGTCCAGAATTGAGGCGCACACAAAACGGGCCTTACAAGATAGCGAAGATTGCACCACAGATCCAAATAATAACATGCTGATTAAACATTATAGGTATCAATCAACGGAAATGAAGACAATATCATAATTACTGTGATAACTCATATATCATGAAAAAAGTAAATTCGATCGCCGAAATTTTGAGTCTGGGAAAGTAATAATAACACGGAAGAACATTGTATGTATTTGTTTTAAAATTCTGCACCTTGTACGATTAATTAAACATATTTTCCTACATGATATATTAACATGGTATTAAATACACCCATACTGAAATTTTAAAAAGGGGTTGGGGGAAGTCGATCCAGCTCGTCAATATCAGTTGATAAAGTAATTAACAACTGTAGTACAAATAATTGCAGGTGATTCATCAAAACATGATGCATTAAAAGGGATAAGAGGAAATATATAGATGAATTAGCTAAAGAGGCAGAAGAAGCAGCAAATAAAGGGAATATGAAAGAACTGTACAACAGCAGAAAGAAATTAGGTGGAAAATACAAACAGATCAACGCCTTTATCAAAGATAAGAAAGGAAATCTGCTTAGTAATATAAAGGAACAAATGGAGAGATGGAAGGAGCACTTTGAAGAACTTTTGAACAGACCTGGCTCAAATAATCCTCCAGATATACTACCAGCAGAAGAAGAATTACACGTTAACTGCGGAAAACCAAGCAAAGAAGAAATAATGAAAGCCATCAAACTGTTAAAAGATGGTAAAGCCACAGGACCAGATGAAATTCCTTCGGTAGCCATCAAAGTAGATATTATCACCTCTACCAAGATGTTACATAATCTATTGGATAAAACTTGGGAGAGGGAAGAAATACCTAAAGACTGGAGAGAAGGTTATATGATCAAACTACCAAAAAAGGAAGTTTACAGGAGTGCACAAATTATAGGGGAATTATGCTACTATCAGTGCCAGGAAAAATATTAGGCAGAATCATTCTGGAGAGACTAAAAGAGGCTATAGAGAAACACTTGAGAGATGAACAAGCAGGTTTTAGGAAGAACAGATCATGTGCTGATCAAATAACTACTCTACGTATAATAGCTGAACAAAGTTTAGAACTAAAATCCCCACTTTATATTGGATTCATAGATTACGAAAAGGCATTTGATAGTTTAGACAGAAGAATGCTTTGGAAGTTGCTGAGTCATTATGGAATCCCATAAAGTTTATTAACCTGATAAAAACAATGTATGAAGGAACAAAATGTAGTGTGGTGCATGAAGGACAGCTTACAGAAGCATTTGAAATAAGAACAGGAGTAAGGCAAGGATGCCTTCTGTCTCCATTTCTCTTTCTACTGGCCATAGATTGGATTATGAAAATAACTCAAAACAACAGAAATGGGATCCAGTGGTCACTGACCAAACAACTTGATGATTTAGACTTTGCTGATGACATAGCTCTCCTATCACACAGCCACCAACAGATGCAAGATAAAATGAGTATATTAGATGAGAGATCACAACAGCTAGGACTAAAGATTAATAGAGATAAGACCAACATTATGAGAATTAATGCAGTTGGCAATAACCAAATAAAACTAGGAGAAATACCTCTACTAGACGTACAATCTTATATATATCTGGGCAGTAATATAGATAAAGAGGGAGGAACAGAAAACGATACCAAAATAAGGATATCAAAAGCAAGAGGAGCTTTCATTGCACTGGGAAACATATGGAAATCCAAAGAAATTAGGCTAAATACAAAAATACAAATTTTCAACTCCAATGTTAAGTCGGTTCTATTATATGGCTGTGAAACATGGAGAATAACAAAATTGACAATCACGAAGGTACAGACTTTCATTAATGGATGCTTGCGCAGAATAAAGGGATGGAAATGGCAGGACAAAGTCACAAACGTGGAATTATGGAAATGTACCGGTCAAATACCAGTGGATAAAGAAATACAGCGAAGACGATGGCGATGGATAGGACACACACTACGGAAACCAACTGAGAGTATTACACAACAGGCCCTTTTTTGGAATCCCCAGGGGAAAAGACAAAGAGGAAGACCAAGGAATTCTTGGAGAAGACAGATTGAAGCAGAGATGAAGATGATGGGAAGACATGGAATGATCTTAAAAGAATTGCAAAAAACAGAACGACTTGGAAAGTGTTTGTTGAAGACCTATGCTCCACTGGGAGCTAAAAGGTAGAAGGATTCATCAAAACAGTGCCAGAACTTTGTATAGCCTCAACGCTCGAATGAGTGAGTGCAAAAGAAAGTGTTTACTGCTTTGGTTCGCCCTATGACTAAAGGAAACACTCTTCATCATTCGCCCTTAAAGAACGTTAAGTGGCGTGTATATGTTGTGTTGTGGTTTGCAGTAAAACTGTGATATATGCGCCTGTCGGCCCAACACATCCGACTTCAGCTTGTTATTTTTGATTATCTTGATTATTTTTATTTTATTATATTATTTTGATTATTATATTAGACTATCATATCGAAGTCGGATGTTTCGTAGCTTGATGTCAACTTGTATGTAGTTTAGAGTGTATCTACACCCAGCTGACGTTCTTTTAAAGGCAATGTGTGACTTCGTTGTATTCTATTCATGTGGTTTCTTCGTGAAGAAACCACATGAATAGAATACAACGAAGTCAAGCTCCAACGTGTCTACTCTGTATCATCATCATTGAGCGCCGTCTCCGCATCGAAGGTTGGCTACCATGGAGCGCCATTCCACTCTGTCTCTTGCTTTGATGATGAAGATTGTCATAGGTTGACTTGTCCATCTTTTGGTGTTACTCGTCCATGTTAGGCTTGCTCTGCATCTGCCTCTTTAACCGTGTATTTTCCCTTCCAACTACTATGTATACTGCCTTCTAAAATAGAACATCACCTTTGTGACTGTCCACGGCTCGCCGATATCAGAGCAAGTCTGTTTCTTCTAAATATATTGATAAATAGAATACCTTGTACAAAATCTACAAGGAAACTCAGAAAATACCTGCAGATATCATTTGTGGTGTTGGACCGAAGGGCGGCAGTAATGACGAGGAGTAGACGTTGAGCGAACGCTACATCAGCAGTTTAACTTTTCTTTTCTAATCAGTAAATCATAGTCACCATGCTATGTGTGTGTGTTGTTTGTTTGTGTGTGTGTGTGTGTGTGCGCGCGTGTGTGTCGCAGAACTAAAAACAGTCGCTTTGAGATTTTGATGTACATACGAACAGGATAAATATAACCCGGAATGATGGGGAAAAAAGAAACAAAAGGGAAGAAAATGTATTTTTACAGAAGTAATTTAAACATAAAATATTAACAACTATTCTCGCAATGAAGAACCGGCTTCATTGTCCGCTCAACAAGGCTTTAAAGTTAATGAGTGCGTTATTGATGTAGCTTACAAGTATCCAAATATGATCCTTTCGGCTCAACACGTTCTGCTTCCGCTTGGATTTGTGGGTACTGAGTTTGCTTGCCTTTTCAATGGTCACTCGTTTAGTCAAATTAATCGGGTCCATTGATCTTGATGCTTACAACTCCCCTAGTTCGATACCTCATGTCCCAGTAATATATTATTTTGTGTGTATTGAATTATATATAGAAGATCATGGGAGGTTCAATATTTATTGAAGGCACATTGGGATATGCTTTGATATTTCTGTCTTATCAAACTGCCATTTTATCTGTTGTTTCTTATGTACTCATTTGCGGAAGAAATAAGTGTAATTTTTTTTTTTTAGTTTTTCCATTCTGATCTTTTGCCTCAGGGTACTTCGTGTCATTCGTCTAACACTAACGCATGTCGTTTCAGTAGTGGTTATTTTTCTTGAATCTATAGTCCTGGTCTGGCGTTGCACAAAGCTGAAATGAAGATTGTGTTGTAATATGTCCGTTTTGGCCCTAAATTTATTTCCCCGTTGGACAATAGTGATGATGATTTGGTCGAGTTTTATTACATATTGAATGTATTTCTTCTGCTTGTGAGTCGTTATATAGAACTGTCTGAGAAAAAAAATCTCTGCGCAGATGGTATAATAAGATCAGAAATTATATTTGATAAAGTAGAACACAAGGACCATCAGAGCAATAGATTTTGAATGGAAAGTAGAGATGGACTGTACACACTAAAATAAGGTCGATGTCATATCACAAGGCATGCACTATCAGGAGACTAAAAAGTAAAGTAAAGTACCCCCGTCACGCCAAGTGGCTTATATGGAATATGGTGTTGGTGACCCTATATTTTACAGACCATCGGCGCATGATTTCTGGGGTAATGTGGTCGATATTACACCCGTGCCGCTTTACTTTTCCAGAAAAAAAAATCCAGTACCCATTTAAGGCTGGATGAACCGGAAGCCATCGGTTGGGATCGAACCCTACCTCTTGTCCTTTGTAGTACAGTCCACTAACCACTGAGCTATCGCGGCTTCAACCAAAAGATTAGTGGAGACTAAAACCATGAAGAAATCACGGATTGAAGTGAAAAATATCCACTTTCTGTGGTGTGCATTGAACCTGGTACCTTCCCTCCAGAAGTTGACGTCTTACCTGGCACTAGACCACCACCATATGCAGTTTTTGAACATCGATGCATCGTTCGAGCTGCGGATCAAAATTCTCTCGATCCCAGGAACGTTTTAATTTAGGCTTGTCTCAAGTACGAGGCTCCACTGCTTGTAGATTTTGAAGTACCAACCGTAGTCGTGTTTGGAGGACGAGGTTACACTGTTTGTAGATGTAGAAGTACCAACCGTAGTCGTGTTTGGAGGACGAGGCTCCACTGTTTGTAGATGTAGAAGTACAAAACCTTAATCGTGTTTGGAGTACGAGGCTCCACTGTTTGTAGATGTAGAAGTACCAACCTTAGTCGTGTTTGGAGGACAAGGCTCCACTGTTTGTAGATGTAGAAGTACCAACCTCAGTCGTGTTTGGAGGACGAAAGGTGCAGGAGAAGCGAGATGAGGCTGAGCAACATGGGTGCATCTTGTTCAACTGGCTCGACGTAAAACAGCATGTGACACTATCAAACTACTGACAAATCATGATTGTTTGCTACAACCTGTCGTCAAGACGTCAACAGCCAATATAATATAATAATTTAAATCTTCCCCTTAATTTTTTTTCTATCTGCATGCAGCGGTGAAAATCTACAAGTATTGGTTGACATTTTCTTTCATATGCCTAGAACTGATGTCTGTTCTACCAATGCTAGACTCTCAGTGCAGTTTTAAGTAGACTAGATAACGATGTGGTTTCACTGCTTCAAACGTCTGTCAATTTACCAGTTCTCTGAGTTGTTAATGATTTGCCCTATCAATTGGGTTTCCTTCTGTTATGATCATCGTAGGGTCAACGGTTCTTTCAACACTAGCGTACCTTGGGATAACACGAAGATAACAATTAACACTACAAATCTTTGATCTACCATGACTTCAGGCATTGTCTACTGATGTAAAATTTGCAGACTAAGCTCATGAAGTCACCCAGCACACATAAATAAGTGTAATGAGACTGGAACAATCACAATGCACACGTTTTGTCATCTTTTAAAATCGACCGCCAGTCTTGTTTGTCTGTAGTTGTTTTATCTCTCAATGTAATCTTTACTGCTTCGGTGTTATATCTCGCTTACATCTTAGTAAACCTAAGATAGTTATACGGCATGTATGTTAGTACCCTAAATTATAAGAAGTTAAAAATTACTTGCGTAAAAGAATAAAATCATTAAAACTTAATATCAATCAAGAAATACATGAAGGTAGCAAGAAATCTGAATTCGCTTAATGCTTACGCAGATATTGCGTCAAAATGGAGAAAGAAATCGTGTACGAAGGGTACGAAAAAAAAAAAAAAACGGAAATTCTATTTATAGAATGACGTCATGAGCGCATGTATCCCAGCATTCCTCGCCACATTACTTAGTCACGTGACTTCATTCCGTCTTTCTTTTATGCGGTGGTTTCGAGCGGACAAGCAGGTAGGAAAAGTCGCTCCTCTTGTAATCTGTCTTAAATCTGTACTTGTATGTGCCATCGGTGGTTAAGTTTATATGTGTTCAAAGCTTCAATGTTATTTGTATCAACTAATACTATTTTATTAACGATAATCTTACATTTTCTGTAATTTTGTTAATAAAAACGAACTTAACATAGAACCGGCGTCAAGCCGCCATAGCCACGCTGCCATGAAAGAATCTTAAATTTTGGAGTAACCAAACTTAGAATATAAAAATTCTTACATACTCTTACTGATTTTTAACAAAAATTAGATATTACATCTAGTTAGTAATATATTTTAACCACTCCTCTTTTAGTCTTAACTTTTTTCCCAGGATTTCATGAGAATGACTCAACTCAACAGCAGTGCAATTTAATTACTCATTACTGTCTACGACTTTTGACTATACAGTACAGTTAATGTAATATAATGTGCCTGGGTGGATGTGCATATTATACATCTTCTCAGTAATTCATATAAACGTTTTGTAACAAATTCAAGAATATTGTAATATAACCAATAGAACTTCAAAAAAAAAAAATTGCATAATTTTATAAATGTGGAGTAATAAATAATCCACAGACTGAACCGGAACTTGATCTACATTTCTATAAAATGGCCACGTGGTGAAGAAATCTTTGCATTTTTTTTGCCTTAAATTTAAAATATATTTTTGAATTGCTGTAGAAATACGGTGTTCCGTGTGGACTTGGATGCTCTTTTAATGTTTAATCCACGTGGTGGAAAGTAAACTTATTAATAAAAATAAAACCTAATTATTCTAATTTCTATCAACAATAAAAATTTTTTTAAAAAATAAAAATGGTAGACGAAGCCTCCTAAAACATTTGAGTACATGTGCAACCATTTTTTTTATTTTTGGAAAGATTTTCTTACTAAAGTGAATATAAGAATACCATATGTTACTACTATCAACCCTTACGTATGCGTGTGAAAGCTGGAAAACAACAAGAGATATAGAAACAAAGTTGAACGCATTCGAAAATAAATGTCTAAGGAAATACTTGGTATAGAATGGAACGAATTCAAAACAAACGAGGAAATTAGAGAAATCGCCAATCAACCACTAATATCTTCAGTAATAAAGAAAAGACGACGGTCATACGTTGGACATGTGATGAGAAGAGATAATAATCGAATAGCAAAGCAAGCCCTCATATGGGAAACAACAGGTAAAAGAAAAAGAGGAAGACCCAGGGAGACACTGAGAACATTGATGAGAGAGGCAAGAGCAGCAGGAATCGGCTCCCTCAATGAGATAGAACTGCTTGCACAGAACAGAGACAGATGGCGAGATTTGATAAAATATCTTTAAAAGAAAACTGCTAGAACAAAAATTCATATAGGAGAAGGTGTATCTTGGTCTACGCCCTATGGGCCGGTTACGGCTCGAAAGGTCAATAGATAGATATGTTACCACACTTTTACCTCATTCTAAACTTTCTTTTTTTTTCAGCTCCAACTAAAAATCTAAATAAACATGGGCAAAGAAAAGATTCACATCAACATCGTCGTCATTGGTCATGTCGACTCTGGCAAGTCTACTACAACAGGTCATCTGATCTACAAGTGTGGTGGTATCGATGAGCGAACTATTGCCAAATTCGAAAAGGAGGCTCAGGAGTAATTAAAATGTCTAGTTGTTAGAAATTTGGGAGGTCAACCTGACAGAAGGGCACATTTTGCACATTTTTCAGAATCAGGTTCACCTGCATAAAGTAGAAATAACAGGTCTCACAGAAATATCACAAATTGTGTACAAAGGATTGAATTGAAATATTCATTAAAATATTTTTTTTAAAGATAATTTTCATAATTCTTATTTGAGTCAAACCCTTCCCTTCCGTAGGTATTTAGGAAATTGACTACTTTCTGTAAGTAGCGGCACTAGACAAATGGTGAACTTTGCTCACACTTGCACAAAACTATAACCTATTTATAAAATCAAATGTGATTGAAAATGATTGCATTTTGTTTTACAAGATTCTTCAGCTTCATACAAAGGTTTCATCCTATTTGCTACAAAATAAAGTAAAAGTAAAGTACCCCCGTCACGCCAAGTGGCGTATACCGTATAGGGGAATATGGTGTTAGTGACCATAAATTTTACAGACCTTTAGTGTGATGAAAGTGATCTGTCGATTCCGTCTAAATAAATTATTAAATGGCAGGGGCTATTCCCTATATAAACCATTGTGCCATCATAATCGGCCACCTCAGTTTTCCAGGCACGGATAACTATCCAAACGGGCCCGATGATATTTCCGTTTCTCTTAATCAATTGAAATCAAAATTAATTCATTAAAAAATTTGTTTCTAATTTTTGCACAGCCAGAATTAAGGTATCATTGTTTAGCTTGCATCAAGGGCTATCTAGCTAGCTTGTTTTAAATCACAAAAGACTATTTCGGAATTTTTATCAATCACTACTGGTGGTATGAACTCTATATCGATGTTTGTTGCATTGATTCTTTTACCATTTCCCACTGTTCATCAATGCTTTGTATCGTTCTCTATTGCATTGTACTGGTTCTGAATTGTGATTTTATACACATAGTACAGCACTTACACATAGCTAAAACTTGATGGTAATGAGTCTTATTGGTAAATCATGTATGTGTACCTCTGTGCTGAGTCACTCCTAGGCTAATATAGGTCAGTAGAATGAAATAAATCTGGGCTAGCCTTTTAATCATAGTTTCACGCAATGTCCCATTGATCAAATCCAAGTTGGAACAGGTTTCTTACTGGAAACACCCCTGGTCTTCGGCAAGGTAGATACTTCGATATCTCAATAGACGCCGTCACCGGTTATGACGTCACTTAAGTAAACATATGTGGCCAGGACCGTGTGCAAAAATCTCAGAATTTTTACATCGTATATGTAAATCGTTTCCGATGATGTTTCCGGAAGCTATTTATACGAAACTTAAGTTGTTTCCTAACAATGAGAGTTCCGTCCGCCTATTTAAAAAGTCGGAAGTGATCTAAAACGATTGTATTTTGTCTTACAACGCATGTTCCAGCTACATACGACGGTCTCATCATATTTTCACCCGAAAAAAAGCATGATGCAGTAAAATAATATGGATATTTAGATTTAGCGTCCATTTTTACATAAGTGTGTGAAATTTCAAAATGATCCGTGTTAGGATGTTGCGGCAATCGCGAAATTGATGCCCCTGCTCGCTCCATATAAATAACATGGCCGATCGGCGACTATTTCGAATGTTGAACTTTAATTCATCGCAGAAGAAAATCCTGCTAATGAAGCTTTAAATAACAAAGATAACCTGATTCTATAACCACTTCTACATATTTGTGGGAAATTGTAAATGGATCTGTGGGCCCCTATTGAAATTATCGGCATTTGAATGATCTCACCATTATCGAAAATGTTCTCCATTGATGGCATGGCGGCGATCCAGCTGGGATCAAAGACTATGTACTGTTGAACTTTAAGTCATTGCAGGATAAAATCCTGCTAATGAAGCTTTAAATAACAAAGATAACCCGATTCTATAACCACTTCTACATATTTGTGGAAAATTTTAAATGGATATGTGGGCCCCTATTGAAATTATCGGCATTTGAATGATCTCACTATCGAAAATTTTCCCCATTGGTTAGCATGGCGGCGATCCAGCAGGGATCAAAGACTATGTCCATTGTTGAACTTTAAGTCATTGCAGAATAAAATCCTGCTAACGTAGGTTTAAATAACAAAGATAACCTGATTCTATAACCACTTCTACATATTTCTGGGAAATTTTAAATGGATCTGTCCCACCCTATTGAAATTATCGGCATTTGAACGACCACGCCATATTATACAAAATTTCCGGTTTTCCCCCATGCTTGGTCTCTTCAACCATCATCAAGTGCCTCTAACTCAGACTCACAAACGTTTTTTTTAGTTATTATAGTTAGTTATATTTAATTTAAAATGTAGTATTTCCAGTTGCCTAATATTAATAAATATTCCCAATTATTGAATTGACAGGTTTTTTTTATTTATATACTGTAAACACATATTTTTTTAATGAATAAAAAAATTAATAATAAAATTATACTTCTTATACACATAAAATAACAATAATAATGATGTGACTTCTTTAGCAGAAATTTAGTATTATATTTATGTGAATCATAGAAATTTATAATTATTCTTACATAAATTGCAGAGAATTACTGTTATTTTTTACGTAAATTCCTGAAAATTACCGTTACTTTGATATAAATCAATTTAAATGACTTATTTTTGACGCAAATAAAATAAAAAGTATTATTTTTTTATTGTACACCAAATATAATGATTATTTTGAAATTGTACACCAAATGTAATGATAATAATTTTAATTTAATAAAAAAAAAAATTTGGCTTCTTATTTAAAATTTGGCTTTTTTTGCATGGCCAAACTGGCGCTATGGTTTTTTCTTCTTTGCATCATTAAACACAGAAATAATTCACTTAAAAAATCGTAACTTTTTTTCTAATTGTCGTACAAACATGATTCATGTATCATTGTTTTACTCACTTCGAGGGCTATTTAGCTATACTGGTTTCAATTATTAGAAATTATTTTGAAAAAAAAAAAAAAAGTACCTAGGCAAGGCATGGCTAGAAATGCCAATTACTCTTTGGACTTCTGGTCTAAAAAATGATCACCTCCGAATAATGATTCTTTTCTTTGAACACGTAAGAAAACTTTTTTTTTTTCAGGAAGGGAAGATGGAAAACACACTGAAGTAGGCATAGAATCAGAATAGCTAAAGCGTTTCCGAAGCCTGGATTAAGTTGTGGAAATCAAACTGTATCGGCACGAATACAACTTTTCTATTTAAACTTTACGTAAATTTAAAATATTTATGTATGCGAGCTGGAAAACAAGCAATAGTTGAACACATTCGAAAATAAATGTATAAGGAAAGTGCTTGGTATAGTGTGGGACGAATTCAAAACAAATGAAATTTTGTTTATAGTTATATTTTTGTTGACCATGTAATTTTGTAAAAAAAAAGTTGTAAAATTTTTAAAGTAAAAGTTTGAAAATCATTTACTGATTGTGCTTGCGGTGTTGGTAAATCAGACATGTTGGGCACCTATTATTTTGGCAAATTTGTGATTGAATTAAGGACATTGTATTGTCAATGGCATTATGTAAGCAATTATTTTTGGAGTTCTGAATGTAGTTTAGAAACCAATTTTCAGGGCAATTTGTGCATTACTTAAGTTGTTTTACTGATCCCTCAACTATATGCGACACTTGGAAAAAAACCCACATAAAACAAACTCCAAGAAATCCAATACATCAACTGTATGATACAAATCACCTATAAATTTATGCAACCCTGAATCCATAGGAATTTACTAAAACTTGTGTCCAAAAACTGCAGAATATACTTGACAAACAATTTTTGGTAGGTGGTAGCGATGAAAGTCAAACCTTTCAAAATTGGCTCAACTTTGGACATATCACATGACTTTTACTATACACACGCCATATCCAACACTATTCTTGTTCCAAAAAATATTAAATTTTCTTTGCATTGCAGATGGGCAAGGGTTCCTTCAAGTATGCCTGGGTACTTGACAAACTGAAGGCAGAGCGTGAACGTGGTATCACCATTGACATTGCTCTTTGGAAATTTCAAACTGAGAAATTCTATGTCACAATCATTGATGCCCTGGTCATAGAGATTTCATCAAGAACATGATCACTGGAACTTCACAGGTATAATTATGTATTTGTTTTGCTACCTGCACATCACTGGCAGATGTTTTTAAAATAACTGCAAAAAATTAAGTAAAAAAATAAGGGTGAAATACTTTTGCTGAAAGATAAAATTCTATTCTACTCATGCTTCACCTATGAAGGCATTGCATGCTAAATAGTGTAGTTATACTTTTAATTTGATTTGCATCGAAACAAAATTAAATTTTTCCTGTTGCACTCTATTATTGGTTTTTTTCCCACTGTTAAGATTGTTTTGGCCTGTTTTATCACACCAACATTTTTTTGCTTAACCAAATAATTGTAAAAAAAAAAAAAAAAAAAAAAACCAGTATAAAAATAGAAATAAAAGCAGTGTGTTAATGGTTGGTAGAATAAATCTTTTAAATGAATTTTGTGAATGGTAGACTTACACATTTAAAGTAATTTTCATTTTAATATAAATTATAATATGAACCATGTTATTAATTTCCTTCAATAGGCTGACTGTGCTGTTTTGGTTGTGGCTGCTGGTACTGGAGAGTTTGAGGCTGGTATCTCAAAAGATGGACAGACCCGTGAACATGCTCTGCTCGCTTACACCTTGGGTGTTAAGCAGTTGATCCTTGCTGTCAACAAGATGGACTGCACCACTCCACCCTATTGTGAGGTATTATCTAGATGCCAATATTAGAAGAAAGCATTGTTGGTAGTCAAGATTGTTGGGGGGGGGGGGGGGCATGGTTTGTAATGTTAAATATCAGATGTTTCATATCCTTATGTTCTTTTACATTTATTTATAACTACTTTAAAATATATGATGTATAGTATAAACATACATGTGATTCCAAGGCATCGGATACATGGAGACCATTTGGAGGATCTACCTTTACTTTACATATGCGAGAGCTGGAAAACAAGGGACATAAAGTTGAACGTATTTAAAATTGTCTAAAAGAAAATACTTGGTATAGTGTGGAATGAATACAAAACGAGGAAAAAAGAGAAATTGCCAATCAACCAATATCTTCAAAGATGGTCATATGTTGGACATGAGAGATTATAACCGAATAACAAAGCAAACCCTCATGTGGGAAACGGGTAGAGGATATGAGACGAGAGCAGCAGGAATCTGGTGCCCTCAATTGTTGCTTGCACAGAACAGACATGTAGCGAGATTTGATAAAAAAGATAATATATGGTTTAAAAAAAAATACATTTTCATAATTTTTTTCCCTCCCAATAGCAACGTTTCAGGAAATTGAGAAAGAGGTTGCCAATTACATCAAGAAAATTGGATACAATCCTAAGGCTGTTCCTTTCATCCCTATTTCTGGTTGGTGTGGTGACAACATGCTTGAAGAATCAACTAACATGCCCTGGTTCAAGGTAAAACAAATTCACAATTGTTCAGTTAATTCTACTTAATTTGTGTGTATAATTTAGGAACATTTGTATGTTTTAAGAAAATGATAGATCATAACCTCCTTTTCAGCAATTTGCAAGAACATGGACATTAGAACAGAATTGAAGCCATTGAAATATGGATAATATATAGGATTGGATGGAAAGAGAAAACAAAGTCTTAAAACAACTTAAATTAAAAAGCTATTAAACACAATTCAAACAATGCAATTTTTGAGCAATGTTAAGACATCAGCCTATTCTAAGTAATCCTGGAGGGGAAAATACAAGTAAAAGGCAAACATGGGTAACATAAAAAAGATGGTCAAATCAGCCTTTAAAAACCTTCACCATCAAAGCAAGAGACATCAGAATGGCACTCAATGATAGCCGCCAACCTTCATTGCGAAGATGGGACTCTATGAAATTAAATTTTATACATTATATGGCTAAAACATTACTATTTGTATACACCATCAAAATATTGGGAAAACCATTTTGAAATCTTTTTTAGGGTTGGAACATTGAAAGGAAGGAAGGAAATGCTACTGGTAAGACCTTGTTGAATGGTCTGGATTCCATATTGCCTCCATCACGTCCAGTGGACAAGCCATTGCGTCTCCCTCTTCAGGATGTCTACAAGATTGGTGGAATTGGAACTGTGCCTGTTGGTCGTGTTGAAACTGGCGTTCTGAAGCCTGGCATGCTTGTGACATTTGCTCCAGCCAATGTCACCACTGAGGTAAGTTTACATTTAAGAGGCACGTTTTTGAGCTTTGATCATGAGTTACAATTTTCTGAAATACAGGCTTTCAGGGCACAAAATTTAACTTCCTTCTCATTTGCCTTTCAGGGTTTTTTTGTGGTCTTTGGACTTCCATTCATGTATAAATGTGCTCCTATGGCTTCTAATATTCCATATTTTTTTTATGTGGTTGACCCCTGTATCTGGTATTCTCAGATGTTTGAGGGCTCGTGCTTCTGCCTCATAGCCAAAACATTTTTTCTTTATATATTGTATTGTGGGGCTATTTTCTGATTCTCAGGCATTCAATAGAGGCAGTTTCCTGTCATTTTTGACATTTCATCTGCCTGAATTGTTTTTTTCACTAAATTTCTCTTTAAGTATTTGAATTCTATAGTTTACATCTGTTTCTTAATTGACATTCAAGACTTGTTTTGACTGATTTTCATGTGTTTTGTGCAGGTGCTGTTCTTGTAGTTCTCTATTTTTTCATATATTAGTGCCCAATGATATGCAAGTAAAAGCTTGTAGATCTGTCTGTGTTAGCTATGATGCATGTATGTATGTAATAAACTGTCAATAAAATGTCATACATACGTGATCTAACTTCGAAGTGGGCCATGCAGCCTATTGATGTAGAGACATAATTAGGTTGGTTAGATGTTTGCCTATTTGTATGTTAGCTCCCACAATACCTCTATATACCGTCCAATGCT
Source organism: Megaustenia siamemsis (assembly GCA_032433765.1). NCBI lineage: Eukaryota > Metazoa > Mollusca > Gastropoda > Stylommatophora > Ariophantidae > Megaustenia > Megaustenia siamemsis. The sequence goes on along the minus strand of JAVIAB010000041.1, from coordinate 65,956,367 downwards.
TTTTTCCTGGTCAATGAAAGCTATGTGCATGTTCGTATTGTTCCGTAGTTTTTTTCTGCAAGTTCTTTTAATGCGAGTGTCGCAGTATATCCTATGCTTTTCTGTACTTAACTAGTTTTATTATTGCTCAATATTTTTCCCCCATGATTTTTGCTTATAACTTTCCATTTCTTAAATGTTATGATGGGACTTTAGAATTTATGGCAAAACGTCTATTACAATTATGAAATTTCAACATTGACACTTTTGTTAATAACAAAGACGTGTTTTGTGGCATGTAGGAGCTGAAGTACCCTATGTGGGACTTGATGTTTGGTCCTTTTCCACAATGTTGTAAAGCAATTGGTTCCTCCCAGCTGTGCTCTTGTTGGATGTTGGGACTATTCCTGGATATTCCATACACTTCTCAGAGTTGCTATGCAACTATGACTTAGAAGAAAAACCATCCAGTGAACATGTTAGTTTCTACATCTCTAATTTACACATAGCTCAAACTGATTTCGTTTATTAAACCTTGATTTATACTTTCTCTTAGAAATTCATGTTTTCCCCCATTAATTTGAAATGACATTGGGTATTAAATTGAAGAGACAGCACACACAGAACCCTAGTAGAACTTCAGTATCCAGCTGCACATTGTTACTTAAATAAATATGTGGACACCGCTGGCACTTTTTTGCCGCTTGGACTACAATTGTTACTTTATCCAGCATTGTGATCCAGTTTAAAAAAAATTCTTTAATTAAAATTTATATAATTTTACCTTGCACATCTAGTAGGTGTTATAAATTCTTCTAATCTTGTTTCTTCTATTTGTGAAATAACCGATTTGTGTGGAAAATATTTGGATCTTCATATATTTATTGCTCTACATTAACGTTGACAGTTTTGCTTTTTGCTGAACTTGTCTATGTGGCAAGTAGGAGCTGAAGTACCCTCTGTAGGGCTTGAGGTTTGGTCCTTTTCCACAACGTTGTAAAGAAACTGGTCCTCCCAGCTGCTCTTGTTGGATGCTGAACCCATCCCTGCATATTCCATAAACTTCTCATAGTTGTTATACAATGATGATTGAGAAGAAAAACCATGCAGTGAACATGTCGTAAAATTCCATTCTGAAGCTTTTACCTCAACATTAACTTGCTAACCTAAGAACGTGTACAATGAATGTTGTATAAAAAAAAATCCCCAGCTGTTGTATGTTGGGACTATTCCTAAGAGTTGTTATGCAATCATGACATAGAACAAAAACCATACACTGACATGTTAGTTACATCACGTATGATATACACTTAGCTCAAACTGATATACACTTAGCTCAAACTGATTTATCAAACCATGCTTTATACTTTCTTCAAGAATTTCATGTTGGAATTGTCATAGGATTAACTAAGCACACCAGAAAACATGTGGATGCACACTGCATATTCAGTAATTTACATCTGGACACTACGATAGGCACTCTTTTTTGCATTGAGATATAAATTTTTATTTTATTTAGCACATTATGGTCCATCTTCATATATTTATTGCTCTGCATCAACGTTGACACAGTTTTGCTTTTAGCTGAACTTGTGTCTATGTGGCAAGTAGGAGCTGAAGTACCCTTTCTAGGGCTTGAGGTTTGGTCCTTTTCCACAACGTTGTAAACAAACTGGTCCTCCCAGCTGCTCTTGTTGGATGCTGGACCCATCCTGCATATTCCATAAACTTCTCATAGTTTGTTATGCAATGATGATTGAGAAGAAAAACCATGCAGTGAACATGTAAATTTACATTCTGAAGTCTGTACTCCATTGTATAACTTGGTAGGTAACCTTAGAACTTAGGTAAATTATGCAAATTCAATTTTCTGCATTTATCTAATTAAATTTTATTTAATTATTAATTGAATTTACTGAAAGAATTTTATTTTGCATCAGGTCAAATCTGTTGAGATGCACCATGAAGCTATGCTTGAAGCTAGTCCAGGTGACAATGTTGGTTTCAATGTTAAGAATGTCTCTGTGAAAGAGATTCGCCGTGGTAATGTTGCTGGAGACAGCAAGAACGATCCACCAAAGGCCACAAAAAATTTCTACGCTCAGGTATGTGCATGAAGATATTACTTTATTTTACTGAACAGTAGTGTATTAATTTCTTTAATAGTAAATAACTTTAATAAACTTTTTAATTCATGTGTTTAAACAATTGTTTAGTGATTGCACATTTCTGAATGCTAAAAATAGAATAGTGATGTGCCAAAAAAGCCATCAAGTGATCATCCTAGTTCTTTGTACACTTCATTATACATACCATCAGTAGCATACAGATTTGTCCTACAAAGTTAATTCATTTATGCACTTGTTTCTTCAGGTGATCATTTTGAACCACCCTGGTGAGATCAAGAATGGCTATGCTCCTGTACTTGATTGCCATACTGCTCACATTGCCTGCAAGTTTTATGAAATCAAGGAAAAATGTGATCGTCGTTCTGGCAAGAAGCTGGAAGATAACCCCAAGTTTGTCAAGTCTGGTGATGCTGCCATGGTTGATCTTGTCCCAAGCAAGCCAATGTGTGTGGAGTCCTTCCAGGAGTACCCACCTCTTGGACGTTTTGCTGTGCGTGACATGAGGCAGACTGTGGCTGTGGGTGTCATTAAATCTGTTACCAAGGAGGACATTGTAGCGGTAAGGTAACCAGGCTGCTGCCAAGAAGAAGTGAATGTTGCAGGAACCCTCCCCCCTGGCAATAGGACTTAAAGCTAGAAAACAGAACTTTGCCACACATGGAAGTCATGGAGAGATTTTGTCAAGAAACTGCCACCAATACAGCAGCTGTGAAAGAGTCACACCTGCTCCCTTTTCACCCCTTAGTTTGCCTATAAATAAACTGACTCATTTGATTTTAATTTCTTGGTCTAGGTGGCTTCTTCAGTCCAAATTGCACAGAAAAGAGGTCAGAAGAAAAAAGTTGTCACTGTTTAATTTTATATTGACTGTGTAAAAGCATTCATTTAAGTGTAAATTAAAATTTAAGTCTGAGCAGCTTTGTCTTTATTTGTCCTTGAACTGAGGATAAATGCATGTTTTGTATGAAAGGGGCGCGCCTGAATGCAGATTGCCAAATAAGGTCTGTCTGAATAGTTAAAAATCAATGGTCACCATGAAGCAAAAGCTTCAAATCTTATTTGAATTTTAGGCACTTACAAATAGATAATTACAAATGTAACTAAATCTACCCCAAAATCTTTTGGTGTTGTACGACTTTTTTTTTTAAGGGGGCTAAATTTAGTCACCTTGAACTGCTGGTGGTAGTTTCTTTGTACCTCTATATTTCTGACTGGCTAAGGTGTAATTTATAAACTTTTCATTGCCACTATAAAACCTATTGGAAGGGACTGAATCATTAAGTTATTTGCTGGCCATCATTTCACTCCGAACATGTCCTTCCACAATGACACAAAGCTAACCAGTTTTATCTTTGTCGTCCGTGATTTCTGCTAGTTGTAACTATTCCAACCTCATGGTGTCCGAAGTTTTTTTTTAGTAGCTCCGTTTTTGTGTTGGCTACCATGGAGCGCCATTTTGCTCTATCTCTTGCTTTGATGGTGCAGGTTGTCATCGGTTGATTTGTCCATCTTTTGATGTTACTCGTCCATGTTAATCTTGGTCTGCCTCTACCTCTTTTACCTTGTATTTTCCCCTCCGGGATCACTTTCAGTAGGCTGTTGTCTTTTAACATGGCCTAAGAATCACATTTGTCTTGTTCTAATTGTGTTCAGTTCTTTTCATTTTTAGTTTTTTTAAGACTTCGTCGTTTGTTTTCTTTTCCTTCCATCCAATTCTACCTATTCTTCTATATATCCACATTTCAAAGGCTTCAATTCTCTCGCCATTTTGCTCTATCTCTTGCTTTGATGGTGCAGGTTGTCATCGGTTGATTTGTCCATCTTTTGATGTTACTCGTCCATGTTAATCTTGGTCTGCCTCTGCCTCTTTTACCTTGTATTTTCCCCTCCAGGATCACTTTCAGTAGGCTGTTGTCTTTTAACATGGCCTAAGAATCACATTTGTCTTGTTCTAATTGTGTTCAGAAGTTCTCTTTTCATTTTTAGTTTTTTTAAGACTTCGTCGTTTTTCTTTTCCTTCCATCCAATTCTACCTATTCTTCTATATATCCACATTTCAAGGCTTCAATTCTCTGTTCTGTTTTCTTGTCTAATGTCCATGTTTCAGCACCATATAGGAATATTGAGATGTAACATTTTGCTATTCTTAGTTTTAGCTCTGGTATTTGTTTTGATGTATGTACTTCATGACATTAAAATTACTTTTTGCCATTCCTATTCTTTTGTTTATTTCAGTTGTACAAAAGAATAGGAATTTTTGTGTTAGCCTCTGAATTTCCTCATTGATCTTTTTAGCTGGCCAGGGAACGTTCAACATCTGAGAAATTCCAGTCTTGTGACCATTAATCGCTTCTCATTTGTTTACTCCATGATTCGCTGCCATAGGTCAGAATTGGCTCTATAAAGCACTGATGAACTCTTACTCATTTCTATTGACAAATTTGTTATATTTTTCATATTCTGAAAGGCTATTTTGGCATGTGCTTTTAATTTCTGTGGTGCATTTGATAATTGTCCCACTTTTCTCATATTTATCCTGTTTCTCGATGTGACCATTTGTTTTCTTGCTATTCAGACGTAGACCACTGTGTTGCTATCTTTTACTAATTTTTCTATAATTTTTTGTAGTTCATATCACAAATTAATGTTATGACCCTTGGCTTCAGATCCTTTGTCTACTATTGATCTATTTGACCTATGTTCGCTATAAAGTGAAAGCAAATCCTGCCACAGAACAATGCTTTGTTTTGACTGTTTTATAATTGGGATTGTCATGTACTTACTATTTAACAAGAAAAAAAAATCAAACATGAAAAATAAGATTGTAAAACTTAAAAAATTTTTTTAAAAAATTAAGATTAGTGCACACATGACAAATAAAAATTAAAAATGCCACAGAAATATGGACATCATGAGTGCCTTCTCAGCAATGAAGGTTGGCTACCATGGAGCGCCATTCTGCTTTCTCTTGCTTTGGTGCATGTTGTCATATGCTGAATTGTCCAACTCTTGATGTTACTCGTCCATGATAATCTTGGTCTGCCTATTTTACCTTGTATTTTCCCCTCCAGGATAACTTTTTGTAGGCTGTTTTAACCCAAAATCGCATTTGTCTTGTTTGAATTGTGCTTTTCATGGTTAAAAACCAACCATAGGGCACACTCTTTTATATAAAAAGTAAATTACACCCCGTCACGCAAACTGGCGTATAGGGAAATATGATCATCGTGTGCCTTCTCCGCAACGAAGGTTGGCTACCATGGATCGCCATTCTACTGTTTCTTACTTTGATGGTGCAGGATAGATTGACATGTCCATCTTTTGATGTTGCTTGTCCGTCTTGCTCTGCCTCATTTACCTTGTATTTTTCCTTCCCCTTCCAATATACTTTTAGTAGGCTGCTGTCTTTAAACATGCCCAAAAGAATAGGAATGGCAAAAAGTAATTTTAATGTTATGGACATACTAACATCAAAACAAATAACACCAAAGCTAAATCTAACTATAGCAAAATGTTACATCTTCTTAATATTCCTATATGGTGCTGAAACATGGACATTAGACAAGAAAACAACAGAATTGAAGCCTTCGAAATGTGGATTTATAGAATAGGTAGAATTGGATGGAAAGAAAAGAAAACAAACGAAGTCTTAAAAAAACTAAAAATGAAAGAGAACTTCTGAACACAATTAGAACAAGACAAATGTGATTCTTAGGCCATGTTAAAAGACAACAGCCTACTGAAAGTGATCCTGGAGGGGAAAATACAAGGTGGCAGAGGCAGACCAAGATTAATCATTTATGTTTTCTTAATTGTATTTAGTAGTTCTCTTTATTTTCAGTTGTTTTAAAACTTCGTTTGTTTATCTTGTTTCCAACCATGTCTACCTATTAATATGGTGTTAGTGACCCTATATTTTACAGACCTTCAACACATTTTTGGGGTAATGTGGTCGGTATTACGCCCGTGCTGATTTACTTTCCTAGAAAATAATCAGTGCCCATTTAAGGCTGGGTGAACCCGGAATCCTACCATTTGTCCTTTGTAGTCCAGTGAGCTATCGCGACTCCCATTTAAAATCGGTAGTGGGGAAAAACTAAGCTTGCATGCGTTCGCCCGATGTCTAAAGCACACCTCATCATCCGCCCTTAAAAGGCCGTTAAGTGGGCGTGCTGTGTTGTAGCGGCTTCCAATATAACGGATACCTTGCGCCTTTCAGCCCGACATATCCGACTCAGCACTCTATACAAAGTAAAGCGGAAAAGCAGCAGGACCGGACAATTTATAGTTAAGATGTTACTAGGCGATTTTGGCATTGTAGTAATCAGATTTACGACATATATCATAGTTCTCTTTATTTTTAATTAGACTTCGTTTTCATTTCTTTGCATCCAATTCTTCCTTAATATAAATCCACATTTCAAAAACAATTTTTTTTGTCCACTGCCATGCTTCTGTACCATACATGAATGTTGAGAAAAAAGAATCCATTATACATAGGAAACTGAAAGAGTGAATGCAGCATTTAATAAGGTAGCACTCTTACTGATTGATAAAAAAAATATACATATTTTCAGATTTATTATTTTTTTTTTTTAGGTTTATTGACACTTCGAAATTATAACCACAACACGTTTTAACAAATTTCCTATCATTTAATATCTGCAACGCATGAGAGATGTCCGTTCGAAGTTTAATCCAGAAACACTGCTAACACGACACGGGCAGCATTTAATTCAATGCTCAAGACATGTATATCCCAGAAATACGCTGTATTCAGGTACAATAATTGATCTTTTCCTAAATAATTCAGATTGAATAACAAACACTGAATTAGATGTCCAGCAATTTGAATTTAGGAAAAAATGTCGTACAAAAGCAAATGCCTGCTTCACAGACTACATCAAAAACATCACAGAGAAAGAAGACAGGCCTTAACATTAACGGAAAAATAATCAATAACCTAGATGGAAAGAATGTGGGTACATTGAAGACGAAAAATATACATGTACATTTATATACTCAGGAAACAACAGAACATCAAAGAGGGGTAGGAATACTGATAAAAAGAGAGCTACAAAAATATATAAGTACCCACTGGACATGCAGTGATAGGATTATACTACTCAAGTTGAAAGAAAAACCATTCGACATAGCAATAATACAGACATATGCACCTACTCAAGACTACACAGATGAACAAATAGAGGCATAGTATGAAGACCTAAATAAAGTTATGAAGCAAGTGAAATCTTCAGACATCTTGATTGTAATGGGTGACATGAACGCTAAAGTAGGAAAAGGTAGATAAGACAATTATAGGAAATCATGGTTTAGGAAAAAGAAATGACAGAGGAGAAAGATTAATACAATTCTGTGAAGAAAACAGGCTGATAATATGTAACACCTACTTTGAGCAAGAGAAAAGGAAATATACACATGGAAAAGCCCTGGAGATAGGAAGAGGAATCAAATAGATTACATAATGATAAAAGAAAGCCAAAAACTACACAGGAGCAGATATTAATTCTGATCACAATCCTGTAATGATTAAAATGAAAATCAAACTAAAGAGAAACAAGCAAAAATCTAATTCATCAACAAATCCACTCGATATAACAGCTTTAAATCAAAAAGATATTAAAGATACCTATACAATACAAGTAAAGAACACATACCAGAAGCTGCTAGAGGAAGGAATTGAACAATACAGAAGAGAAAATCCTGATGAAAAATTAACAACCAAATGGCAATGCATAAAGAAAAGCATACAAAAAGCCTGCGACACCTTACCCAAAAGAGAAAAGAACAAAAAAACAAAATGGATAACTAAAACCATCTTAGAAAAAATGGAAGAAAGGAGACAAGCGAAGAACACTGCCCAATACAATAAAATAGATAATGAGATACGCAAAAATGCAAAAGAAGACTGGCTCAGCCAAAAATGTAGAGAAATAGAGACTATGGAAAGCAAACAAGACCTAAGAGGAATGCACACAGAAATAAAGAGAATGACTAATAAAAATAAAAAAGCCACAGAAGGTGGGTGCATTGCAGGCAAAAAAGGAAAAATGCTAACAGACAATAAGGATATCGTAGATAGATGGCAGGAATATATAACAGAACTATTTCATGATCAAAGGGACAAGAAACCAGTTATAAAATGTACATCAGGCTATAAAATCTTAAAATCTGAGGTGGAAAAAGCTATAAAAACAATGAAAAGGGGAAAAGCAGCAGGACCTGAAAGCATACAGATAGAGATGATACAGGCACTTGAAGATTTTGGCATTGAAGTGATTACAGACTTATGCAACGACATATACCACACAGGATACATACCAAATGAACTAAAAACATCAACTTTCATTGCATTGCCTAAAAAGAATGGTGCAGTTGAATGCAGTGACTTTAGAACAATACGCCTAATGAGCCATGTTACAAAAATCATGCTAAAAGTTATACAGTGTATAAGGAAGGATTCAGAATAAAATCAATACTGAATTAGATGAGCAACAATTTGGATTTAGGAAAATAGCGGGACAAAAGAAGCCATATTCTGCATGAGAACATTAATAGAAAAATACACAGAAGTAAACAAACCAATATATGCCTGCTTCATAGACTACACCAAAGCTTTTGATAGAGTACACCACAAACAACTTATAGAATGCCTAAAAGAGATACATCTAGATGACATTGACATACGACTAATATGCAATCTATACTGGGAGCAAACAGCAATAATAAAATATAACAAAGAGAACTCTACACCCATTGATATAAAAAGAGGAGTAAGACAAGGATGCATTCTATCACCAAGCTTGTTCAATCTATACACTGAGCAAATCTTTAAAAACATCATAGAGATGCCAGGCCTACAAATTATGGAAAGATAATCAATAACCTAAGATATGCTGATGATACTGTACTACTAGCAGAAAATCCTAAGGACCTACAACAATTACTTAATGAAATAAACATGACAAGCAAAAAATGTACAACTGAAATAAACAAAAGAATAGTATGGTAAAAAGTAATTTTAATGTCATGAAGGACATACTAACATCAAAACAAACAACACCAGAGCCAAAACTAAGAATAGCAAAATGTTACATCTTCTCATATTCCTATATGGTGCTGAAACATGGACATTAGACAAGAAACCAGAACAGAGGATTGAAGCCTTTGAAATGTGGATATATAGAAGAATAGGTAGAATTGGATGGAAGGAAAAGAAAACAAACGATGAAGTCTTAAAACAACTAAAATGAAAAGAGAACTTCTGAACACAATTAGAACAAGACAAATGCGATTCTTGGGCCATGTTAAAAGACACAACAGCCTACTGAAAGTAATCCTGGAGGGAAAATACAAGGTAAAAGAGGTAGAGGCAGACCAAGATTAACATGGACGAGTAGCATCAAAAGATGGACAAATAAACCGATGACAACCTGCACCATCAAAGCAAGAGATAGAGCAGAATGGCGCTCCATGTAGCCAACCTTCGTTGCGGAGACGACACTCAATGATGATGATGATGAATCAATAACCTAAGATATGCTGATGATACTGTACTGTAAGTTAACTATTTTCGAGTGTTTTGCTAAAGTGTAGTTATTTTGTGCTGAAAACATACTGTGTAAGCCTTAGGCAATACAGCAGGAGGTCGATGCCTGGGAGTCATGCCCCAGGCGGGCCCACCTCCTCTAGAGTGTCAAGAAGATAAAGGGCCGAAACACTTGCTCGACGGTGGTTCCCCTTCTAATGATCAGATTGCTTTCTGCTGCGAAGTTCTGTACAAAGTTTCCTATAACTACTAGCAGAAAATCCTAAAGATCTACAATAATTACTTAATGAAATAAACAAGCAAAAAATATGGATTAGATATGAATATCAAAAAGACTAAAACTATGATCTTAATCAGAGAAAAATACTCAAAACCTACAAGAGGATATCAAAACTGAAAGAATAGACTTGGAGGAAAGATAAGAGCTACAACTACCTTTGGCATACTATAAACAGTGATGGAAAATGTAAAACTGAAATAAACAAATCGGGAATGGTTAAATGTAGTTTTGGTGTAACGATGAGTATACTAATATAAAACAAATAACACCAGTGCTAATCTAAGAATAGCAAAATGTTATATCTTAACATTTCTATGTGGTGCAGAAACATGGACATTAGACAAGAAAACAGAACAGAAAATTGAAGCCTTTGAAATGTGGATTTATAGAAAAATAGGCAGAATTGGATGGAAGGAAAAGAAAACAAACGATGAAGTCTTAAAACAAATGAAAGAGAACTACTAAATAAACTGAAACAAGACAAATGGAATTTTTGAGTAATTTTGAAAGATACGAAAGCCTACGAAAACAATCTTGGAGGAAAGTACAAGGTAAAAGAAGCAGAGATATACCAATACACTATTATACAATGTACTATCATGGATGAGTAACATCAAAAGATGGACAAATCAGCCTATGACAATCTGCACCACAAGGCAAGAGACAGTGGAATGGCGCTCCATGGTAGCCAATTTTTTTGCGGAGACGCACTCAGTAATGATTTTCCGGAAAAATTACATCTTTGGTCAGAAGTGAGCTTCTAGATTATTTGATACATTTTATAAAGTGGAGGGATTTATTTTGTAAATGTTTCGAGGTGTCCGAATAATCAAAAACCTACAGTGTATATCTCTATGTCCCGTGTGTTACCGGGGCTAATGTGGGAAGTAAAGAATAGTGACACTGTGGCCTTCCAGGCATGTCGTAAGAGGCGACTAAGGAAGTTGATCGATTGCTTGACAAGCTGTCATTGTAAAAAGTATTGTTATGGAAACAGAACCGTAGATTTTAGAAGCAGTGATCTCTGCAATATGTGCCATTTTGGCACGCAAGGTTTCTGTTTTTGAGATTGTGGTTCTGTCCTATGTGCCGTCTTCGGCTCGAAAGGACATAGATAGATAGATATCTCTACATCCAGATTAACATGCATTAGAAGACATTCCTCCCGTGTGTTACCGGGGCCTCATAGGTGGGAAGTAAAGAATAGTGACACTGACCTTCCAGGCATGTCGGAAGAGCCGACTAAGGAGATTACCGATGGCTTGACAAGCTGTCATTGTAAAAGTATTGTTATGGAAACAGAACCATAGATTTTAGAAGCAGTGATCTCTGCAATATGTGCCATTTTGGCACGCACGTTTTCTGTTTTGAGATTGTGGTTCTGCCCTATGTGCCGTCTTCGGCTCGAAAGGACAATAGATAAAAGACCTTCTAAAATTGAACGGTGTGAGCAGAACCAGCTGCAGGTGATTTCATTCACTCCCTGTAACAATTTGTTCTTCCTCCCATACACTTATTGTTGTAAAGGTTATCATCACTGGTGCTGCGATATCCGCCTGGAGGAGAATCCTGGCCCACACACGAACTCCGTCTCACGATGCGGGCACTTTTCTGCTGACAATATTGCCCTGGCAGCTGCCATTTTTCTGGCCTACTTTTGCCAGTAAAAACAGCCACGGGTTATTTAACGTGCGCTCGTGCACACGGGACTATCTGTTTATTACCGTTATCCGACTAGACATGGGATATTAACATTAAAACATTAAGGAGATGGTAACGTCATAAAGTAACCAGCGACTAATTTTTTCCTGTTAAAAAAAGACATTGCCGCTTCTGGTGGACTTTGAACTGTGGTCGATCTTGACTTGAGACCAACGTCATAGCTCTAGACTACCCAGCTCTCCCCAACCCCGCTTCACCCGTTAAGTCGATGCGCTTGTCGCTAGTTTACGTCAATGTTGCGATATCAACTCATCTAGGGACATTAGCCTTTACATTTGCGTAATTGTTTCCGAACAGCTGATTCTTTAACGAGCGAGCTGATTCTTTAACGAGCGTGTATGCACACGCGTCGTTCTGCTTTTCGCTGTCCTCCGAGGGGGGGGGGGGGGTTCTGCACATAGAAACTCACATACCTATAGACCACGCAGAAAACCACGGATTCAGAGGGAACAGTTTTCGGTGCCGCCATTCGAGCCTGGAACATCTATTGAGAAGTCTGCGTCTTAACTCCAGACACCAATCCCCCATACGTTTCAGTTGTTAGAGCACACTCGTTTTTTTCTTTCCTCAACTAAAAAAAAAATAAATCCATTCCACAAACGGAAGTGGACATGAATAGCTGAAACTTGTACTTTAGTTAGACCAATAATTTCAGCTTATACAAATCGTGATCAATGTTTGCAGCGATGTCTGCTATCTCTTGAGAATCATTTCAGGGGAACAACTATGTTTACAGCACTCGGGGAGGGAAGAACTATGTTTACAGCACTCGGGGGACACACAAATCACAAATAATCAACAGGGGAAAAAAAAACAAAACAATAAATGGTCCGAAGCAGTATCGAATAGGGTTCGAACAGGGAACACTCATTGGCACAGCGCCAGGCAACGAGAACCAAATGCTTTAGCACACGGCCAACTCAGCTACATTAAATATATATTACTTACGATGTCTTTCACACGTTTACTCATGACTATAGCATATGGTTATGAGCACCACATGGAGAATTAATGTATATCTGTATTTTCCTATAAGACTAATCAGTTATGGAACTGATCAGATGAAAGATCGGACAGGTAGGCTAGCCGCGCTGTCGTTGAGGACGGGCAACCAATGGATCGGGCGGACATCATCAATGCCCTCCGAGATGTGGGAATAGCACAGGACTTCGGCAACAAAGTCCACGTCACTTCTTCGGATGATGGAGATGGGAGTTAAGATGGGGCACAGCCAGGAATGAGAAACTTAGTGGGCGTGTAAGAAGACTTATCAACCAACACAGAACTCGAGTCGTCAGAATTTAAAAGCGTTAAGATAGCGATGAGCTCCTAAACCACACACAAAAACTCATTCTTCTTGAAGGGAAGTAACTATTATAGATCATAAATCCTACACATCTTAAAGGAAGTAAATATATCTACTAACAGACACACAAACCACACATTTACAGGGAAGTAAATATTAAAGCTCCTAACACACACAAAACAAACACATCTTAAGGGAAGTAAATATTAGGCATAAAACAAACCCCCATAAATCGTAAAGGGAAGTAACCAAAAAAGGACAATCTATTCATATATAGGCACTTATACATTCTACCTTTCTTCTGTGACACGTTTCAAGGCAACAGTAAATGGAAGGAGGAAAAACATGATTGTGTCCCTTGAGATAAATGGGCCTATATAATGATCGGAGACAAATAATAATAAATGAATATTATTATAGAGGGAAACTTCAGCGGCACGTGACTTCGACAACCATGAGTCCCGTCACTCCTGCGGATGAAAGAGATGGAGTATTGAGTTATTCGCGGGTCATTATCACTGCACTCCGAACATGTCCATAGGTGCTCAGATCCCATCCTCGGCAATTCTCTAAGTGTCCAGCGACTGACGACTCCATTTCTGTGTTGGTTCTCTCTCTCTGCGTTCAGGACTCAATCGGAGTAAGGATTCCAGACTCTCATATGAAGTCAGCTGTCAGGCTAAGTGTGTTGATCGCCCTCACAGACAGAACATCACAATTAGAGTCTGTCAGATCCACTCTGACTGAACACCCGTTAATACGTAGCACTGTGTTCTGCGCCAGTGGCCCAGTGCATCCGATTTCAGCCAGCATTTTATTCGGGTTTGCTTTCCCTAGCTTTGATTGTCCCCAATCTTCCTGCAAGGCAGCAGATTGTCTTTTCTGTAGGGGGATTCTGCCTTAGATGGCAGGCCTCCCAGGTTTACGAGCACCATCTTCCCGAGTCACTAGAGGTGACTAACACAGACATGCACACACAAAGGTGTGAGATGTGACTAACACAGACACGGACACACAAAGATGTGAGATGTGACTAACACCAGACATGCACACACAAAGATATGAGATGACTAATACAGACATGCACACAGCGATACGAGGCATGACTAACACTGACACACATCAAGATATATGACACATGACTAACATAAACATGCACATAAAGATATGAGATATAACTGACATTGACATGCACACACAAAGATATGACACATGCCTAACATAGACATGCACACAAAGATAAGAGATATGGCTAACATAGATATGCACACACAAAGATATGAGATGGGACAACATAGCCATGCACCACAAGGATAGAGATGTGACAAACACAGATATGCACACACAAAGATATAAGATATGACTACATAACATGCACACAGAGATATGAGATATCACTAACCCAGACATGCACACACAAAGATATGACTAACACTGGTACACACTAAGATATGAGATATGACTAAACACAGAGACACACAAAGATATGAGACATGGCCAGCAAACACAAGCTAAGATATGAGCCATGGCTTCACTAAAAAACACCAAAAAATGAACCATGTCTAGCACAGAAACACATTAAAGTGTCCAAATGCTTGGGCTTGTTGTAGTCGGCAGACTCTTCTGAACGTGGGAATCACAGGTTTCGTTAACAGTTGTCCGGAGATTTGAGAGTGCAGTCTGACCCATAGAACATCTCTTGCATGTACAGATCCCGATCGACTGTTGACAGTGTCGCTGAAACAGTTGTCGGACATTTGAGAGTACATATGATGTCACAGCCATCAGAACACATATGTTCGCACTGTAAACCCAAAATTACCATCGAGACAAGTGTCATTACAGGTATAGCCAAGATGTTTACATTGTAGGCATTTCCAGATTTTTCCTCAAATAAAGGACAGACACTAAGACAAGACCCGGAACAGTCGTGTCCCTAGATCCCATGTGAACAGTTGCCGTGACTAGTATCGATGAGACGTTGCAGCCTTTACTACACCCACTACAAACTTCACAAAACGACCCAGAATGCTCGTTCAGACAATAGGTGTCTGTAAATGTTTGCACCTCACATACCGTCAGTGCACTGTCGGCTGCGAAATGGTCGGTGAGAACTCAATCTTAATGTGTGCCATTGACGTTGTGTTTTGACTACAATAGTGTTCACAGATAAATTAGGGTATGATATATCATATACAGGAACACTACTCCGCCACTGTCAGAGAGAAAGCCTTTAGAGTGGCATTCTTTACCGAATCATAGTGCTAGCTCGATGATAGATTCGAATGATGTGAGTCTTCTGGGGCGTTGCAAAGTTCAGATACCAGTAACAGAATTGGTTCCACTTCTCCATTGTGTGTGTGTGCAGTCATTGTCATAGAGATTGGTCTTTGTTTTGCTATTAACTGCGGCCTCTGGTCCACATCCGTCTCCTGTATAACAAGCATCAAATTTGTTGGTCTGGTTGTGATCTGTTTGAGAGCCACTTTCCGACCCCCCCAATGTAGATGGAGCAGATATTTGCAACTATCGCCCCTTCAATCCGTAACTTGTTGATCAGACCAGCCCAGAGCAGAAGGCATCAATCTCGTGCGGACTAACTGCAAACCTGATACATTGTTACTGAGGCAGAACCATTCAGTTTTACCGTGAAACTGTCCGGATAGTTTAAGTCATTCGCATAAATCCTAAACCAGGAGAGCAGTACACTGCTGGGCATGTGATTTGGTTGAATTTGGGATTATGTGAACTATAGGCTTGATCGGAGCGCAATGATGAAACCCAAAAATACATGCCAAAAAAAAAAAAAAAAAAAAGTAAAGAGACCCCGTCACGCCAAGTGGCGTATAGGGAATATGATGTTAGTGACCATACATTTTACAGACCTTTAGCGCATGATTTTTTGGGGTAATGTGGTCGTATTACGCCCGTGCCGCTTACTTTCACAGAAAAAAATCCATTTAATGCTGGGTTAACCTGGAAGCCGACGATTGGGTTTGAACCCGACTCTTGTTCTTTGTAGTCCAGTTCACTAACACTGAGCTATCGCGGCTCCCAAATCTTGCCATGACTACCAAGTTAACAGTATCTAAACTCTTTGTCGTCCGCAATCTCTCTTTCCTGTATTTTACAAATTGTAACCAAGTATACAATGTACTTCTTCTCATGATGTGTCTGAACAGTGGGATTGTTTAATCTGAACTTCTGAAAATTGTGTGTGTGGGGGAGGGGGGGTGTGTTTCACTGCGAAAACACAATGACATGTTAAATGCATATTTGATGTACTGGTTTGGTTAATGGGATCTATTGCAACATCGATGGTTTTCTATCTTCGGTTGGTCTCTCTTGATTACAAGGGGTCTTGCTCTTTCTCATTGGTGATTTTGTCTGGCGTGACTGGGGGCTTGTTAATCCTTCTCTCTCAGCTGATGGGCGTGACTGGGGCTTGTTAATCCTTCTCTCTCAGCTGATGGGCGTGACTGGGGGCTTGTAATCCTTCTCTCTCAGCTGATGGGCGTGACTGGGGGCTTGTTAATCCTTCTCTCTCAGCTGATGGGCGTGACTGGGGGCTTGTTATCCTTCTCTCTCAGCTGATGGGCGTGACTGGGGGCTTGTTAATCCTCCTCTCTCAGCTGATGGGCGTGACTGGGGACTTGTAATCCTTCTCTCTCAGCTGATGGGCGTGCGTTTGACGCTGATTTCATGCCTTCTGGGAGGGCAATTTCTTGTCCAGACATTTATCCGTTGGCCTCTTTCTGGTATTAGTCATGCTCATGACAATCTATTTGGCCCTAACTCTGCCATCCTTGACTCTCCATGAGAATCCACAAAGCACAAAAAAACATATCCTTGAGGATTATACTCTTCGTTTTATCCTCTGCGTTCGCCCGACAACGACTCCTAACTAACCCTCAATATCAGTACTTGGTTGACGTCATGATCAGTGAATTTAAAATGTTGAAGATATTACTCCAGCTCCCATCGGTGCGCCTTGGTAACTGGTCAAACGGGCAGAGATCATTAGGGAAGACAACCGGCACAAAAAATTATGCTGAAATCGGATGTGTTGGACAAAACGACTGAATTGAAACTGTCGACGCTCGACGGTGGAAAGCACAATAATACAATTTGAAAAAGGTAATGTGGGCTTAGATGTGTGCGTTGTTGTCCACATTAAACTGAACTTCCGGTTATTTCGTCAGGTCAAGATGGCCGCCTAGTAAAATCCGGCTCAGGACTGGTGGCATTTTTACTGCAGTATTTTCAACTGATTCTTTCTTGCCTGAATTTGTTTTAAGGAGATAGCGGTGGTCTGGGCGCATTCACCTGACCACAGTCATATTGGTTGTGGCGTTGGCGCGCAGAGGTAGGGTTCGATCCCACCGGCGGCTTCCGGGTTCACCCAGCCTTAAATGGGTACCGGATTTTTTCTTAGAAAGTAAAGCGGCACGGGCGTATACCAACCAACTACCCCAAAAAATCGTGTGCTGAAGGTCTGTAAAATTTATGGTCACTAACACCATATTCCCTATACGCCACTTGGCGTGACGGGGGCTCTTTAATTACTACTTTATAGAGGTTTGTGCTGTCCGCGATGGTCGTTACAGCGACCAGAAATGCGCACATCATGAGTGCGCGCCTTCTTTCAAAATGCAGCACGTTCACTAGAACAGTCTCAAAGATCAGGATGACTACTATGGGAAAGGTCCGCTTTCAGTGGCGCCATTCAGTTCTCAAGTCTATAGTAACCGGCTTATCTGCGCCTTCGATCCAGTACATTCGACTCCAGCCTGGCATTGCGCTGCCTTCAGCTTCAACCTGACCTGTTCTCAAACTTTCCTGTTCAGACTATCTAGTTAGATTCAGACTCACGATGTGGAATTGGGTCTTGGTAGTTGTGCTTAACTACGACCCACTATGAGTCGTTGACCTATTCAATCCACGTGCTGTTGACATTTTCAGGGACCTATAAAATTTAACTCAACTAGACTTTATAATGTAAATAAACAAAATTGGAATAAAGCAATTACAAAGACAGAGGCAAGACAAACTAAAACATTTCTTTATCAGAAACAACAAAAAACTACTATAAAACTCTGAAATTAAAACATGAAGGCGTAACATTTAACACTGAGCTGAAAAAAAATGACAACAAACTATCTTGGAAAAACAGATAGATAAAGTAACCAAAAAGCAAGGAGAAAAGTTAACTGTTCTAAGTAAGCTGCGAAAACACATGGGATACGAGTGTGAAAATACTCAGTAAAGTTTACCAATACAGTAAACGCCCACGTCTAGAATAAGGACCATGCCAGCATCGAACACCACCCTGCAAGAGCTGGATAAAGTACAAAATCAGGCACTTATGGTCGTCACAGGAGCAGCTGCAATCAACACCACTATTGGAGATGGAAAAATTGTGGAGGATACCAGCACTGAGAGAACGTAGGGACACAAAATGTTGATCCAGGCAGAAAATTCTCGTGCATGCCGAGACATCCACTGAAGGGCCGATTCCAAATCTTTCATGGGACGGCTTAAAAGAAGGCGGTTATCTACTGAGCCAAGCGCATTTGTAGACAAACACCAGACATACCAAGAGTTGCCAGCTCCCCTACTGCCCATACCAGAACAGACTCCCTAGGACAGAGGAATCCAGATTTACAATATAAATATGGACAGAAGTGAAAGGAATACTTGACAAGAGGAACATAACAGTATATAGCGTAAACAATAACTCAGTTTCCTGGATGAAGATACCACAAGATCTATGGGTTTCACGTGTACACAGATGGATCAGCACAGAATGCCGTAAATAATGGGGAAGCAGGTGCATACATAGTGTACCCGAATAACACTAGGGATATGAATAAAATAGCAACTGGGAAATATTGTCACAATTACGATGCAGAAATCCAAGCAATAAAGTTGGCAATAGAAAAAACTGCTGAACAGCTATCTTAGCCCTCAGCCTGTAGTGTTTTTGACAGATGCAAGATCAACATCCAGACACTACAATCCATAACATTGCGATATCTGCCTTTTTGACTGAACTCTGCAAGCACTACAGGGCCACCTTGCAGTGGATCCCACCCCACTGTGGAATACCAGGAAACGAGAGAGCATATCAGCTGACAGAGAAAAGCACATCAGGCATACAACAAGTTACTTACCATCACAAGAAACAGATAATTAAATCAATCAGAAAAACACCTCAAATCAGGATGCCTTTCATAATATGAATAGATGTGAACAAGTTGTCATATACATACGCATCAGAAAACAGGCACAAGCCACTCTACAGTCACATGTATGCCAAAAAAAAAAAAATGAAAGATCGGTACTCAACTACATGTACATGTGGACAGGTGTCCCAGACAATCTGAACACATATTTCAAGACTGTACTGAATATAGTACTGAGGAAAATCCATTGGCCCATAGTTAAAACGCTACAGACAAAACTATATGGCCACTGCAAGAATTACAAAAGACAGTAAAATTTATACAGGACGCAATTGCAGATATAGACAGTACTTCAGGCGAACGAAAGATAGAGATAGATGTAAAAAAAAAAGTAACAAAAAAGTTGGCCAGGATTTTCTAGGTTTTTGGAAAAATCCATGTTGAAAATCTGGCCACAGGTTTTTTTTCGCTATTTTTCAGATCATTGTTTCTGTGTTTAGCTTTCGTGTATGAATTTTGTTTATTACTTTTAAATAGTGCTGTTCCTGATGAAGGATTTTACTGAAACGTCATAGTTTGCCTCGCCTCTCATACAATTTTTAATTATTTATTTCACATTGTTTTCACAGATCTATTAGGGTGCCCACGTAGTATGTTTCATATTAGTACAAATAATAATACATAAATATTATTATATGGGGAACTTCCGAGGCGATAATAGGGAATAATAGAAACAAAGAAGTATGTGTTAGCACTCGGAAAAATTGACAGACAAACAACAATAGAAAAAAACGAAGAACAATATAGTCCGAAGTGGGATCGAACCCGTACTCAGTGGCACCGCGCCTTGCCACGAGAAGCCGAACGCTTGGCACACTACCACGCAGCCAACTAAAAAAATTGGCTATTGCAGTAGTGTCTTACACGATGACGTTCTCAATGACTATAGCATAGGGTAACGATCACAGACCGGAAATAAAGTATATTTGTACTTCCTATTAATGCAAGTATCTCCCAGTAGGGCTGAATACTTGTGTTGTAGACAAACATTTATTGGACGAAACAGCACGATAATAGTTCCCAGTGTTTATATACTGGGTACAAATAATAATACATAAATATATTATATGGGGAACTTCCGAGGCGATAATAGGGAATAATAGAACAAAGAAGTATGTGTTAGCACTCGGAAAAATTGACAGACAAACAACAATAGAAAAAAACGAAGAACAATATATATCCGAAGTGGGATCGAACCCGTACTCAGTGGCACCGCGCCTTGCCACGTGAAGCCGAACGCTTTGGCACACTACCACGCAGCCAACTAAAAAATTGGCTATTGCAGTAGTGTCTTACACGATGACGTTCTCAATGACTATAGCATAGGGTAACGATCACAGACCGGAAATAAATTGTATATTTGTACTTTCCTATTAATGCAAGTATCTCCCAGTAGGGCTGAATACTTGTGTTGTAGACAAACATTTATTGGACGAAACAGCACGAATAGTAGTTCCCAGTGTTTATATACTGGGTACAATAATAATACATAAATATTATTATATGGGGAACTTCCGAGGCGATAATATGGATAATAGAACAAAGAAGTATGTGTTAGCATCGGAAAAATTGACAGACAAACAACAATAGAAAAAAACGAAGAACATATATAGTCCGAAGTGGGATCGAACCCGTACTCAGTGGCACGCGCCTTGCCACGAGAAGCCGAACGCTTGGCACACTACCACGCAGCCAACTAAAAAATTGGCTATTGCAGTAGTGTCTTACACGAAGGCGATCTCAATGACTATAGCATAGGGTAACGATCACAGACCGGAAATAAATTGTATATTTGTACTTTCCTATTAATGCAAGTATCTCCCAGTAGGGCTGAATACTTGTGTTGTAGACAAACATTTATTGGACGAAACAGCACGAATAGTAGTTCCCAGTGGTTATATACTGGGTACAAATAATAATACATAAATATTATTATATGGGGAACTTCCGAGGCGATAATAGGGAATAATAGAACAAAGAAGTATGTGTTAGCACTCGGAAAAATTGACAGACAAACAACAATAGAAAAAAACGAAGAACAATATATGGTCCGAAGTGGGATCGAACCCGTACTCAGTGGCACCGCGCCTTGCCACGAGAAGCCGAACGCTTGGCACACTGCCACGCAGCCAACTAAAAAATTGGCTATTGCAGTAGTGTCTTCCACGAAAGGCGATCTCAATGACTATAGCATAGGGTAACGATCACAGACCGGAAATAAATTGTATATTTGTACTTTCCTATTAATGCAAGTATCTCCCAGTAGGGCTGAATACTTGTGTTGTAGACAAACATTTATTGGACGAAACAGCACGAATAGTAGTTCCCAGTGGTTATATACTGGGTACAAATAATAATACATAAATATTATTATATGGGGAACTTCCGAGGCGATAATAGGGAATAATAGAACAAAGAAGTATGTGTTAGCACTCGGAAAAATTGACAGACAAACAACAATAGAAAAAAACGAAGAACAATATATGGTCCGAAGTGGGATCGAACCCGTACTCAGTGGCACCGCGCCTTGCCACGAGAAGCCGAACGCTTGGTACACTGCCACGCAGCCAACTAAAAAATTGGCTATTGCAGTAGTGTCTTCCACGAAAGGCGATCTCAATGACTATAGCATAGGGTAACGATCACAGACCGGAAATAAATTGTATATTTGTACTTTCCTATTAATGCAAGTATCTCCCAGTAGGGCTGAATACTTGTGTTGTAGACAAACATTTATTGGACGAAACAGCACGAATAGTAGTTCCCAGTGGTTATATACTGGGTACAAATAATAATACATAAATATTATTATATGGGGAACTTCCGAGGCGATAATAGGGAATAATAGAACAAAGAAGTATGTGTTAGCACTCGGAAAAATTGACAGACAAACAACAATAGAAAAAAACGAAGAACAATATATGGTCCGAAGTGGGATCGAACCCGTACTCAGTGGCACCGCGCCTTGCCACGAGAAGCCGAACGCTTGGCACTGCCACGCAGCCAACTAAAAAATTGGCTATTGCAGTAGTGTCTTCCACGAAAGGCGATCTCAATGACTATAGCATAGGGTAACGATCACAGACCGGAAATAAATTGTATATTTGTACTTTCCTATTAATGCAAGTATCTCCCAGTAGGGCTGAATACTTGTGTTGTAGACAAACATTTATTGGACGAAACAGCACGAATAGTAGTTCCCAGTGGTTATATACTGGGTACAAATAATAATACATAAATATTATTATATGGGGAACTTCCGAGGCGATAATAGGGAATAATAGAACAAAGAAGTATGTGTTAGCACTCGGAAAAATTGACAGACAAACAACAATAGAAAAAAACGAAGAACAATATATGGTCCGAAGTGGGATCGAACCCGTACTCAGTGGCACCGCGCCTTGCCACGAGAAGCCGAACGCTTGGTACACTGCCACGCAGCCAACTAAAAAATTGGCTATTGCAGTAGTGTCTTCCACGAAAGGCGATCTCAATGACTATAGCATAGGGTAACGATCACAGACCGGAAATAAATTGTATATTTGTACTTTCCTATTAATGCAAGTATCTCCCAGTAGGGCTGAATACTTGTGTTGTAGACAAACATTTATTGGACGAAACAGCACGAATAGTAGTTCCCAGTGGTTATATACTGGGTACAAATAATAATACATAAATATTATTATATGGGGAACTTCCGAGGCGATAATAGGGAATAATAGAACAAAGAAGTATGTGTTAGCACTCGGAAAAATTGACAGACAAACAACAATAGAAAAAAACGAAGAACAATATATGGTCCGAAGTGGGATCGAACCCGTACTCAGTGGCACCGCGCCTTGCCACGAGAAGCCGAACGCTTGGTACACTGCCACGCAGCCAACTAAAAAATTGGCTATTGCAGTAGTGTCTTCCACGAAAGGCGATCTCAATGACTATAGCATAGGGTAACGATCACAGACCGGAAATAAATTGTATATTTGTACTTTCCTATTAATGCAAGTATCTCCCAGTAGGGCTGAATACTTGTGTTGTAGACAAACATTTATTGGACGAAACAGCACGAATAGTAGTTCCCAGTGGTTATATACTGGGTACAAATAATAATACATAAATATTATTATATGGGGAACTTCCGAGGCGATAATAGGGAATAATAGAACAAAGAAGTATGTGTTAGCACTCGGAAAAATTGACAGACAAACAACAATAGAAAAAAACGAAGAACAATATATGGTCCGAAGTGGGATCGAACCCGTACTCAGTGGCACCGCGCCTTGCCACGAGAAGCCGAACGCTTGGTACACTGCCACGCAGCCAACTAAAAAATTGGCTATTGCAGTAGTGTCTTCCACGAAAGGCGATCTCAATGACTATAGCATAGGGTAACGATCACAGACCGGAAATAAATTGTATATTTGTACTTTCCTATTAATGCAAGTATCTCCCAGTAGGGCTGAATACTTGTGTTGTAGACAAACATTTATTGGACGAAACAGCACGAATAGTAGTTCCCAGTGGTTATATACTGGGTACAAATAATAATACATAAATATTATTATATGGGGAACTTCCGAGGCGATAATAGGGAATAATAGAACAAAGAAGTATGTGTTAGCACTCGGAAAAATTGACAGACAAACAACAATAGAAAAAACGAAGAACAATATATGGTCCGAAGTGGGATCGAACCCGTACTCAGTGGCACCGCGCCTTGCCACGAGAAGCCGAACGCTTGGTACACTGCCACGCAGCCAACTAAAAAATTGGCTATTGCAGTAGTGTCTTCCACGAAAGGCGATCTCAATGACTATAGCATAGGGTAACGATCACAGACCGGAAATAAATTGTATATTTGTACTTTCCTATTAATGCAAGTATCTCCCAGTAGGGCTGAATACTTGTGTTGTAGACAAACATTTATTGGACGAAACAGCACGAATAGTAGTTCCCAGTGGTTATATACTGGGTACAAATAATAATACATAAATATTATTATATGGGGAACTTCCGAGGCGATAATAGGGAATAATAGAACAAAGAAGTATGTGTTAGCACTCGGAAAAATTGACAGACAAACAACAATAGAAAAAAACGAAGAACAATATATGGTCCGAAGTGGGATCGAACCCGTACTCAGTGGCACCGCGCCTTGCCACGAGAAGCCGAACGCTTGGTACACTGCCACGCAGCCAACTAAAAAATTGGCTATTGCAGTAGTGTCTTCCACGAAAGGCGATCTCAATGACTATAGCATAGGGTAACGATCACAGACCGGAAATAAATTGTATATTTGTACTTTCCTATTAATGCAAGTATCTCCCAGTAGGGCTGAATACTTGTGTTGTAGACAAACATTTATTGGACGAAACAGCACGAATAGTAGTTCCCAGTGGTTATATACTGGGTACAAATAATAATACATAAATATTATTATATGGGGAACTTCCGAGGCGATAATAGGGAATAATAGAACAAAGAAGTATGTGTTAGCACTCGGAAAAATTGACAGACAAACAACAATAGAAAAAAAACGAAGAACAATATATGGTCCGAAGTGGGATCGAACCCGTACTCAGTGGCACCGCGCCTTGCCACGAGAAGCCGAACGCTTGGTACACTGCCACGCAGCCAACTAAAAAATTGGCTATTGCAGTAGTGTCTTCCACGAAAGGCGATCTCAATGACTATAGCATAGGGTAACGATCACAGACCGTTTGTATTTGATAGTGGAAGACACTACTGCAATAGCCAATTTTTTAGTTGGCTGCGTGGCAGTGTACCAAGCGTTCGGCTTCTCGTGGCAAGGCGCGGTGCCACTGAGTACGGGTTCGATCCCACTTCGGACCATATATTGTTCTTCGTTTTTTTCTATTGTTGTTTGTCTGTCAATTTTTCCGAGTGCTAACACATACTTCTTTGTTCTATTATTACTTGTATGTTGCAGGGTGGTGATGATTGATTTCTTTGATACTTCTCGATTACTTATGTTTTCTTACTATTCAGACTTAGACATTTCTTGTTGCTTTCTTGTAATATTATCTCTAAATTTCTTGTTCTTCATTCTCTGTCTCTGCAATTATGACTGTGTCATCCGCATATCGCACATTGTTTATGTTGTGACCGTTGACTTCACTTCCTATTGTATATATTATGGTTCTCAGACTTTTGCTGTAAAGTGGAATACAAATAAGGAGACAGAACACAGCCTTGTCTGACTCCTTGTCTGATATATATACGTATAAAGAGGAAATTGGAGAAATTGCCAATCAACCACTAATATCTTCAGTAATCAAGAAAAAAACGATGGTCATATGTTAGACATGTGTTGAGAAGAGATAATAACCGAATAGCAAAGCAAGCCCTCATGTGGAAACAAAATGTAAGAGGACGTGAGGAAGACCAGAGAGACACTGAAATGAACATTGATGAGAGAGGCAAGAGCAGTAGGAATAGGCTCCCTCAATAAGATAGAGCTGCTTGCACAGAACAGAGACAAATGGCGAGATTTGATAAAATATCTTTAAAAGAATTGAAAACTGCGAGAGAAAAAAATTCAGATAAGAGGAGGATTATCTTGGTCTACACCCTATGGGCCGGCTACAGCTCGAAAGGACAATATATATATTATATATATATATATATATATATATATATATATATATATATGTCTTTATGAAGCTCTATAATCTCTTTCTATCAATATTCTCAGGATGTATATTGGATTTTTGGTTGCCCTTTCCTTTACAAATTCACATTTTTTTTGTCGCTTATTTGTGGTTTAAATGTATTCCTTACACGTCTCATGATGATTCTTAGTAATATGTTCCTCATGTGGTTCATAAAACTAATATTGCGATGATATTTCCCAATCAGTGGCGCCTGACTTCTCGGTATGGCTACAAAGATAAGTTGTAGTAGATCTTCGAGTATGTGTCCAGTGTTATATACGTAAATGAGAAGTTTTGTTATGAATAAACATATTTGTTAGAAACACTTTTTCGGTAACTTTTATCACATAACCCACACTCCGAAATTAAAACACACCTTAATGGTGGACAACCGGAAACCTCTAAATCATCAATAAACACAATAAACGGGGAGTCACATGAAACAGTTCAACCACTTCACATATCCGGGGCTCTAAAGCGCCAGCGAAGGATCACAAACAGAAGCACTAGTCCAGGCATTGGCAGCCCAGATAAGATGGAACTTTATTTGGATAAACAAAATCATATCGCTAAGATGGTGGATCAAACAATTATGAATAATATCTCCTTCTTTCTTTATTTTTCTTCTTCTTTCCTTTCTCATTTTCCTTTCAATGTTGAGGGGAGATATAACTTTCGTTCTTTTGCTCTCCATTCCACCCATTCTACTGTTGGTCTTTCTAATATTCTGTCAATCCATATTTTTCGTTTTTTGGCCCTTGTGTCTGGTGTTCTCGCAACGTTTGTTAAAATTTCGTTGTTTTGTGTTTGATCTTTCGACCTTATCATGTTACCAAACCATTCGATCGGTTTTTTTCTTTACATGTTCTATTTTGTGGGGATTGTTCCTAGTATGTTTCTCAGTTCTTCATTACTGATCAGGAAGTAGAAAATCCATGCCAGGAACCAATTCAAGAGAGTTAAGTGAGCATAGACCCAAGCATTACATTCATCATCATCATCAAGTGCCGGGCCTAGTGGCGTAAGTGATCATGTCTCTCCACAACATTCGATCTCGGCAGCTATTTATCATTTCTGTTGTTGACCTTATGCCAATCCATTCTCTTAAGCTGTCTGTTATTTTTTCTCTTTGCTTCCCTCTATCTCTTCGTCCCTCAATTTTTCCAGTTGTTACAATATATTCAAGTTGTTCTCTCCACATTACATGGCCAAAAATATGATGATTGTCTCTTCCTAACATTGGAAATTAACTCTCTTTTTGCTTTGACCTTTCTCAGAACCTCTTCATTACTCTTCTTAGCTGTCCATGGTATTCTCAACATTCTTCTGTAAAACCACATTTCTACAGACTCAAGTGATTTTCTTGTCTGTTGTCCTATTGTCCATGATTCGCATCCGTATGTTAAGACTGGCTCTACGTAACATTTAAGAACTCTTTTTCTTGTTTCTATTGTCAAAAATGGATTGCATAGTATTTTCCTCATTTTTTGGAAAGCTGCTTTTGCCTGAGCCATTCTACATCTCACCTCTTTTGTACATCTTCCACCTGAGGTTAACAAAGTTTCCAAATATTTAAATTCATTTACCTGTTTTAAGAGTGTTCCACTTGTCTTTATTTTGCACTGAGGTGATGTCTTTTTCTTTGTTGTTACCATT
This sequence comes from Megaustenia siamemsis, assembly GCA_032433765.1. Taxonomy (NCBI): domain Eukaryota; kingdom Metazoa; phylum Mollusca; class Gastropoda; order Stylommatophora; family Ariophantidae; genus Megaustenia; species Megaustenia siamemsis. The sequence goes on along the minus strand of JAVIAB010000041.1, from coordinate 65,928,809 downwards.
ACCTCTGTCTTTTGCTATTAAGGCTGAGTCGTTTACGCATTACATTAGGCACTTAAAATCCAAACATAAGACGCTGTGTAGATAGGAAAAGGCGATATCGAAGGCAATTAAGATGGCTAGAGAAACGTTCTCTGAGGATCCATTCGCCTTTGAGAAGGAGCTGTCTGAACCGCCAAGATCTGGAACATTGACAGTCGGACAGCACAAGGAAGTGCTGGAGAAACATCTGAGAGAGATCTACTTGTATAGCAAGAGAGACCCTTAAGTCTATGGCAGGTCTGATGTGGTCGAGCGAACCTGGCACCCCATTCAACAATAGGTCTCCGCAGCTACTAGAAGTGACAAATGTAGTTCACAGATCACGTAACAACTCAGCCCCAGGTCCAAACGGCGTTTCGTACCTGGTCTACAAAAGATACTCAGAGGTACTGAAGCGACTACAATCTGTCTAAAGAAAATTGTCTCCCACTTTTGTTGTCAAATTCAAAGTATCTTATAGATTTGAATACTTGTTTTAAATGACAGTTTATCTTTTAAAATGTACGAATTGCCATTATTAATGGTTGTGTTCTTTATTTTCAGTTGCCGGTGATACGTAAGTTGTTCACTAAATTATGTAAACAACTTTGATTCAAACACATAAATCATCATCATCATGTGTTTACCGGTTGGCGTAGGCGATCATGTCCTTCCCAAAATCTATCTACAGTGCATCGTATCAGTTCTGTTATTGACAGCTTTCCATGCCATGGCACCAAGCTATCTAGTATTTTCTCTCTTTAGTTTCTGCGATCTTTCTCCTTTTATTTTACCAGTTGTAACAAAATATTCCAACTTTCCTCTTCTCATGATGTGTCCATAAATGTTGATTGTTTATTTCTGATGTTTTTTAGGAGTTCCATTTTAGTGTTTGCTTCTTTGAGAATTTCCTCATTGGTTCTTTTAGCTTCCAGGTAATGTTCACCCTTCTTCTGAGAAATCCCATCTCTGTGGCCTCTATAGCTCGTTTCAAAACATATGCCCAACTTCAAAACGCTATTACTCTCTAACCGTTTGTTAAATACTTTTGAAATTTTTCCAAATGTTATTAGAATGCAAAAGACCCTTTAAATGTATATTTAACAAATATCTTGCAGCTGCAGTTTTCTTAAAGCGGCGATATTTCTTTGATGTTTGTCAAAATTGTAAATTGTGAAGCCCTAAATAATAGAAATTACCGTAGTTGCTGGTCTACGATTAATTTTCACTAGGTAAAGGCGTGACGTAATGGGGAAATAACTGGATAAAACAAAACACCAGGAGAATTATTGTCTGCTCAGTTCGAGGACGGACGATAATAATATCAAGGTATACCTGTATGTCCAATTTTCATAGTTGTGTGGTCCTGAAAGGACCGTTTGTTGAAATAATTTAAGGTAATAGGGGCCAACATGTGTGGGGGCTATATACTTTCATTCTGAATCAGACGAGTCTAAAAGATTATAACTGTTTGGGGTTGAACATTCCACAAACCATCATTTTTCCAATATTCCTCTTCCTGTTTTAAGACGTGGTCTTCACATTTAGCCCAATAATCTTTGTCTATATTTAATAAAGCGAGATTAGCAAGAGTCTTTACATCGCATATTTTGAATTTTGTATTTTCATCTGCCACTTGTCCTTTTAATTTTGCCCAGATTAGTTCTATTGGATTTAAATGAGCATGGTAAGGTGGCAGCCTCAAACTTATATGACAGTGCTCTTGGATAATCTTATCTATTTGAAAAATCCTTGTCCTCTGTTTTTGCTTTACTAGAGATAGTAATTCAGGTTTTAAGTACATGTTATTAAATTGTATGTGCTCCTTTGTGAGCCATATCTTAATAGCATCTTTTGTACTGGATGACGTCGGGACTTTATCTTCAAGTGCAACAATGTTGTGGTACGCTGCATTGTCCATTATTAGGCAAGATGGTCGATCTAGTGCTGGGAGAACAGAATTTTCAATCCAATGTCTAAATATGTGACCATTCATCTCAGAGTGATAATCCCGATTGTCTATGGATTTTGAAAGAAAAATGAGCTCTGCATTATGTATTAGTCCATGTTGTCGACTACCTGCATGAGCAATTATCAAGCGCTGTCCTTTGCTGCTAGGTATTAATCTCTTAATCTTTCCATCTGATGACTGTCATTCCCTTTGGTTAGTGTGGTGAGCATTGATCCATGTTTCATCCAAGTACACAATATCATAACCTTGCTTGCGCACCTATTTTACTTCACGTAAGTACTTGCTTCTCATGACTACTATATGTGGCTTCTCACAGATGATGTTTCGTCCATTGGAATACTTTCTGAATGTAAAGCCTGCAGCTCTCACATTCCTCCATAATGTAGACTTTGATATTTCAATACTGTTTTCTTTTTCAGCGATACTTTAATTTTCTTATTGTAACAGTTTCATTCATACCCAACATTTTGCGAATTTCACTTCTAATAAGTTCACTGTAGAAATTATGCAACATTTTTGCTCTTCCTTTGTGATTTTGTATATTTTGAACATTGACGGTCACGTGCTTGAATCCAGCGATTAAATGACCGTTTAGATAAATCCAAAATGTGTTTGTCCTATTCTCAGGGTTTTCTAAAGAATGAAATAATCTTCCTCGTTTAGCCTCTTTGCAAAAATAGTCATACATTTTATTGCGATGTTTTGTAAACTGCAGAATTTCATTTTAAGACTCATGATAAATGTTATTGTTCCACGTTACGCCGCTGAATTAACGGAAATGGAACACACAATGCCTCGTGTTACTACAAGTGTCTAATTTGTCAGAGAACTCACGGAAAGCGTGAAAAATCGTAAATTTGAGCGTGTATAGATTTGTAATCGCTATTTTTAACTTAAATACTGTAAACACTAAGTTTTGACTACATCAATGGGTCGTTATAAATTTATATAAATCAAATAAGCATAATAATAACCAAATGTTTGTTTTTAATGAAATTAATTCCTGTTGGGTTCTAATCATTATAACTATACATGCAATTTTGAAAAAAATACAAAAAGCGGTTTAAAGATATTGATTTTTAAAGTTGGGCACGATTATGAAACAAGCTATAATCGTCTTTTCATTTGTTTGTCTACTATCCATGATTCCCTCCATAGGTCAGAATTGATTCCATATAGCACCGATGAACTATCTTCTTTCTCACTTCTATTGACATAGATTTGTTGCATAAGATATTTTCATTTTCTGAAATGCTATTTTGACCTGAGCTATTCTGCTTTTATTTCTGTGGTGCATCTCCCATCTGATGTTATTATTGTGCCCAAGTATTTGACGCGTTGCACTTGTTTCAGATTTGTCCTGTTTATTTTATGCTGCATGATGGTGATGGTTGTTTCTTCGATATGACCATTACTTCTGTTTTTTTTGCTATTCAGACTGAGACATTTCTTGTTACTTTCTTTTAGTATTATGTCTATCATTTCTTGTAGTTCATTCTCTGTCTCTGATATTAAGACTGTGTCATCCGCATATCCCAAATTATTTATGTTGTGACCGTTGACTTCAATTCCTTTTTTGTCTACTATTGATCTCATAATATGTTCCTGTAAGTGAAAACTACTATCATACTCTACTTATCATTCATCTGTCTATTTACTCTAAGCATATCTAGTTCTAACTGTATATTTATTGCAGATTTATGTGTCTTCCGTATTTTTATTCTCATCTTTCTATTACCTGGTATGTGGTCACTATTGCAATCTGCTTCTGGCCTTGTTTAACAGATGTTAGTCCATTCCTGAATCTTTTCTGTACCAGTATAAAATCAATTTGATTGTGTACATTTTTGTCTGGGCTTTGCCATGTCCATAATCGCCTAGGGTGTGTTTGAATCTGATATAATTATATTCCATTGGTCTGCCTCTCAATTTTACTAGCAGAATTTTATCTTATACTGGCCAAAATCCTTTCACTGTTTTGCTTCTTTCTATCTAACATGATGCCTACTCCTCTTTCGTGTGTGGCTCCCCCAGAGTAAATTACATTTCCACTGTCGCGTTGTAATAATCTGCTCCTTTCATCTTATTTCATATAGTCCCAAGATGTTCAACTTCATTCTTTTTTTTCTTGGCTGATGTTTTCTAGTTTGCCAACTTGAAATGCTGATCTAATGTTCCAAGTTCCTATAGCTAGTGCCCTTTTATTTTTTATTTTGCATACAGTTGCTTGATGACGATCGGGTGTCACTGTAGCACATGACCCTCCTTACCGGAAGAGGTTGCTTTGGAGTCCCATTACGTTGTAGCTGTAGATATTAAGTTGTGTTTTAACATGATTATGCTAGGCATTATAAGAAGATAGTTTGATAAATAAATAGAACCAGAAAATGACTTGCTCATAAATGTGGACATTTGAGAAGTGACCAAGAAAAAATATGTATTAAAGTATCTCACGTCCATTTCTATTAGAGAAGAGCGGGGCAATATACAAGTTGTAAGGATCCACTTTCTACACTCCATGATTGAACATAATTCAAATACCTAGGAAGTTTAGGGACTAACGATAATTCACAACATAAGATAATAATCAACATACAACAAAGCTTGTAAAATCATTGGACAGTTATTACCACTATTGTCCAACAAGGAATAACTCTGGAGGCAAATATATAACTATACAATACAATCTTCATCCCAACGTTGTGCTACCAATGCCAGACCTGAACACTAGTTGCAAGAACAATAAGAAAATAACCTCTACTGAGATGAAATATGTTTGACGAATGACATGAGATTGTCAGAGAAATAAGATCTGAAATGAAGGGCTGAGGAAAAAAAAAACTAGGAAAAGCCCCGCCATAGAATATATAAAGAAACAAGAGATAAAATGGTTTGGCCACGTGACAAGACAAAATGATCAAAGCACAAACAACGAGCCTTCAGCAAACGTTGTGAGAATACCAGACCCTATGGTCGACCACGGAGAAGATGAATGGATGGAATATTAAAAGTACTTGGAAACATAACAGAAACAGAGGAGAAAAGAAGAGCAAAAAACCGCAAATTATATCTCCCTTCGACGATGAAAGGCAAATGAGGAGGAAAAGAAGGAGAAGAAGAAAGAGATGATTGAACTTCAAGTCTCGTGAAGATCAAGAATCAGAAGGACAGACACAATCATAGAAATCCTTTTGTTCACGTACTAGAATTATCAATGCACCACCACAATCATGATCATCATTAAATATCGCCATCATGAATATCATCATCGTCTTCATCAGTATCAGCATCATGATCACTATCATCATCATTGAAATTAATGTCACCATCATGATCATCATTATTATTCTCATAATCGCACCATCATGACCATCTTCCTCATTCATATCAATATATTCACAACGTTGATAATTATCACTCTCATCAATATCATCTTCATGCATATCATCATCATCATCGTCATCACTATCATCGTCATCATCAATATCATGATGATGATGATCATCATCCTCATCAATATCACCATTTTGATCATCAAATTCCTCAATTACACACCATCATAATCATGATCATCAAATCAAATATCACCAACATAATTATTATCATTATACACATCAAAATCATTATCATGAAGAGACTTCCGTTCAATAAGGCCGATAGGTGACAACTACCATTCATGCTCATTCTGGAGGGTATTCCTTGTGCAGTTTCCTCATCTCAAACCCGGCTTGTTGCTGGAGCTACTGAGTGTGTTGGTCTGTGCACAACGTGAGCTGTATATTTCATCCGAATCGTGTTTCGATGTTCCCATTGCTTACGATGAAAAATGGTATCTTAACGAAGTACGGTTCAGTTAGGGTTTACTTTCGGTGCTGCTTAGCCTTATGCCTTTTAGCGTGTGCTTTTAGCTGTTACGTTGGGGACTGCAGCTGCCGTTCTTTGTTAGGATCTTTCGATGAGATTAGTTTTGATTCGGATGATTCCACTGGCACGTGCTGTTGAACAATTATGGATATTGGTTCGTGTGCGGTGATACCGAGGCTTTCTACTAACCATAACTAACCATTATCATGTATCATGTTCATCAATGTCACCATCACCATCATCATCATCAAAATCACCATTACGATCATCATCATCATCAATGTCACCATCACGATCATCATCCTTATCAATTTCATCATCATGATCATGATCATCATCAATATCACCACACGATCATCATAATTATCAATATCACCATTATGATCACCATCCTCATCAATAATACCACCATTATCATCATCCTAATCAATTTCATCATCATGATCTCATCATTATCAATATCCCCACCATGATCTGACTTATCATTTTCACCATTATGACGATGATCATCATCATTATCAATAATTTCACCATCATGTTCAAGTGCCTTGCGTTCTGATGTAGGTAAACATGACTTTCCACAGTTATCTATCAGTGCCTCTGTTTATAGGTTCTGTGGTCGACAATCAAATAATCATTGTCTTAAAATCTCTTGTATCGTTTATTTTAGCTTCCTTCTATTCCTTCCTCACGTTAATTCGTCCTTTTGTCACAACATAATCCAATACCTCTCATTACATTGCAACAAATAGAATTACGATTGTTTCCTCCATATAATGAACATACGCTTTTTCTCTTTTCATTGGAGTTGGTATCATCATTGTCATCATTATCACTCATCACCAAAGTCATAGCTCTGTATAAGGAGTTGGTATCATCATCGTCATCATTATCACCACCAAAGTCATAGCTCTGTATAAGGAGTTGGTATCATCATCGTCATCATTATCACTCACCACCAAAGTCACAGCTCTGTATAAGGAGTTGGTATCATCAGTGTCATTATTACCACTCATAAGCAAAGTCATAACTCTGTATAAGCAGTTGGTATCATCAGTGTCATTATACCACTCATCACCAAAGTCATAGCTCTGTATAGGAGTTGGTATCATCATTGTCATCATTATCACTCACAACCAAAGTCATAGCTCTGTATAAGGTGTTGGTATCATCATAGTAAAAAAAATATGGACTAGATATGAATATAAAAAAGACTAAAACTATGATCATAAACAAAGAAAATCTCAAGACCTACAATTAAATATCAAATTTGAAGGAATACATCTAGAGACAGCCAGAGCACAACTACCTGGGACATACTATAACCAGTGATGGAAAATGTACAACTGAAATAAATAAAAGAATAGGAATGGCAAAAAGTAATTTCAATGCCATGAAAAATATACTAACATCAAAACAAATAACACCAGGGCTGAAACTAAGATTAGCAAAAATATTACATCTTCTCAATATCCCTGTATGGTGGCACAAACACGGGCATTAGACCAGAAACAACAGAAAATTGAAGCCTTTGAAATGTGGATTTATAGAAGAATAGGTAGAATTGGTTGGAAAGAACAGAAACAAACGAGGACGTTTTAAAACAACTAAAAATGAAAAAAGAACTACTAAACACAATTAGAGCAAGACAAATGCAATTTGTTGGTCATGGTAATAGACACAACAGTCTAATAAAGTAATACTAGAAGGGAAAGTAGAAGGTAAAAGAGGCAGAGGCAGACCAAGGACTAACATGGACGAGTAACATCAAAGATGGACAAGTCAGCTATGGCAATCTGCACCATCAAACAAGAGACAGAGTGGAATGGCGCTCCATGGTAGCCAACCTTCGATGCGGAGACGGCACTCAATGATGATGATCATCATTGTCATCATTATCACTCACCACCAAAGTCATAGCTCTGTATAAGGAGTTGATATCATCATCGTCATCATTATCACTCACCACCAAAGTCATAGCTCTGTATAAGGAGTTGATATCATCATCGTCATCATTATCACTCACCACAAAAGTCATAGCTCTGTATACGGATTTTTTTTTCTCGTCATCGTCATCATTATCACTCACCACCAGACCCATAGCTCTGAACAAGGAGTTTGTTATCATCATCACTCATCACTAGAGTCATAACTCTGTATTTGGAGTTTTTTATCATCATCACTCATCACTAGAGGCATAGCTCTGTATATGGAGTATGTATCATCATTACTCATCACTAGAGTCATAACTCTGTATAGGAGTTTGTTATCATCATCACTCATCACTAGAGTCATAACTCTGTATTTTGAGTTTTTTATCATCATCACTCATCACTAGAGTCATAGCTCTGTATATGGAGTTTGTTATCATCATCACTCATCACTAGAGTCATAACTCTATTTGGAGTTTTTTATCATCATCACTCATCACTAGAGTCATAACTCTATTTGGAATTTTTTATCATCATCACTCATCACTAGAGTCATAGCTCTGTATGTGGAGTTTTTTTTAATCATCATCACTCATCACTAGAGTCATAACTCTGTATATGAAGTTTTTTATCATTATACTAAACACTAATGTCAAAACTCTTGATTGAGAAAAGAACATCTAAAAACATGATACAAACGCAGTGATAATATGCAACTGTAGAATGTGATGGTCCATTACTAAGAAGATTTCAGAAAAAAATAATTACTGTACAACGTAGTTATTACATGCTCTCTTCAGTAAATAAATATGTCTAATGTATATGTTTTTAAATATATGAAGACATAGAACATGCCAATAAATGATATAAGAACCACCACGCTTATGCTCAACTCTGATTTTATTGCCCAATATGTGACATGGATCGTTTATTTGTACAAGAAGTAGAATAAAAGAAATAAGAAGGTTATAATAACGGTTGAAATACATTTTTTTTTCATTTTAAATGTACAAATTACGAACAATGATATCGAATGCATTGGTTTTTTTTTTTTTTTCAGATGTGGGGTCCGTGACCAGTAAGTTTTTAATTAAACATCTTAGCCACTTAACTTAGCAACTTAGCCATTTAACCATCAATAAATAAAAAAAATAGTGATGAGCTACATGAGAATGTACACAAGTTTATCGACCAGAAAATATTTTTCAAGGTTCATCATTTATTTTTGTAAGGTGTCGTGGTAAATTGAACCACTAGCACTGCACGCTTCGGACAACTGAAGATACGAGTGAAACCTTGTGCAAAAAACACAGTATCACATAAATGCTACAGAGTTACAACAGGCCAACAACAAACATCACGACATATTTATTCGGTAAAATTAAACTGTAGCTGTACACTGGAAAGACATCCGCCATCTCCCTTCCTGGTTGTACCAACTCGCGCCCACTTCTATCGCGGTTCTACTCCCAGCTCACCCTTCCGACTCTATTCACTGCAGTCACCACTTCTCTACCCCCACTATTCATAACCCCCCCCCCCCCCCTTATCATGTGTCCACTCGTAGTCCTTTCTAGGACTCCACTTGTCTATTCATCAGTCACTCAGATCCACCTCTCTTTGTATCCCCTCAGTTTCACCATTTCCCCATTTCTCAATCTTTCTATGCATGCATTTCTTACGTACCTTCCTCTTTTACTCCACTTCTTCCAGACTCCCTTTCTTTCTATTCACTTCTGACCTACCGCCTCTCCTCCTATCTACTTTTCACATACCTCTTCCTTTTCCCTCCTCTCCATATCTCCTCTCTGATAATTCTATAAACTCTCTATGGACTAACCTCCTGCGCAGCATCCCTCTACCGCCCTTCTCCCTACCTACTTACTTATACTGGTTTTATTATTCTTCCTCTCCTTATCTATTTCTCTGGTATGTACTTCCTCCTCTCCTCTTTGACCTACCACTCTATTCATCCATTTTCAGCCCATTCATCCTGTACAGACTATCTCTCTTACTCACCTCATAGTTCACTACCTTGTCTTTTTATCATCCTTTCTTTGAACATCTGTTCGGTTACCATCCTGTATTATCCGAGTAGATTTATGAGGCCACTTATCTATCTCCTTCTTCCTCTCCCCCGGTCTTTGTTTGCACGCAGTTTTGCCCCCACCTGGGACTTTGTTTTGGGCTTCTATTTTTGCCTCTGACAATCGACCATTGTTTTATTATCAGTCTGACTGCCACGCCTATACCCTTTTTTCCTCCCTTCCCCCTCTTAGTGGTTATCCCACGACCCAGGTCCTTTGTCCATCTAGACATCGCGTGTTTACGTCACGTGTTGCTTTCCGGATATAGCCTGAACGCTCTAGTCATTCTGATGTATTCCATCACGACGGACAGACCTGTTGTTCAAGCTAAGTCATTTTCATATACTTTTATGATACATTTTTCTCTTTTACTATTTTAGTTCACTCTATAGTCTGGAACTCTTCCTCTTCTTTCTATTTTTATATCTCGACGCTCACCCTACCTCCCCATATAGCATACACATCTATATCTCTCTCCTTTTTTTTTTGAACATCCAACTTTTCTCCCCTCTATTTGATCATCTAACATGTAGTTATAGATACTTGTCCTTCACCGTTTGTTGTCGTTGTCCCTGTATTTGAAGAAGGTCACAGGCAGAAACGTAAGTATTGTGTTGTGTTCCTTCCTTGTAAAACTGTCACCATACATTGGAGTGTTTATCACACCTCACCACTGGCTCTATTCAAGAAGATTGTGTGAAGGGAAGACACAATTCATTCAAACAGATTGTGTGAAGGGAAGGAAGACTCCTTTCAAGGGGATTGTGTGAAGGGAATGCAGACTTCATTCAAAGAGAATGTGTGGAGGGAAGCAGACTACTTTCAAAGAGATTGTGTGAAGGGAAGGCTGATTCCATTCTGGGAGATTGTGTGAAGGGAATGCAGACTTCATTCAAAGAGATTGTGTGAAGGGAAGACTGATTCCATTCTAGGAGATTGGGTGAAGGGAAGGCAGACTCCATTCAAGGTGATTGTGTGAAGGGAAGGCAAATTCAATTCTGGGAGATTGTTGTGAATGAAGGCAGACTTCATCAAAGAGATTGTGTGAAGGGAAGGCAGACTCCATTCAAGGTGATTGTGACAAGGGAAGACAGACTTCACATCTCCTTTTTCCTTTCCTCACCAGTAACAGATTGATATAATATGTCTGAAAATATAGGGCATTAAAATACACGTAGTTTAGTTTTCTTTGTTTTTGTTGTTGAAATGCGTTATCTATGTCTTCCTCTTCCATTTTTATTTTCTATTATTGCATTTCCCGGATGATTTTTCTCCCTTGGCTTGTGTAAGTAAGTAACCTCTTCATTTTGAGTAGTCTCAAAATCTCATATATTTCATTTCTTCTCAAAGCAAATAGAGAGTATTTCTTTCGTCAGTGGATCAACATTTCTAAAGCGTTTCCACAAAACTTATATGAACTTCGCTAACGTAAACAATAAAAAAATCACCACGATACATCTGATCATAATTATCGAACCTATGACATGGAAGACTTGCTGACCCAAGTGTGTAAACATAGAATTATGCTATAAATAACAATGGACACGTTTTCTAATTTCTCAAATGTAATAATTACAATTATTGAAATTATATATATTGAACATATATTTTTTTTAGATTGAAAACTACCAAGAATTGTAAGTTGTTTACTGGAATCTATAAGTAACACAACTGGAAATAACTAAACATAAATTGTGAATGATCTTACATTTGAATGTAAATAGCCTAATTGTTGGACTAAATATATGCATTACCGCCCCTCGCCTCTCTATTAATACAAACAGGTATGGGAAAAGTTGCAACTGTTTGTGTTGCGATTTGAGAAGCTCAGTTTCTGACTTCAAGGTTCGAGAATGGCCAAGAGTCAATGTGATTGTATTACAATAATGAAACAAATTATTGAAAAGTAATAGTTACCAGTGTGATATAATTGTTGCTGCAACGTTCCATTGACACATCTATGTGGGTAAGACGAGTTGTCAAGTAGCGACAAGACAAACTGATAGTTAGGGTAAAATAAGATGGCAATACACGGTAAGACAGGATGATAGTTAGCTGTAATGGCAGATCGTAATTAGTAGATACATGACGTTATCTGTACCTGGCTTCTATTAATGAAATAAATAGAGGGAGATAAAAACGACACGTTGAATATTCTGCTATCAGCATAGGATCTTTACAAAAGGCAAAATCTACATAGTTAACTATCTATCTATTGACCTTTCGAGACGTAGCCGGCCATATGGCATAGACCCAGATACTCTTTCTCTTATCTAAATTTGTATTCTAACATTTCAAACCTTTGTAAAGATATTTTATCAAATCACGCCATGTGTCTCTGTTCTATGCAAGCTACTCTATCTCACTGAGAGAGCCGATTCATGCTGTTCTTGCCTCTCTCATCTCTCATCAATGTTCTTCACAGTGTCTCTCTAGGTCGCCTCTTTCTCTTACCTGTTGTTTACCACATGAGGGCTTTCTTTGTTGTTCCGTTATTATCTTTTCATCACATGTCCACATATGACCATTGTCTTTTCTTATTACTGAAGATATTAGTGGTTAATTGGCGATTTCTCTAATTTCCTAGTTCCTTTTGAATTCGTTCCACGCTATAACCAAGTATTTTCCTTAGACATTTATTTTCGAATGCGTTCAACTTGTTTCTATATCTCTTATTGTTTTACAACTCTCACACGTAAGGGTTGATAGTACGAAAAGGCAAAATACGTTCAAATAAAAACTGAGCAGTCGCCCCAAAAAAATGTTACTAAGTTACACTAAAAGCGATTGTGTTGAACAGCAAATTAGAAAATGTAATGTAGCGTAGTGCTGCAAATGTGATGAAGTGATAAGTTTCCTAACTAAGCCACCGAGGCCCCAAAAGATTTAGATTTACAAAAAAAAAAAGATTAACAATTAAAAATAATATAATAATTGACTGATAGTTACCATTCTACAGAGGAAATAAAAAAAAATATGGAAACGTCAAAGGACAAAGCGGGCTGGAAAGAACACATGGACGATATGATCTTTGGCAGACCAAGAAGAAGATGGTTTAACGACATCAAGAAGGCCTTGAAAATGGACATAGAAGAAGTGGAAGAACTGACCTAGAGACATAGATTCTTTTAAACGGGCAGTAATGAATGCAACGTTCTGTAAAGGAATTTCGACCTGATCATGATGGCATCGAGATTTGGTTCATGTGCAGAAGAATAATACACCGTTTCCTAATCTGATGAAACATGAAAAGTCTTAATTTCTGGTCATCTTCTTAATGTTAACAGTCCGTTCTACTCTTGTCTTATTTCTATTTTGGCTACAGACCAAACAACCATTAGTCAGTACACTAGTTGCATATGGGAGCTGCAATAGCTCAGTGGTTAGTGAACTGGACTACAAAGGACAAGAGGTAGCGTTCGATCCCAATCGACGGCTCAGTTTCACCCAGCCTTTAATAGTAACGGAGTTTTTTTTGGGAAAGTAAAGCTGCCCCGGGCGTAATACCGACCACATTACCCCAAAATTCATGTGCCGAGGATCTGTTAAAATGTATGGTCACTAACAGCAATTCCCTATACGCCACTTGGCGTGGGAAAGGGTACTTTTTTTTTACTAGCGAAAGATAACAGTTCTTGGGAATTTTTGCTGAATCTCTTCTGAGTTTGTGACCTATCCACTTTCAAAGGTTTCCTTTATCGTGCTGTTCGTAACTCGTCGATTGTAACTTTTATGCTGCTGTTATAGTCCGTTCAGAAATCATAATCACACACTGAATTAGTTTTGCGTGATAACGCTTGTTATTTTGGTTTCAAAATTTGCATGCAATCTTAGAATATTGATGACGCAAAGATTTTGGTATTTTTTGTTCCACAAACACAAAACAGATTAGCACATCAGCGAATTCCTTTGATCTTTTATGACGATATCACACAAGTTGATTAAACTTTTAGAGTTACAGTAATCGTGTTAAATTTCAGGTTACTGCAATTCTTGTCAGAGGCGTATCTACATAGTGCTTAATTGTGTGTGTTGTTCGTTATGTTATTGCAAAATGAATTCAATTGGTTACAATTAGTCTCTGTCCTTCGGTCCCATTAGACCCCAGGACCGTCCTAACTGCAGCTGGAATTGAATTCAATCTTAATTTTAATCATTCCGAATCTGAAGATTCCAAGAGGTTGATAATCATTACTGGCTGGAAAATAGTAATCCATCTCGTTTCCAGTACTCATCTTCCACCCGCAGCACATGTTCAACGCACTTCTTCCAGAACGGAATGTCTATTTTTGAGAGAGACTCGCGTGTCAGAACTTCAACATCACACAAATTAAACGTTCTGTTCTGTTCTGCAAATTGTCCTTGACGTGAGCCAGACGAGTTCGATTGGATTACGGCGCGCATGATATGCAGGGAGTCGAAGAGAGGTGTGTCGTATTTCTCAATGATTTTTGTCAACATGGTACAACCTTTTTTCTTATTCGTATTCTCACAAGTTGTAACAATTCGGATTTTAAAATATGTGTCGTCAAATTTGACATTTTCATTCGCAAGCCATGTCCTAATTTGCTCTTTTGTATTTGATGCAGTAGGCACTTTGTCTTCCTCTGACACGAATTGTGGTATGATGCATTATCCATGACTATGCATGAAGGTTTCTCCAGGATTGGTAAAAGATCGTTCTCCAACAGTGCCTGACAATGTTCCATTCATTTCAGTATGGTAGTCCTACGTCGGTACTTTTTGATTGAAAAATAAGTCCCGCATCATGGACAAGGCCGTTTTCAATGCTTTCAGCATGCGTTAATATAATGCGCTGGCCTTTGCTGCTCGGAATGTTCTTTTGAGTTTGCCATTACTGACTGCCATTCTTTAGCATAGGTGTAGTGTGCGTTGACCCATGATTCGTCCAAATTTACAATATCATACCGTCCACTCACGGATCTGTCTCAGGTATTTGCTTCGAGCAATGACCAAGTGTGGTTTTTCACAAATAATATTCTGCCCCCAACAGTTTTTTTCTGAAAGTGAAGCGGCTCCTCGCACCATCTTCCATAGAGTACTTTTAGAAATATCAATATTGCAGTCTGCATGCAATTTTAACTTCAAATTCCTGAAAGTACATTATTAGGAAACATTTCAATATCTCACGTTTATGACATCCATGTCAAAGCTGTCGACTTTCTTTTTCCTTCCTTGATTGACATGAGTGCACTCTGAGTCTTGTTTAATCCAACGAGAAAATGGACGATCTATTAAGACAAAGCGCGAGTTGCGTTCGTCTCTCTGGGTCATGAATATCACAATATAAATGCCCATCTTGGATTCCCTAAGGAAGTGCTGATATAGTAAAAAAGTAAACTTTTGCATAGTTATAAATTTGCATTTCAAACTCATTGTAATTTAGATATAAATGTTGGTATTTAAAGTCAACAAATTGTCTACTGAGTTTTCACAAAATTAATAAAGATACGCTTTCCCTTCGGTAATAATGCCATCGGCCGTGGTGCGTCATGTCGTTCAATATTCAGTTGTTTTGTTTGTTCGGGGGATTTCCTGAAGTTAGTGTTTCTGCAATAGCCAAGCTATTTTACGTGAACGACCGCACCAAATTAATGTATATATCCTAAAATGGTGTCAAATTCGAACAGGTGAATTTAATATAGCCTAAAGAAGAACACGTTTTAAACTAGATCAAATTTCTCAGAGCAAAAAATAGTTTCTATAACGTCATCATATTCTAAGATTGCATGCACATTTTGAAAGCAAAATAACAAACGCATTATCACGCAAAACTAATTCAGGTG